>CM067345.1:2359769-2387269 GCA_034190875.2 Urechis unicinctus
AAACTTCGATATTAACACATGCCACTCTCAATACCCTGCGTTAATGCGGACTTCCGTCGCACAATTTAACATTGCAGTAACTGGCCCGTCAATGCCATATGGTGTGTCTTTGACAAACCAGCAGTAAAAGATTACTTAAGAATAATGTTCATGGTATTTACGGGATGAATGAGCTTAGTGCTGACGTTTGACGCAAGATAAACCTCATTACAGCGGCGCCTGGTACAGATCGAAAACGCGCCCGCTACCTTAAGATTGGAGCAGCATCGAATAAAAGTTATAATGAAGAAAAAAATATTTTTTGTCTTTCTATCCTATTATTTGGTATCGATACCCACACCAGAATCACACATCAGTCAGTGACTAGCAGACAGCTGTAGTAATCGCATTGTTGAATTATACCTGTATACTTGAACCTCTCTCCTACTTCTGCACCATTGTCTTTGCACGAGAATCTTTACTGCCAGATACAGATTCCACTGGAAAGGAGCAATCTTATTCACCCTACATAATAACTCACTCAAATGATAATTGTAAAAGAGCTTGAGCAAATATATTGGCCCGTTTCCGAGCTGTCTTATGCCTGCACATAATGACCCCCACATACCCCCAACCACCATCCTACCCCACCCACCACTCACTGACTGATCTAGCTGAGGATATATATAACACAGCGCAACACACGTGAGTGCAACAGCACGAGGAAAGCCATTTAGGTTACTGCGATATCAAGAGGAAATGAGCCTCATATCAGTCATAATGTTGCGATACAAACTTGGGTGCCTGAGTTAAAACCCTCATGATTTTGATTTGTATTACGAAGGGATGTTGTTTAGAGCTGTCTCTAGATGTTTAACATATCTGTCATCACTGCATATATCAATGGTGAATGAATAGAATGCAGTATTATTGCAGAATTAAATACGTCTCGTCGACCGTAATCACCTTTATTACATAAAGCGTATTCCGTGGTTAATCATCCTAGTTCAGTGTTGGTTTCAGTGTTGAAATATTTGAAATATTGTTATTGATAATGCATTCATTACAAACAGGATCCCCAGCGTTTAACGGGATCATTGGTCTTGGCACGTTGATCCCAGCTTTGACCAATCGTTATCTCCCACTTACTGACCGACCCTAAGGAGGGGGATAAGAGTGTCAGGTCGTCAGCATATACAAAGGCACCCATAAACTGATGACCCATCTTGCATCCAACTTTACTATTTTCAAGAAGCTCGTACATACATATAGCGAAAAGAACTGGTGATAACACCCTGCTTTGTTATGCCATTTTTGCATTTAAATGCTCCTGATATTCCCGAGTGCCATTGAACTACAAACGATTGGTTAAAATAGCTATAGAGAAGCAACTTTTGTTGGACATCCGCCTCTTTGCATAGGTTATTTAAATAATTTAACATAACCCTATCAGATGCTTTAGGCGCATCTAGCACCACAACATTACATGACGAATTGTCATTATGTATGCTGCTGCAGTATGTGACAGTTGCTGAGTGGTACTAATATTATATTATTGAAAATCGAATTGTGCGTGTAGTGTGCATTATGTTTGGAATGGATCATAACTCATAATTCTGTCGATTAGCATTGCATGAAATGTTTCAACAGTTACTATAGTGACCAGAATGTCTCACTCTGCTAGTCTTCGTTCGCACTAGATACATATAAACTCTGGTTATTTCATTCAATCTGTACATGTCCCAGTGATAGCGCTGTCAATTCATGTTTGTCAACTGTATCATTTGGTTTGCAATTGATATTCCTTGGCAAACTTATAAAATAATCGCGTTTTGTTCAACTATAGAATCTGTCTTGTGAACCGTGATAAATTAATCTTGGTAGAAACATATCTCGTAGTAGCGATGAACTTAAACAGCATGGCCTCGGATGTTTATCGGCGTCTCAAAGCCCTGCTGTTCCCTAGCATCAAGCGCGCAAAATAGAGTCGCGTTAAGCCGTAGCAGCGGGAACTCGCCACTCATTATGGTTGGCGTGTTTGAGTCCAGCGGCATCACAATAATTTATACATATCATCGCCTTTTTGATAGTGACGAACAACCTAGGTTCTTATATATGTTTATTGTTTCACACATAGCATGGATTAATACAGCTTGTGGCTGCGTATATTATCTCCATCAATTATGCGCGTAATACTTGTTTCCTTTGTGTAGCCTATAACGTCGGTGTATTTGTTGGTGACATATTTCCACAATGCTGCCAACGTTAAGATAGAGTATGGGTATCTGTGTACCCATATTGTAGGGAATATCACCTAGTCAGGAAGGATCTACTGCACATACTACCTATTCACGAGTGCTGTTAATCCATTTTTCTTTCTAAGGTTAACCTCAGAGGAGCAATGTGGGTATTCTCATAGTTGAGGCTTTACATCTGGCAATTGAAAGAGGTCAGTTATCCTTTTTCAGGAGTTATTCAGCTCAGCATCGTTAAATCAATTACCTTCCACTTACCTAATGTCTATTGTTAATGCCGTTATGTGTTGCGTTCAAATCATGGATCTCATTATTGGAGTCATCTCCTGACTTACATGACATATAGATAACGATAGAGTTTAGAAAATAACCGAACCCAATATCTCTGACAAAGCGCTTTAATTTCAAGATACTACTCGATTCAAAGTATTCGGAAAATAGCGTCAAACCCTATATAAGAACAAAAGATAGAATTTGTCTGCATCGTTCACATTCTTATGATCCTATGTTTTAGTCTGACATACATTGTAACAAACATAACAGGAGGCATGTATTGTTAGAGTAAATGCTCCTTCTCCCAGATAGCGTCATTTCATTTCTGCTACAAAATATCCATGCAAAGACCGCGTTCATGTTATATGGACACTTTGAGCAGTATACTTCAACGTTCAGCAATCACCCTGGTTCTTTCTTATAACATATGTGGATCATCACTTCTGATTGAAAATAACTTGTAATTCCGGCCGAGTAATTTCAAATGAAAATATGGTAAATTGCACATGCGTAGTTCCTGAACAAGGTCATTTACATATTTTTACACAAAGATGGCAGGTTTTTTTCGAAGCTCTAATATCACGAAATTTTCGATAATTGAGTGTTACCAATGGTAAGACAATATTACAACCGAGTCGCTTTAGCAACATTACGTAGACGGAAATTGAATCAGGCACCAAAAACATCTATCTCCCATATTGGGCTTCTAAATGCTCCTAATTAAAGATGCTAACAATTCTTCTAGACTCGCACTTCAAGGTCTCTCCTCACTGAATAACTACTTGCAAGCACCCCTTGTAGAGTGTTAGAGTGATGACGTCATGACAATATGTGCCTACAGAAAAATACCATGAGAGCGTACTATATTCTTGACTATATATTTGCAGCCATTCCATAAATAACGCGACCCTATAGATCATCCCTGTCAGCAATGCACATAGCTATTCAGGAATGGCCTTCCCATGGTCAAGATACTTTAGTGCCCTGACTAATATAATGTTACCTGGCTAATACAGCTAATGCTTGGTAAGTCTCACGGGGCTGTTGCTGGGTTGAGGGAAACCTCCTGGTTTAACTTTACAAACACGTCTTAACAATCGAGTTCGGTGGGGAATGGTACTCACCGGCTTATACCACTGGGTTGAGAAGATGATTCAGACAGACGGTCATATGCAGATAGTCATACAGGAGGCGGCTGTAGTTCGTAGCGTGCTGACTACTTCACCCTCTCTCAATCTCTAAATCCCTCTGAATGATTGCCCGCAATTCTTGAGGGTTTTTTTTATATGATTTCATTTGGGGTACGGCCAAATGTTCGGACGCCTCATTAATTCGACATTAATTCCATAAGCTGCATGCTGATTATGTAAGGCGAACCGTCTTAAACTTGAATGACCTCTAAGTTGGATACTACATTAACATATATATGCATGCAATTAACACTAAGCAGGGATGACCTAGTAAATGGCCTTCCATGTGGCCAAGAACATTTACATACTTGCATAACATTTACTACAGGAGGGAGGATTACAGAGGCTTGTACATTAATTAAAATGACCACCGAGAACTATTGCTCAACTTCAAAGGGATCGGCAACATCAAAGGTCAGACACTGGCGGAAGATATCGTATGTCGTATGACCCACTCAGGTCAATTGGCGCTTCCCTCCCGTGAAGTCATAACGTTCAAAAGTCATCCCATCATAGCGTCTACGTCAAACCTCACATCCATATTGCCAGCAGGCACTTACGCTTGAAATATAAACAGTATTATCAGTATTATCTATTTCTGCTTTAGCTGATAAGAGAAAACTGACGGCGTTAAACACGCCAAATCGTAAAGCTGACGTTCATGCTTATCGCTCTCGACATACAATTGGAGACATACAGCCTCTCCTTTCGTTGTCAGTGTAGATGGCTTTTTGGTCTTGACAAATTGCGGAAGTACATTTTGCAGTTACGCAAACTTTCTCCATTTCGCACGAACTGCAAAATAACAGAGAAGACGTAATATACGGATAGTTAGTTGATGATGCTACTGTACATTGGCCAACACTCTCCTGCAAACTGTGATTCAGCTTGTGCAAATTCGATGAGTTTTTGCATAGGTGTGAGTAGTTCCCGTTGAGATTCGTTAATTAGAGTGCAAAGTCTCTATATCAATGTTTTAAATGTAGCACATTTTGCAGTGGCTAAGTTCCATCAAACAACCTGGCTACCGTAAGGTACTTTGTTAACAGACGCTCTTCCTGTGATTGTATTTAACACTCCATGGCTGTTTCTACACCTGAATCCTACACGTTACTGTTACAATGACCAATATCCAAGAAATGTAGGGTCACACTTTTGTATGGCCAGATTGGTGCAGGAAAACCCGAGACAGTTGTGGCTACGTACCGCTCTTTCACACATATTCACCTCAGGTCATGGTGTGGAGAATCGCTTTATATTTGCATATATTTACATCATATCACATTAGGGATAAATGGTGCAAGGTAGGTAAGCCATTCGTTTTATGTATGGTTTCCATGAAATACTGCATAAATTGATAAAATAATTTCCAAGTTGGTGCCAACTTTGCGTATATTCGCATGCTCGTGGTCTTCATATATTTTACGCCTTACATATTCATATCAATAGCCTATTCAGATCTCACCCTTTTGTGGCAATATATTTCCTTCGTCCAACGATATTTATATACAATTCACCATTTGCCCAGCCCGAAGTTCAGGAACGTAGGCGATAAAAGCAGCAATCGCCGATGCCATTAACGGAATAAAAGATGTAACATTAGCCTATCCGATACTGAGCGTAAATTGAAGCCAGATGGTGTTTCTTTGACTCGTAGTTCTAGCACAGAGCTGATAGATACGATAATAGGGCTTACTCGCCGTTATGCTCAGCAAATTGCGTCAACCCGCCACCTGTGCACACCACGCATCTTGTCATAACACATTATGATACAAAATGCTCTGGTAAATGCTGGGGCATGTTGTCTCGGCCAACCAGACGATTTGTTCAACATAAGCCGCAGTTGTTGAGTATACAGTAGTATTTATATACTAAGCGTTTGTATTTATGTATAACGTATAGTATATATATATATATAAGCGTTTATATATAGAGATGTATATAATAATATATATATATATATATATATATATATATATATATATATATATATATATATATATATATATATATATATATATATATATATATATATATATATATATATATGTTTATATACATATATACAAACGCTTAGTATATAAATAGATATATATATATATATATATATATATCTATATATATATATATATATATATATATATATATATATATATATATATATATATATATATATATATATATATATATGTGTGTGTGTGTGTGTTCTTTGAGTTTGTACCATTATATTACTAACCACGGATGTTTACCTGACTGGCTGGTAATTGGCTGGCTGCTGATGAATGCCTTTTAAAAATATTGTTGTAGCATTAGCACATTTCAAGTTAACTGGATCAACTGCCATGTTTAGGTTTAACGAAAATAACAACTGTACGACTATGTTGGCTTCAAGCTTTCCCACTAATTGTTCCTCATCACCACCATTGAATAATCGAATTGGTTCCGGCAGTTATGCAGTCTGGTCAAAGCAATATAACCATTAAATCAATCTGCTTTTTGTTTTCCTAATGTATGTAAATATATATATATATATATATATATATATATATAGAGATATATATATATATATATATATATATATATATATATATATATATATAGATATATATATATATATATATATATATATATATATATATATATATAATATATATATATATATATAACCATATATATATATATACATATAGATATATATACCCTCTCGCTATATATATATATATATATATATATTTCTATATATATAGATATATATAATTATATATATATATATATATATCAAGGGTGAAAAAAGAAACAGATTTATATATTCGTATATATATATAAATATATATATATATATATATCTATATATATATATATATATATATATACATATGTATACATTTAGTTATAAATATATATATAAATATAAATGTACGCATATGTATATATATATTATATATATAAATATACATACATATACATACATAAGTACGTATAGATGTAAATATATATATATATATATATATATATATATATATATATATATATATATATATATATATATATATATATATATATGTATATATACCACATAGACATGGGTGTATATAAATGCATATATATACATTTATATATGTATATATATATATAGGTGAATTAAGATATAAATATATGTATTTCTGAATTTATATACATTTGTATATATATATAATGTGCTTTATAGATATTTATATATTATTTGTGTATATGTGCATATATATTCATGTATATATATATTTATATATATATATAACTATATATATATATAAATATCTCTATATTTGTATATATAATATATATCTATATAAATATATATATATATATATATATATATATATATATATATATATATATATATATATATATATATATATATATATATATATATATATATATATATATATATATATACGTTCATATTTCGTGTTAAAGAGCGGACTTTACTCGTTATGGTATTTTTATGGATTACAATACCGAATGATGTAAATGACTAAGAAGCCATCTGCAGGGAATCCTGCTTCTCATAGCACTGAATTGTTACAACTTTAATGCTATTAATCAGTCGGTCACGCCACCACCACAGCCAACACCTAAAACGCGCTCAAAAACGCTTCAAAGGAACAAAATTATGCGCCAGATAGCTGTTGGGGGGTGTTGGCACGTGGGTAACTTGAGGTGAATAATTACACAATTATTTCTGAAATTGCTATAAAGAGTGAAAAGGGTGTTATTATGCCGTTAATTGTGCCCTCAATACTCATGATATATATTGGATGAGAAAGAGCCTGGCGCATACTGCATCCATTTAACTGCCTTGCTCTGAAAGGCACACATATAAAACATCAATTAAGCATGGCAAATGACACTATCATGTTAGCTTTGCAAAGCAGTATTTTCAGTCAACATAACATATTTGTAAGTGGTTATTTGAACTCAAACTGCAGCGCAGCAATAAACCCACCATGGAACCCATGTTTAAATTGGTAGATGTCTGATATGGGTAGCAATGATTCACGAGTGCTCAATTAGCGAAGTGAAATATTAACAAGGCTGGTTTTCTTATGAATATATCGGGAAGAAATTGTGTTCTAGACGCATACATCAAGCCGAATGTGAAGCTGATATCATTTAACCCCACTTTGACAATGTGAAGAACGAACATATAAACTTACTTTATTACGCACGGACCCAGTCCGCAACATGATTTGTCATTCATTCATACACTGAGAAAAATGTGACCTTGTTTTCTTGTCTATATGAAAGGCGGGTTTCTTCCGTAATGTTACAGAAGTTTTGGCACGTAGGTATATAATGACTTATTGTATGCACCTGAACTAGAATATTAGGCACCATACTAATCATGGGTATCGTTGTCTGAACCCTCTTGAATAATTATATATAAGGTTAAGTACATATATTGCCAATATTTGTAATAAATGAGCTTGACAATAAAAATATGCATATTAATCAGTGCAATAGGTGTAGCAATCAGCTCACCACAAATATGTGCTACTGATAGCACATCGTCAATCAACATTTTCAAGCCATAAAAATGAAGAAAACACATATAGTCAAATATGTGACATCTGGATGAGTTATGTCACTGCTTCTGATAACATTGTCCCCGTTAGGCAATGGTTCAAATTGTAGGAGGTTAAGAATATAAAGACAAATATTCAGTCCATCTAGTGCAATATACGTGCTCTGCTATGGGGGTTATGCGAATAGCGGCCTTGTAACCTGCGAATTTGATAAACCGGAAGTCGGTGGTCTAGAACGACGCTTCTCCGCGTTTGCTTTATCCAGTCACTGCCATTAAATCATATGATAAGAAACTATCAAAAGGTATGACATATTCAGATAGTGATGACACGAATATTTTAGTGAGCAGAGACTTGCGTAGATATGTGGGTGGAAGTCCTGGCACCCGTTTGATTGGTTATTAGTGTACTTAAGATATCAATCTTCTTTCACTGACGTATTTCCATCAATCAATGCATTTACTTATCATTCTTGAGAAAGCACATTGAATTATATACAATAATATCACACCTAGTAGTTTTTGAAATACAAGAGAAAGCAGTCTAATTTCGTGTGTTCCGTTGCGCTTAATTGCAGAATACACTGAGGCTATCATTACTTCAGTTGAATTCGTTGGATAATTGCACCTTGCTCAATTCTCATCACGGTGAGAACATCCAAGTTAGATCCACATCAGAATCTTACATTCTAATTTGACCTGTACATACAAACGCACGACTCCTATCCTGGAGGTTTTGCACATGATAATGCGAACACAGTTGAGTATCAACTTTCGATATCCGGCAAGGATCAACAGGATCTTATTACAAAAGGCATGTTTTATATCAAGGTGCTGTTACATCTGGTAATAATTGTTTGATGCATAGTATTGCCATTCCCATACTATATTCATGATGTATATACATAACACTTAATTAATCAAATCCAATGTCAACAGAGTAAGAGAGGATGCTGTCATCCTGGGCTCAGAAACAATAGATCCCCTCGAATTAAGGTCATAAGCTGATATCAAGACGTAGCGGGTTGCTACCCAAAGACGACGCGTGCAAATGCAAAGACATGACGACCAAATATAGCACTGCAACACGAGTTGTCATGCAGTCATTAGGCCAAGTCAAAACGTTCAAAATCGGCAAGCGCTGTATAGACCATCGATCTCCGGTTGACATTCCTCGCTTGGCTCTATAGTGGGTTGTGTTAAAAATAGTGATTCTTGCTTGGCCACTTCTCTCCTAAATATATCAATTAATTAATTTTTTGCTTCTTACCAGAAAAATATGCAGTTTATTTAATTCTCTCACATTTGATTGTATTAGGGGGAGGAAGGTAGCGGATGATAGTAATTGATTTTGCATTTAAATTAAAAGTCAGAGTAAATTGGCCTGATCAGGTCAGATCAGAAGCACACCATGTGTTTATAAGCAGATTAACATTGTTTATTGATATATAAGGATGTAAATATGGAGATTAAAGAAACTGCGTCTGTATGATAAACGTAATAGCTGCTTTGAAAACAAGTCTCATCAAGTGAAATTCATCTTGAAAGCTGACAGTTCAGCAGACAATCGCTTTGTTCGTGCATGTTTTCCCGCCTTACTCTTTCACCTATCAATAACAAATAGGATCTAGTCTCTCTGTGCCTCAACATCACCATCATCTTACCTCATTGATATCCTCTTAAACATTCGACCAACCATTGCCTCACTCACTCGGATACAGCACTGGGGCTGTTAGTGTGATGTACTGTTTGCCCAAAAATCAGCACAACCCAATTTTAATCTAGAAGTTCAGGCACGTAGGCGATAAAAGCAGCAATCGTCGATGCCATTAACGGAATAAAAGATGCAGCATTAGCCTTTTCGATGCTGAGCGTCAAATGAATGTCAAAGTATGACTCATTGTTTTGTAGTCGCCTATTGAAATGGGGGTCTGCATACATGGAAGCAAGAAGATGGGACTTTGACTAGCAGCTCACGCGAAGTGGTAGACGCATACATTACACCTAAATCCACAACGACCCACCCCTACACACACACACTAACAACCCCACACATACGTATTTGTGCATTTTACATATATATACTTAATGCATATATATATATATATATATATATATATATATATATATAGATATATATATATATATATATATATATATATATATATATATAGATATATATATATATATATATATATATATATATATATATATATATATACAAACATACATACTATACATACATACATGCATTCATACATACATACAACACATACATACATACATTACATACATACATACATACATACATACATACATACATACATACATACACATACATACATACATACATACATACATACATACATACATACACACACACACACACACACACACACACACACATACACATACATACATACATACATACATACATACACACACACACACACACACACACACACACACACACACACACACACACACACATACATACATACATACATACATACATACAGACATACATACATACATACATACATACATACATACATACATACATACATACATACATACATACATACATACATACATACATACATACATACATACATACATACATACATACATATACATACATACATTCTTAAATGCACATATTCATGCATACATTTCCCATACTTGTTTTACGCTTGACCTTGTTTTACGCTTGACCCGTCACGCTGGTGCCTCCTTTTCGCTAATGTTGATTTTTGGACCATCATTCGCGCATTAGGCAGGCTGATAAGTTGACAGGGCACATGTCCTCGCCATGGCCGCCGCTGGTCCCCTATCGCCTACTGCATTGCCGAACTTGATCGTGCTGATAACTTCTGTATGCTGGTTTGCATGTAAACACATTTACTCCTCATATTACTAGTCATTTACGTCCTCCGATTAAGCCATGAGAAATGTGATGGCAAGCGGTTATCAGTTGCCTTAAAAGCCTCTATTAGAAGCGATTACGGCTGAATACGATGGCTCTCTAGTGGGCTGATAGCTGGTGGCCAATGCTGTGAGCCGATAGTTCCATTGCAAAAAGCGAAAATGATGGGCTGTTATCTCAGGAACATCCGAAGCACCCAGTGCTTATATTTAGACATGTTATATTGGCAATCAATTTAGTAACAGTCGCATTACGACTGTCTTGAGAAGAAGCTTACCCTACAAAACTATAATTCAATGCAGTTGATATGGTCCAACGACATTGCACAACGAGTATTGGTTAGCATGGAGCGTGCACTTAGCTTGGCACGTTTAAACGCGATTGGGCTGTGAGCGCACGAATACAGAAGATTGAACTGTCTTCAATGTTCCAATGATTTAACACTTTTGAATTCAGTCGAGATCCTCAAACATTTGGATTTTTCCCCAAACAAACAGACATACAGAGTTAATACAATGACTTCTCTGGCAACGCCATACACAAGTATTAAATAATGTTATTAAGCATGAATTCATGCTTTCCTTCAGCTGCTCCACGGATAAAACATAACTTCGACTCGCTGTGGTGACTGCTAAACCCTCTCTGATTGAACCGGAAAACTGACTAGCAAAACCTAGAATCACTGATATTTTCCTTCCTCACATGAGTTACTAGTTGAGTTTTGAAAAGAGCTGATTGTGACCTAACGTGTTTCCCATCGTTAATTCATGTTATATTGGTCAATCGCGTTTGTGGCTATGCATGTTTGTTAACTCACCTGACCTCATATTATGATTGGCACGTTGTAAATTGTTCAATCCTTCACATCGTCTTAACCTACTATACGATTTTGAAAATCTTTATATTTCCTGGTTTCTTGATTTATTGGTCAACTTTTCTTAAATACAAGTCAACAAAGAATGTGCATATTTCGCACCACAGCCCCGACTCGTTTAAATCCCTTATACAATCGACAATATTGAATCGATGGTCATATAAATTGGGTCAAATGTTGAAACGGCCAATGTTTACCGAATAATTAGTTTTTTATGGATGTCGATGGCGTCAATTATAAGCAGAACAATTAAAAATCAGCATTGCAATTGCAACTTAACATGTTGTTTCTCTATCGTTAATGGCCGTATCGTAAAAATGTTTTCGCTCAACGATAGCCCATGCTATTCAAACTTACTCTGTCGATTTTGAAAATGTTTCCGTGTATTTGTAGGTAACATTTCTTAAAATATTCCTTAGGAAAACAGCTAAAATAAGCAAGACATTTTCGATCGCTTATGAAATGGACAATATGGGTTCAATGGTCATGAAACGTGGGTCAGATGTTATCATGGGCAGCGCCAGCCGAATCATAAGTTTTTGTGGATGTGTCTGGCGTCATTTTCCGTTACGAACGAATCAAAGTTAAAATTGTACTGAAATCTGAAGTTTACGCGTCGTTTCTCCGTCCTTAATGGTCATATCGTAAACACTCAGAAGAAGCCCATTCAATTCTAAACATATTACTAAATATGTTCTGCTGTAAATTCCCGACAGTTATCTCACAAAGTAAGCTTGAAGTACAGCGGGGGTCATTACTGCTGACTTATAAATGGTTTGTTTACAGCAGCCCACACAGCGGAATGCAAAGGTCGCCACTGCTCTCTGCTCGCCTCATCGGCACGCTGTGAAGCATGGCACGCCGCGGTAACATTTAATAAACAAACTAAAGCCTTGTGTCAGCCAATCTATCATAACCACAGACAGCATCATTTCTTGAATTAATTTGATCGTTTGTGAAATCATCAATATACGTGCTATGGTAATGAAGGTTGGTTGAATTGTGGTTGCCAAAAATATAAAATCATTAATGACTTGGTCAATTATGGACCCTTTTAGGTTTTTGTTTACTTCCAGATATAGTTCGCCAAGTTCCCCCGTGTACCCAAGGGCCCCTTTCGATAGAGGGTCAGATAGAGAGCGTGACAAATACTGAGAGGGTGATTACAGAGAGGACGCATTAGGATAAAGGGTCAGATAGAGAGCGTGGTCAACACTGACAGAGCAAGAGGAAATCTGCAAAGAACGCAGTATAACAGGTAGTCAGCGAGAGTGTGATAGCAGAAAGTAAATTGTCTAAAAGAATGTGTTGTACACATTGTGAAAACAAGATTTCCCGTCCGTGACGGACGTGACCTCATAATTTACAAGGCTGGAACTGACGGACGAACCCTGCTGAGGTTTATAACGTTGAGCTTATAATGAATATGGCCGCTGCTGAAATGCTTTTTTATGCTCTTAAAACGTCCGGTGTGCTTTAAAGGGAACAACGCTTGGCGAGTTAACCGCAAGGAGCTTGTTCAAACTCAAAGGAATGTAGAGAATGTAGAGAGTAGGCACTAAGACCGATGTTTCCTTTGTCAGACCGTGACCAATTGGACAAACTGAGTTAGGTTCATCACAGTGACTAACTGACCATCGCTCCGGTGCTAGGTTCATTACAATTACTAAATAGCAATTGCTCTGTTGCTGGATTCTCACTGAGACAAACTGACAATTGCTCTGTTTTTATTTTATTACAATGACTAATTGACCATGGTTCTATTGTTAGGTTCATCGCAATGCATTAATAACTGTCGCTTGGGTGCTAGGTTCATTACAATGACTAACTAACCATTGCTCTGCTGCGGGATTCTCACAATGACATACTGACCATTGTTCTGTTGCTAGGTTTATCACAATGACTTACTAACAATAAGCCAGTGTCAACAGAGGCTTCATATATATTGAGTCTCGATGTATAAGAAGCATGAGTGGAGGGGCGTTTTATCACTCAAGTGGCTGTTTTGAAAGCTATGGTGAACTGATCATCGTACTGTTGCCAAGTTCCTCACAATGACTAATTGACCATCGTCCGTTTGTTAAGTTCGTCACAACGGCTAACTCACCACCTCCTGCTAGTTCCTTCCTCAGTGCTACCTAATAAACACTCTGTTATCTCTTCGCAATGGCGAAGTGACCATCGTCCAGTGGCTAATTTCATCACAAAGTCTAATTGGCGGTCATAGCTTAAGCGGAGACGTATGTTAGGTTTCAGTCGACATTGGTCCTTGATCCTAGATAAGTTGTGTCAACATGCGAAATTTATATAGCATCGAAAAGCTTCACCGGCATTGTAAGATGCTTATCTCTCAGACATGGTCGATTGATTGAAGTGCTTATCTCACAGACATGGTCGATTGATTGAAATGCTTATCTCACAGACATGGTCGATTGATTGAAATGATAATTTCTCAGACAAGGTCGATTGATTTAAATGATAATTTCTCAGACAAGGTCGATTGATTGAAATGCTTATCTCTCAGACAAGGTCGATTGATTGAAATGCTTATCTCTCAGACAGGATCGACTGATTGAAATGCTTATCTCTCAGATATGATCGATTAATTGAAATGCTTATATCTCAGACATGGTCGATTGATTGAAATGCTAATCTCACAGACATGGTCTATAGATTGAAATACTTATATTACAGATATGGTTGATTGATTGAAATGCTTATCCCACAGGCCTAGTCGAATGACTGATATGTTTTATCCAAGTGATTTGAAAAGTAAAGGTGAAAATTTTCATTGAAATTTAGATCCATCATTAAGTCGTAAATATTGGTTCAACAATCATACAAATTGATTTAGTTGTTGTCATAGATGGCGCAAATGGAATTTCACAATTTTATGTATGTTGATAGCGCCACTTCCGCCTCGGAACGCATTAATTTTACAATGGAAGTGAAATCGAAGTTAACGTGCTGTATATTCGTAGTTAATGGTCGTATCGTAGCGAAGGTAACCCATTCTACCCTGAACAAATAACTAATTGTATGTAGTGGTAAATTCGTTGTAGTTTTCTCATAACTAAGCTCAAAGGAAAGTGGTGCAAGGAAAATGGTGATGATCAAAGAAATTGAATCAAAGTTCGCCAGGTTCCCCCATGTATTAATGGGCCTCTTGGTTGGATGTTGTTTGGTTGGACCTGATCATGGCATGTAGGTTAGATTTAATGATGCTATGGATGAGGTCATACCGTCTGGAGTGCTGAAATTTCGCGACTGACACAGTTGTTAGTCTCGATATTTGAACACATCTGCAGCACAATATCTCCCCCTAAAAGACGTAGTCAGCAAATTGTACAAAGATGATCCAATGTGTCATTGCAGCTGCGCTGCTTCTCGCTGGGACTACGCATGGCCAAAACTGCAGTGAGTTCAATTATCTTTCTTTTGCGAACAGCTCATGATGACATTATGGTGCTCTGACTGAACGCCGCACCTCACCTATTTTGTTTCATACTTGCCCAGTGATAATGGCGAGTGGCGAGTCCGCCGCTTTACAAGAACGCTGCGTATAGCTAGCCATCCTTTCATATGTTATCCGTGTACGCGTCCGTTTCCATATGCGTGCATGTATAACCATTTCTATACACGTGATTAATAAATCAAAACATTGCTATGATGTCAAGATCTCTGGCGCTTCGTAGAAATTTTGAAGTGCAGCCAATGCCAAGCCCAAAACACACGCCGAGCTATTTGTCACGGACCAGTTCGCCGACACGAAACGGCTATTTCCCTATGTAAACGGTTTCTCACGAACGTGATCACGGAAAAGCAGTTGGCAGTGGTTTACGCAGCTGGGATTTGAATTCGACATTAGGCGGCAATAGCTGTCCCAAAGAGATAAAGAAAGCGAGAATTGTTCCATCAATCCAGTTTCGCTCAGACCACAACTGTCGGGAAACGCGTACAGGAGCCAAGTAATGTGCTAATATTAATATAATGTTCATGCCCAAGATATAAAGCAACGACAAACAACTGGTTTACAAATCCCATGTCTGGTCTCCCTCATGGCCACTCTGGCTAATATACGCTGGGAATCAGGACGAGGCATTGTTACAAACTAGCTATGCGTTCCGAACGACTGTATGTCTGTAAAATAAGGGCTACAATTTGTTAAAAGCCTAAAGGTTTTGTAAGAAAGAGCCTGTTTATCAATAATTTGGCCCCTGGACAAGCCCGGGTAACTTTGCTGGTAGACAAATATTGCACAACAAGTGCTAGTGTTGCACATGCAGGTCAGGTCAGGTCAGGTCAGGTCAGCAATCAGCAAAGCTAAAGCAGGGTTTAGTTATGGCAAATGGAAAAGTAACGTACTTATAATTTATCATTTATTTACTGCTCTCCTCTAATTATATGACTGGCTAGTTTGATTTGGCGCAAATAAAATATGTGCTCTGATTGGCTGATAAAGGTGTGCACTAATAAACATTTAAATGCATGCAATTGCCAAGCTTTATGGTGCTATGGCCAATCATACATAACTATTTTCTTGTTTGACGACCTTCAACTCTTTCATTGACTGACTGGTGGTATTAATTTCTCCAAGCGTATCAACATAGATTGAGCGACTACTTCGAACTTTAAAATAATGACATTTAACGCGCTTGTGTGTCTGCTTTATCAAAATATTTGTCGTTTTCCATGCGCTTCGAGTTGAAAAATTTCGAGCTCTTATTAAATCATAAATATCGTTTGAATAGTCCTGAAAATTGTGCAGCTGTTGTAGTTGACAGCGTCAGCCGTATCGTGAAATTTTAATGATGTCGATGACGTCACTTCCAGTTACGAACGTATTAGATATATAGCGGAAGTGAAATCGGAAGTTAACGCGCCGTATCTCCGTCGTTAATGGTCGTATCGTAGCAATGCCGATTGAAGGTAGCCCATTGTATTCTGAGCAAATACCACGATCATTGTCTACTCAATCTCGATTTTTATCATTAGCGAGGAGGTAATGTTCAATGCGGTACAGATTCTCTCCTGCTATGAGCCCGTGGGAGGGGGGGCACTTAAGTGTATAGAGGTAGTATATATGTGCCGCGCGACGGGGTATGCTTTTTCGGCCTCTCGACTAGTACGGGTTTTTTTTTACCTCATACTTGTACGACGGGGTATGTTTTTCAGCTTCAATCTGTACGACGGGTTATACATTTGCATAATACCTTGTACGACGGGGTATGATTTTGGCCATTTTTACCTTGTACGACGGGTACGGGTTTTCGAGGTCCCACGGCACATCCCTATCCAGAATAAGGCCAAGTGAACCCCCACCCCCCCACCCCCCGGGGCTATGAGACAGCCTTCCTCATAGCAGGTGAACGCGCTACCACTTCGCAATGACGTCTTATACGTTTTCATGCTATCATTTGTTGTGTTATGCACTAGGTGCTGTCCAAGGATAAAACCCTTCTTGCATTATAACTTGGAGCTCTTCAGTATGATAATATTGACATATTCTAGAATGTTAATATGATTGGAATTTTTCTCTCCAAATTATATTACAGTTCGTCAAGTTTATCAATCCCCTGATTGACTCCTTGTAGGTTTGTGGGTTTGTGTGTTGGTTTGTAAACATTTTTTTGGACCCGCGATACAGTTTGAAATCTTTGGGAATTTTTTAATGGAAGGTCTTGATGATGCGCAAAACCCAGATGTTTTGTTTTGTCCTTGACCTGAAACTAAAGTCAAGGTCATCGAAAAAGTGAAAAACTAGCATATCGAATAACTCCGTTAATAATAGTCGGATCGTTACTCAATTTGCATCGAGTCGGCCAAAACGTTGTCATGGCCCGAGCAGCATTATTTCGTTAATAAATTTGATCACTTATATATTCATCAATGTACGTGTGATGGTCATGAAAATTGAGGTTGCCAAAAAATTTAAATCAATAGTAACTTATTTAACCATGGGCCGATTCTGAAATTTTTCAAACTTCCTGATGCACCTCACCAAGTTCCCCTATGTCATATGGACCTATTTACGTTATCCACCACTCACGACATCACTCGCCATTTGGTGTACGGACTTTTCATATAAGTTGTGTGCGTGCGAGTGTGTGTTATTATTCATGTGCGTGTATACATTAACGAACGATAGTGATTGCTCTATCACCAGAGCCATGCAGAGAGGGGCAGTTGTCAAACCCGCTTCCAATGAACGACGATAATGCTGACGTCAGCATATTTGATGATTTAACTCAGCCTGAAATGCAGTCTGTTATTGATTACCTGGTTGATCATGAAGGCGTGGAACAGGATGGTGCGAAGGTATGAAGTTGAATTCTTGTTCACAGGTATCTGTGCTGCAACATTAGGTACTTACCATCATGCTCACGCGCAGTAGTATTTTACAGAAGACGATACATAACTCTACAGCATGTAGATTGGTTGAACGTTCGTTACGGTCTAGCGCAAGCACCCGTGTTTTTGTTACTTGAATAATTGGAATCAACTTCTGCATCAGAAATTACGTTGCGTTTACATGCAGGCCACGGCAGAGAGCACCTACATATTTCTCATAGAGGGCTTGCCCCCTGCTAAATCAGAAGCTGTAGCCTATTTGGGCAAGACTGGACCTCGTCCGGATCGCTATGCTAATGCTGTTCTCTACAGGTGAGAAGGGTTCCACATTGATTGAATGACGGCATGTCATAGCTAGTGATCTGACATCCTTGTCGTCGTTTTATGACTTACTCGTCGTGAAAACTTCATAGCAGTCTTTCCTCTGTTCTTCACCATAGTAATAATTCATGATTGGTACACAAATATATGTGTGAGACGGCTTCTGTGTACAGGGGTGATAAGGATCCACCTGTTATCAGTGAACTCAAAGTGGGTCCTCTACCCTCACCGACCTCCCATGAGGTCATCGAGCATCCTGGATGGAACAACTCAACCATACCCTACAGCGTGCGTGCATTTTTGAGTGCCGTCGAGGCTCCCCGCACGGATGGTTTCATTAAGCAGCAGCTGAGCCAGGTGGACCATATACTGCAACAGGAAACTGGTTACCGCTACTCCAATTGCAGCAGTAACTGTCTTAGGTGGCTTCCAAGTACCCCTGGATCTTTCCAAAGAGACGCGCAACGCAATTTATGGATCATGTTGCTCCGTTTGGTAGAAGGTCCATTTCTTCACCCGATCGGTTTCCAAATGAAGATGGACATCGCCGCCGACAACACTGATGACTGGCGAGTGATTAATGTTTGGTTTAAGGGACAGTACTTCGATAGTCTTGATGAGATGATGCTCAGATACACACCAAGTGAAAAGCCTCCTAAGATGTACGACAGCGCTGACCCAAACCTGTACTCGTCAGTGAAGCAGAGAGGCCCACCACTGCCAAGTGAGCCACAGCGTGGTCCCCAGCAAGTGCTCCCTGACGGACGACGTTGGACAGTCAATGGCCACCATGTCACCTGGCAAGGATGGAGCTTTGACTTCAACATGCGCTCCCACCTAGGCACACAACTTCACGACGTCCGATTTCAGGAGCACAAGGTGGCATACGAAGTGAGTCTCTCTGAAATCGGCATCATGTACAGCGGCTTCTCGCCCTTACCACTTCATACGGCCTACATGGATTCCTTTCTAGGTATAGGACGGGCCGTGTTGAGAGTCGTTCCTGGAGGCGACTGTCCAGACTTCGCCACGTACTTTGATTTTGTTCACTATGTTGGATTTTCCCCATTGATCTATAAGAACTCTGCCTGTGTATATGAATGGAACACTGGTACACCACTACGTCGTCATTTTGGCGATGACTCTTTTTCTGGTCGCTTTACCCACAGCAGCATGCCAGACAACATTCTTATCTTGCGCTCCATGATAACAGTGGGAAATTATGATTATCTTCTAGACTACATATTTCATCAAAATGGCGTCCTTGAAGTGAAGTGTTCACTGAGTGGCTATGTGCTCGCCTCCTACTACACTGGTGCCCAGGAAAACAAGTATCGGTCTTTTATATCCATTTGTCTTTTTTGCTTGCTTGACCAACCTTTTAAAGAGACATTTTATGCAACAAAACACCAATAAGTTTTACCTTTACCAAATTTTGTGTGTAAAGGTATGGTTTTGAAATCTTCCCCGATGGCATTGGAAATATCCACAATCATCTCGTGCACTTTAAGGTCGACCTCGACGTAGATGGCGCCACTAACCGTTTTGAGTCGCTCGATGTGAGTGTTGAAGCAGTCGATGACGTCACAGAGCCGGGCAACCCCACCATGCTGGCCCGTACTGTCACGCGTAACACAAGAAAGACCGAGCAGGATGGCGCAGTGAAGCTCAATGCCGCGAATCCTCAATATCTTCTCATGGTCAACAACAATTCGTCTAGTGCTTATGGCAACAAAAGATCGTATAGGATCATCCCACGTGACACAACGGTCGTTATGTTGCCGGAGGGCGCCGACGTGGAGAACGCGTTCTCGTGGGCTCGCTATCAGGTAACACCGGGTGTCCCTTATTGTCTGATTGCTACTTGTATGACTGTGATTGACAGGTTTAACGCTAGTAGTTTAGAAGCGATTTAGATATCTTCATTTCTTGTGCAGCTTCTAAAAGGCAAACTCGCTATCAATTGAACGGGCTCAACCGATATGAAGTGCACATATCGTGATTGTATCAGGTGGCTGTCACCAGACAGAGGGACTCGGAAGTAGCAGGTTCAAATATGTATGCCACGATGTCTCTCCTGAACCCTCTCTTTACCTTCCAGGACCTCATTGACGATGACGAGGATATTGTGGATGAGGTCAAACACTACCTGCCATTCGTACTTCACCCTACTTAATGAAAAAATAATAATGATAGTATGTACCACAAATTCAGTTGCTTCACTGTAGATAGACAATAGTCGCTCTGAACAAGCACTTATGTAATACTCGATATCCACATGTGTTCCTAGGATTTAGTGGCCTGGGTGACACTGGGCGCTCTCCACATCCCCCATTCAGAAGATGTTCCTTTAGTTCAGACGCCCGGTGTACAGCTCTCCTTCCTCCTCCAACCCTACAACTTCTTCCAGGAGGATCCTTCCCTAAGATCGAGGGATAACATCCGCTCTACAAAGGAATGGACAGATTTGGAGAACAAGGGAGTTGGAGCAGGCACTGAATGTGGTAGTACAGATGCTGCCAGCAGCCTCTCCTATCATAACGTGATCGATTTCACTTGCATTGTGTTTATTGTGCAATATCTTGGGTGATTGTGCAACGTTTCCACGTGTGTTATACCTCTTGTTTACGGTGCGATTGAAATAAAGGTTGAAATTCAGAAGATGAAATATTGAAACAGTAGTAATTATTACACCGAAAACATGACGGGGAATAATCATGACAAGAGTGAAACTACGCTATGCCCTGCTTTCCCGTTATGATATATATTCTAAGCTCGCCAATACAGTTTGTAATATAAGTACGAAAATCTGCATAATAGCTATGAATAGACTCAGATTATGAGTTATTAAATCAAATTGTTATTATGCCCCATCAAATCCTTACAAAGAACATGAAATAATTAATCACCCATTGCAAGAAACCCTTAGTCACAACAGCGTAGCTGGTAACAGCGCTATCATCATAATATTAACATTATAACCATCACAATCATAAAAGTACAGCCATCAAAATGATAATCGCACCACCATCACAACGATAACAGCAACACCATCACAATGATAACCATACAGCCCTAACAATGATAACCGAATAACCAGTATAATGATAACAATACCACCATCACAATGATAACCATACAGCCCTAACAAATGATAACTATACGACCATAACCAGTAACAATGATAACAGAATAACCAGTACCACCACCACATCACAATGATAACCATACAGCCCTAACAATGATAACAGAATAACCAGTACCATGATAACTATACCACCATCACAATGATAACCATACAGCCCTAACAATGATAACAGAATAACCAGTACCATGATAACTATACCACCGCCACACGGACACGGCTACAACCTCAACATAAACACTGCACTACCAATTTGCTGTTCACTCTTCCTCTTGCACCTAGAGTACAACAACGCCAACACACTGGTACAGCAAAGCCACCCTGTTTGTACAACAGCGCCTCCTCACTGGTACAAATGCACCACCCCACTGGTGCAGCAATGCCACCCTACTTGTAGAGAAACGCCACTCCACTTGTACAGCAGCGCAACCCCGTTGGTACAGCAACGCCACCCCACTGGCACAGCAACGCCACCCCACTGGTACAGCAACGCCGCTTGTACAGCAACACCTGCCCGCTGGTACAGCAACACCTGCCCGCTGGTACAGCAACGCCCCCCACGTGTACAGAAAACCACCCCGCTGGTACAGCAACGCCATCCCACTGGTACAGCAACGCCGCTGGTACAGCAACACCTGCCCGCTGGTACAGCAACGCCCCCCACTTGTACAGAAAACCACCCCGCTGGTACAGCAACACCACCCCACTGGTACAGCAACGCCGCTGGTACAGCAACACCTGCCCGCTGGTACAGCAACGCCCCCCACTTGTACAGAAAACCACCCCCCGCTGGTACAGCAACGCCACCCCACTGGTACAGCAACGCCGCTGGTACAGCAACACCTGCCCGCTGGTACAGCAACGCCCCCCCCCCCCCACTGGTAGCTATTCCACTACGACCCCAATGACTAGCTCTATCGCACCAAGCTGCATTCACGTCTTCGTTCTGCAGGCAAGCCCGGCAGATTGTATCTTCCCGATTCCAAATGAGAATATTCAATTGCCTTTCATCATCGGAAATGTTTGAGGGTAAACATTCGGCTCTCTTCATCATCAAGGAAGACAAATATGCAAGCGGAATCTACCCATCTGACGCTGTGTCACCTAGGCCTAACATGCAAACGGAATCTACTGGTCTGACTCTGTGTCACCTTGGCCTGAGAGGCAAGCGGAATCTACCGGTCTGACGCTGTTTCACCTAGGCCTCACATGCAAGCGGAATCTACTGGTCTGACTCTGTGTCACCTTGGCCTGAGAGGCAAGCGGAATCTACCGGTCTGACGCTGTTTCACCTAGGCCTAACATGCAAGCGGAATCTACTGGTCTGACGCTGTGTCACCTTGGCCTAATATGCAAGCCGAATCTACCAGTCTGACACTGTGTCACTTTGGCCTAGCATGCAAGCGGAATCTACCAGTCTGACACTGTGTCACTTTGGCCTAGCATGCAAGCGGAATCTACCGGTCTGACGCTGTGTCACTTTGGCCTAACATGATGCCGTCTATACTGGTCGTCAGGCTATCGCGACAATGGTTGATGTACGAGCGTATCAGTGAAGACTCCACTGTCGCCAATATTGCGCCAAGACTATAATGATATCAGTAGGAAGACCACACGGTTTACTGTACCACCTTCACGTTGACATCGGTAATAACGTCACGCTGCTGTATGTGCCAACATCACACTGATTACTGTAGCACTACAACACTGACACCGTATACTAACGTCACACTACTGTACGCAACAACATTACACTGATTACTGTGCCTCCGCTAACTGGGCATTTTCAACCGCGCCAATGTGGGCAAATGTTGGTGTAAAGAGAAACACAAAAACAGCAACGAAGGTCCGTGTATATACTGTCTTTTCGTTTACGTGTTTCAAAACCAAGAACCAAAAACAAAAAACAAGGGCTAAACCGTAAACCGTTTTCATATGCGACAACGAAAGACGGTTAACACCAAACCGATTCGTTTTTCGTTTGATCAAACCGAAAACGAGTGGCGCTGCAGTCGGCGGTGTTTGTACTGACATAAGCGGCTGGATATGTTGGTTGGTATCCGTAGGTGGGGGGGGGGGGCAATAGGTTTTATCTCTGGTAGGGGTGTGCCGCGGGACCTCGAAAACCCGTACCCGTCGTACAAGGTATAATGCGAATGTTAAACCCGTCGAACAAGGTCAAAAATGGCAAAAAAGTGTACCCTGTCAGTGCAAACACCGCCGACTGCAGCGCCACTCGTTTGATCAAACGAGAAACGAAAAACGAAACGGTTTGGTGTTATCCGTCTTTCGTTGTCGCACATGAAAGACGGTTTACGGTTTACGGTTTACGATGACATATCGTTAGTGTTATCCGTCTTTCGTTGTTTGTCGCAAATGAAAGACGGTTTACGGTTTTGCTTACGGTTTACGATGACATATCGTTTCAGATGAATCAGCCCATTTATACATATCTTCCCGGTCTAATGTGTGCACAATGCTTTGAGTGTTACGTTGTTCGTTAGTAAATTCTACTTTTTAAAGCACTTAAGATGTGCAAAGAAGAGTCGGCATTCGAATTGTACAATGACTATGGATAATCAATGACTGATCATATGTCAGGCGTGATCTGACGACGTGATCTGACGACGTGATCTGACGACGTGATCTGACGACGTGATCTGACGACGTGATCTGACGACGTGATCTGACGACGTGATCTGACGAGGGATCTGACGACGTGATCTGACGACGTGAGCCGCTCAGCTCGGGGCTCGGTGATGCTGCGTTCAAAACAATTTCTCCATTCTGCCATGATCCTTCCATACATTACTTTTGGTACGTAGCTCAAATTCCATGCGACCGTAATACATTCCGGTTGTCTCACTCAAACTAAAGGAGGTAATGGGGTGCAGATGGCGAAGTCGGATTGCAATCATGCACAAAACAGCCGCGAGTTCATAGGTCTGTAAGCAAGGGAAATACAATGCGACGTTGCACGTGCAAGAAAGCTATCTTTCAGTGATAAATCAACAAGCACATATAATGAAAACATATCGGTCCTTCTCCAATCCGGATGCCAGGCATTAGATTTTTGTTAATTCACTTACTGTCAACATAATCGCTGACATTTCGTGTTGTCAGGTTTCCCACACTGACAATTGGTTTGGTTGATCGCTTATACCGTGGTTTGGTAAACGTAATCTCTATTCCAGACCACCCAACTGGACGCGCAATCAGAGCCATCGCTCAGCAAATGACACCGGACCGTGGGTGCTTATGTTTCAACAATAAAAGAGCTGTCGAAATGGCCTGAATATGACATCCACCAGGTTCAACTATATCCAGTTCCAAGGATACACAAGCAGCAATTTTATCGTTGATACAAACTGACTATAAAGAAGCCCACTTCTGATGCAATTAAAATTTGTGGCCCTTGAAATAACTCGACGGGTTAGGGTGATATTCATATAGTGGCGGGAGGTACTACGTCAAGCGTCTCTGGCTTTCCCGTTGCGCCATAACGCTATTATCCGTACCACCAGTATTGTTTACAACTTGACCTCTGGGTGCCTCACTACTTGAACGAGATGCCCTTTAACTAGTTAAAAAAAACACCCTTTATATTATGGTTGGCCTTTTGCTGCTATACCTCGTTCACAGTTACGAAATAGTCTATTTCTTTTTTATATACGCTTCCAGACGCTGATGTATATTAGACTTACTTTGCAATATCCAAGTGACATTCCGTGCACACGTCTATTTCATATGCTATGTCGACATCACTTGTATATGAAATGTTATTGATCTTATAAATCGGTATTCATGAATATTACCTCTAAGATGCAGCTTACATTATTGACACAATATGCCAGGCGTTTGGGTGTATTAACAAGATTATAATTGACTAGTTTTTAGCCTCAGTAATATGAGCTATTCATAAAATATCAAGTCTTCCCTTCCCAACAGCGCACTATTTATGCTGTCTTACATTTCGGACCATTATCTGACACTTCGGTCTATAATCTGATATTTCGGATTGATTTATGGTATTTCGGCCTATCAACTGACAAAAATACACCAACGATCAAACATTAAGGCCCAGCTCCAAAACTGGAATACACAATTATGCAATGAATTAACGGGCTGGCAGCGGCGTGATACCTACTGTGTCCTAACCAGCCAACCATTTTCCCCTTCACCACAGCTTTTCTCTCATACCACCCCCATTCCCCCAACCCCAACCGCCCCACCCGACCCCCTCACCCCCGTCCCCACGCCAGCTCACCACCACTCATACTATTTCAGAGTTGAGGTTGAGGCTGAGGTTGATCATGCCATGATATAGGCGCCCACAGAGTGACACCGCCAGACGGCGCGCTAACACGGGCACCATGGGGTTGCGTATGCTATTCGTTTTGTCAGGTAGTGTTTACAACATGCTGAATCAATTCAAGGTGCGTGCCAGAGACTTGTAATATTCTTAACAAATGATTATCATATCCGCTATGTCTGTGTGAAAGGGGGATTACTCTGGATAGCCTCATGTGCGACTGCCTTTCGTGAGTACAGCGAATCGTGTTAAATTATAACAACGTTAACTCATTCATAACAAAATCCATCCACACCAGATATCTATCACCATTATGGCTTTATATTCATTATACAGTCTTTGTCTGTATAGTTGTAATTCTTTGCTTAAAGTCAATTATCCAATTATCAAATGTATGAGTGGAGTTACTGACGATATATCTAACGACTAGATACAGTGTTTTCAACAATTGATCCAATAACAATATCAGAAGGCTACAAACACATCACAGAAGTTACCGTTGACGATGTCCTCAAACATTGGGCAACCGATTCCAAATCATGCTTGGGGCGTTTGGGTTGATATTTCAGTTGCCTAGGTAGGTGTGTTAACGCACTCTCCCATTGCTGTGCCTGGTTTATCTAGGTTGTATTGCATACTGCTAACACATCAGATCCGCTGTTTTCTGTGTCTGTGTTAATGAGCATCGCAAATTATGCTTATAGGCTCTGTCCGTTAAAGCTGTCTATAACGACATGTATACCTGCTTAGTCAAGTTGCCCCACGGTCATAGACATCCTCTATATGCTGTGTTTTTTTTACCGAAATGAGAGCTGATTGTCTGGTATTGTACAGGTTGCCTCATGCGCTAAAATGTGCTGCTGTAAATTTGTTATATAACCTAGTCTGAAGCCACAAGGGCGGTTTGAATGAATACATTCCAATGTGAACATACAGAAATGAAAATCCCATTTGCCCCTCAACCTCATCATATATCATGAGCTACAAACGTAACGATGTTTTTCCTTGACTGTGGGACAATTTAGTACCTCGCATATGTAAGCTCCTTAACAAATGATTTTAGGCGTGGTCGCTCCATCTACAGAATACTGCACTCCAGTTGCTTGAGTGCTTCTCTCCGTCGCCCCCCCCCCCCTCAACCCCATCCCTTCCCCCGGGAGAGTGGGTTCTCCCTCTGTCATGGTTGATAGAGATGTGCCGCATATTTTCGGCGTTTTCGGGCATTTTGGTGTGTGACTGGGTCGGCATCTGAGACAATCTTGTATAGCACAGGGTCGTTGTTTGTTTTTTTGTGCTGGCCATGAGTACGA
>CM067345.1:2392269-2407237 GCA_034190875.2 Urechis unicinctus
TGGATTCATTTGTTGGGCTAGGACGCGTAATTCACGTTGCCGTTCCTGGAGGCGACTGTCCAGACTTCGCCTCGTACTTCGATTTTGTTCACTACACCGATTTTGCCCCTACCATCTATGAAGGTGCAGTGTGTCTGTTTGAATGGAACACTGGCGTGCCTCTACGCCGGTATTATGACACATACATGGCTAACCATCACTTCTACCAGAGCATGCCAGACAACGTTCTCATCTTGCGCTCCATGATAACGGTGGGCAGTTATGAGTACCTTCTGGATTACACATTTCATCAAAATGGCGTCCTTGAAGTAAGGACTTCACTGAGTGGCTATGTGCTCTCTTCCTACTACACTGGTGCCCAGGAGAACAAGTATCGGTCTTTTATATCCATTTGTCTTTTTTGCTTGCTTGACCAACCTTTAAAAGAGACATTTTATGCAACAAAACACCAATAAGTTTTACCTTTACCAAATTTTGTGTGTAAAGGTATGGTTTTGAAATCTTCCCCGATGGCATTGGAAACATCCACAATCATCTCGTGCACTTTAAGGTCGACCTCGACGTAGATGGCGCCACTAACCGTTTTGAGTCACTCGATGTGAGTGTTGAAGCAGTCGATGACGTTACAGAGCCGGGAAACCCCACCATCCTGGCCCGTACTGTCACGCGTAACACAAGAAAGACCGAGCGGGATGGCGCAGTGAAGCTCAATGCCGCGAATCCTCAATATCTTCTCATGGTCAACAACAATTCGTCCAGTGCTTATGGCAACAAAAGATCGTATAGGATCATCCCACGTGACACAACGATCGTTATGTTGCCGGAGGGCGCCGACGTGGAGGAGGCGTTCACATGGGCTCGCTATCAGGTAACATAAGTTATGGTGATATTGCATCTGCAGTAATTGTCTTAACTCAATCGGCGTGGTAAACTTCTGACCAATGATCTGGCTCGCAAGTGTTTCTGTCATTATGGTTACCTAATTCTTAATAGCCAATCAGCCAATGCAGGGAGATGTTGACTGGTTGTAGGTTGCCGTCACGCGTCAGCGGGACAGCGAAGTGGCTGGATCCAATATGTATGCAGCCATGTCCTTACTTGAGCCTACCTTCAAGTTCCAAGACTTCATAGATGATGATGAGGATATCGTGGACCAGGTTAGATCAATCATCTCCTCTCAATAAAGCATGCAACACGAGTTATGTTGAACGATTGATGCTCTTTAGTTGACGACAAAAACATCGAAATAAAAGTCTCGAGTAGAGATGCTTCTTACCTTTTCCTCTCAGCATTAGTACCTTGACCATATCTTCATCTTCATCCCATTGCTTTTTTCTTAGGATCTAGTGGCCTGGGTGACACTGGGCGCTCTCCACATCCCCCACTCAGAAGATGTTCCTATAGTTCAGACGCCCGGTGTACAACTCTCCTTCCTCCTGCAACCCTACAACTTCTTCCAAGAGGATCCTTCCCTCCGATCGAGGGATAACATCCGCTCTACACCCCGGAAGGGCGGGGGTCGCACCATGGAGTATGTGGGTGTACGAGGGGACGCTTCGTGTGATCCGCCCCCCTCAACTGGCAATACATATCATAACGCTCTCAACATCCAGGTTCTTGTCGCATTCATTAACACACTAATGGTAATTTAGGGCATAGCTTGACTTCCACGTTCTTATCTATCGTCAACCGACAAACTCGTTATTGAATATGCATCACCATTTTTAAACGCTTTTCTAACAGCAATATATTACTTTGTACTTGAAGATTGAATATCAATAACGTATAGCCGTTTAAACAGGGATAAACTCTGCTGTTATCTAATTTGACTTGGTGATTATTCTCAACGACTACAAGTACGAAAAAGCATTGTTCATCGAGGATTAATGGATGGAAGATGTACACATATCACATACAGATTGCAGCAAAATAAATGTAAAATGTTAACTGTCAACCAAGGTAATAATTACACATGTTGATGAGCACATACCATGGCGCACACCAGTATTATCTCCATGACCACTCTGCAGAAAACAAGTCTGTTCAACGGACCGACAACAGCTTAAGTTTCGGTGACAATAGCAATTTGTTTGAAAGAGAGAAAAGTTGCATAATGAGTCACATATGACCCACACGCCACTCCCCATACTTTCCACAAAAGCGCTGCAGCATATACAAAAGCAAATGATGAGGTTTGATATATAAATAAAACAGTAACAAAGACGATAACGTTTAATGGACTCATTGATTACTAAAATAGAAGCAATTTACTTGAGATCTTGTCATTGTCTGATTATTTTTCCCATTTGTAATGTTTTATTGGAATGAAACTTTGGCCATCGACATTAAGATTAATTAATGAAAAACACAAATATATATTACTAATGAGATATAGCAAGGCATCACACAAAGTATACGATAGAGTATACACCTGTTTGGGCTATACTCAAAATACCCCAATGTATAAAATAGACTAGCCCACACTAACCTCCGATAATAGTCTACATTAGAGGGGCATAGCTTGGCCTAGCCCACAATATGCGCTAAAACCAGCCTTGATTGTTCAATGGTATCCATCCAGCATGGTGGAGAATGAAATGATCTGCTTCATCGCCACATGGAACTACTTAATTTTGTGTCTATTTCCTTGGCATTGAATCAAACACTGGCATGAATATGTGCTATGTTGCCATACTCTGTCCTCTATAACATACAATAATGTGTTGTAGCCACATTGTTCATTTAGGATTAACCTTATTCGCTTGTAAAGCGTACCCAAACATTATAGAACAATTGAACTGTTAAGCTGTTGAGTGCACCCCTGCCTATGTGAAGCGCCATCGAACAAAACGATGACAAGCGTGACGCCATGCGAGTGAGGAACCACATTTTTCTTTTGGTTCTGATATATGTATTACCACACCGACAAAGATAAGTGTATCCCACCACACTGGCAACACACACTGAAAACTGTGCCAACACCACACTGATAATGTACCAGCATCACACTGATTAATATACCAGCACCACACACTGATAACTGTACCAGCACCACACTGATAACTGTACCAGCACCTTACTGATAACTGCACCAGTACCACACTGATAACTCAACCAGCACCATACTGATAGCCACACTGATTTCTGTACCAGTACCACACTGATAACTCAACCAGCACCGCACTAATTACTGTAGCAGTACCACCCTGATATCTCAACCAGCACCACACTGATAACCACACTGATAACTCAACCAGCACCACACTGATTACTGAGAATATCATTTGGGGATAATTTTAATGGCATGGTCCGACTAACATGTTCGATATGAACGGACCGTGAATTCAAGCAATTTCGGCTCAATGTGTTTCACAATAACTCGAAGATGTGTATCAACACCATCTCGAGAGCAGAACCATAAAACCACTGATAAATCTACCAATACCATACTGAGAGCTATGAACTAACAAACCACTGATAACCGCACATCACCACACCGGGAGCATAACTTCTAAGCCTCTGATAACTGTACCAACACCGCATAGAGAGCAGAACAGCCACGCATTGATAACTGTACCAACACCGCATAGAGAGCAGAACAGCCACGCAATGATAACTGTACCAACACCGCATAGAGAGCAGAACAGCCACGCAATGATAACTTTACCAACACCGCGTATATAGAGCAGAACAGCCATGACATGATAACTGTACCAGCACCGTATAGAGAGACTGGTTGATCATAAACTACAACAGCAAACTGGTTACCGCTACTCCAATTGCAGCGGTAACTGTCTTAGGTGGCTTCCAAGTACCCCTGAATCTTTCCAAAGAGGCGCGCAACGCAATTTACGGATCATGGTGCTCCGTTTTGTAGAAGGTCCATTTCTTCAACCGATCGGTTTCCAAATGAAGATGGACATCGCCGCGACAACACTGATGACTGGCGTGTGATGCATGTCTTGTTTCAGGGACAGTATTTCGATAGCCTTGATGAGATGATGCTCAGATACACACCAAGTGAGATGCCTCCTAAGATGTACGACAGCGATGACCCAAACCTGTACTCGTCACTGAAGCAGAGAGGCCCACCACTGCCAAGTGAGCCACAGCGTGGTCCCCAGGAAGTGCTCCCTGACGGACGACGTTGGACAGTCAATGGCCACCATGTCACCTGGCAAGGATGGAGCTTTGACTTCAACATGCGCTCCCACCTAGTCACACAACTTCACGATGTCCGATTTCAGGAGCACAAGGTGGCATACGAAGTGAGTCTCTCTGAAATCGGCATCATGTACAGTGGCTCCTCACCCTTACAGCTCCATACGGCCTACATGGATTCCTTTCTAGGGCTAGGACGGGCTATGCTGAGAGTCGTTCCTGGAGGCGTCTGTCCAGACTTCGCCTCGATTTCACTTGCATTGTGTTTATTGTGCAATATCTTGGGTGATTGTGCAACGTTTCCATGTGTGTTATACCTCTTGTTTACGGTGCGATTGAAATAAAGGTTGAAATTCAGAAGATGAAATATTGAAACAGTGGTAATTATTACACCGAAAACATGTCGGGGAATAATCATGACACGAGTGAAACTACGCTATGACCTCCTTTCCCGTTATGATATATATTCTAAGCTCGCTAATACAGTTTGTAATATAAGTCAGAAAATCTGCATAACTGCTATGAATAGACTTAGATTATGAGTTATTAAATCAAATTGTTATTGTGCTCCATCAAATCCTTACAAAGAACATGAAATAATTAATCACCCATTGCAAAAAAATTTAGTCACAACAGCGTAGCTGGTAACAGCACTATCATCATAATATTAACATTATAACCATCACAATCATAAAAGTACAGCCATCACAATGATAACCATACAGCCCTAACAATGATAACAGAATAACCAGTACAATGATAACAGCACCACCATCACAATGATAACCATACAGCCCTAACAATGATAACAGAATAACCAGTACAATGATAACAGCACCACCATCACAATGATAACCATACAGCCCTAACAATGATAACAGAATAACCAGTACCATGATAACTATACCACCGCCACACGGACACGGCTACAACTTCAACATAAACACTACACTACCAATTTGCTGTTCACTCTTCCTCTTGCACCTAGAGTACAACAACGCCACACCACTGGTGCAGCAACGCCACCCAACTTGTACAGCATCGCCACGACACTGGTACAGTAACGCCATTCCACTGGTACAGTAACGCCACCCCACTGGTACAGCAACGCCACCCTGTTGGTACGACAGCTTCTCCCCACTGGTACAAATACATCACCCCACGGGTGCAGCAACGCTATCCCCGCTGTTACAGCAATGCCACCCAACTGGTACAGCAACGCCACCCCAACTGGTGCAGCAACGCCCGCCACTTGTACACTCTGTGTCCTCTTGGTGTGAGATGCAAGCGTAACTACCGGTCTGACGCCGTGTTACCTTGGCCTAACATGCAAGCGGAATCTACCGGTATGACGCTGCCTCAACTTGGCCTAACATGCAAGCAGAATCTACCGGTCTGACGCCGTGTTACCTTGGCCTTACATGCAAGCGGAATATACCGGTCTGACATTGTGTCACCTTGGCCTAACATGCAAGTGGAATCTACCGGTCTGACGCCGTGTTACCTTGGCCTAACATGCAAGCTGAATCTACCTGTCTGACGCTGTGTCAACTTGGCCTCTCATGCAAGCGGAATCTTGCGGTCTGAAGCTGCTTCAACTTAGCCCAACACGCAAGCGGAATCTAACGGTCTGACTCTATGTCACTTTGGGCTGAGATGCAAGCGGAATCTACCGGTCTGACGCTGCTTCACCTCGGCCTAACATGCTAGGGGAATCTACTGGTCTGACTCTGTGTCACCTTGAGCTGAGATGCAAGCGGAATCTAACGGTCTGACGCTGCTTCACCTTGGCCCAACATGCAAGTGGAATCTACTGGTCTGACTCTGTGTCACCTTGGGCTGAGATGCAAGCGGAATCTACCAGTCTGACGCTGTGTCACTTTGGCCCAACATGCAAGCGGAATCTATCGGTCTGACTCTGTGTCACCTTGGGCTGAGATGCAAGCGGAATCTACCAGTCTGACGCTGTGTCACTTTGGCCTAACATGATGCTGTCTATACTGGTCGTCAGGCTATCGCGACAATGGTAGCTGTACGAGCCTATCACTAAACACTCCACTGTCGCCATAATTGCGCCACGACTATAATAATATCAGTAAGAAGACCACACGGTTTACTGTACCACCTTCACATTGACATCGGTAATAACGTCACACTACTGTATGTGCCAACATCACCCTGATTACTGTAGCACTACCACACTGACATCATATACTAACGTCACACTACTGTACGCAACAACATTACACTGATTACTGTGCCTCCACTAACTGGGCATTTTCAATCGCGCCAATGTGGGCAAATGTTGGTGTAAAGAGATACACAAAAACAGCAACGAAGCCATCTCATGTGGCATGTGAATGAGAGACCGAGAGTTGGCAGCACAGTTGGGGTCCCGAGCTCGACCGGAAGTTATAACCTTAATACGCTTACTTCACGGTTAACGCGTAAACACAAAATATTCGTTTCATCCACTGCGACGAAGAATTCTCGCAGTTGGCACTACGTCACGCGCCCATGTGAAAATGATAGTAACGAATTGTGTAGGGTAACGCTGTCACTGTCAATGTGCTGCGCGTAGCGGACAAGCAGCTCTGAAACGCTGTAAAACTGGCTGTCAGTATACCAACCTTTTTCAGTAAGAAGAACCGACTGACAGGGAAAGTGGTGCAGTCCGACAGTTAGATTTCCAGCAAGAGGGTGCTTATTGAGTGCATTATAGGTTGGTGAAAAACCTTCAAAATCTTGGGGACACCAATGAACCACTGTGAGGTCCAGATTTCCTCTACATAATCTTTGTCTGTTATACACTATGCAACTTTCGGTGTGAACAGCAAATTGGTAGTGTAGTGTTTATGTTGAAGTTGTAGCCGTGTCCGTGTGGCTGTGGTATAGTTATCATGGTACTGGTTATTCTGTTATCATTGCTAGGGCTGTATGGTTATCATTGTGATGGTGGTGCTGTTATCATTGTACTGGTTATTCTGTTATCATTGTTAGGTCTGTATGGTTATCATTGTGATGGTGGTGCTGTTATCATTGTACTGGTTATTCTGTTATCATTGTTAGGGCTGTATGGTTATCATTGTGATGGCTGTACTTTTATGATTGTGATGGTTATAATGTTAATATTATGATGATAGCGCTGTTACCAGCTACGCTGTTGTGACTAAGGGTTTCTTGCAATGGGTGATTAATTATTTCATGTTCTTTGTAAGGATTTGATGGGGCACAATAACAATTTGATTTAATAACTCATAATCTAAGTCTATTCATAGCAGTTATGCAGATTTTCTGACTTATTTTACAAACTGTATTAGCGAGCTTAGAATATATATCATAACGGGAAAGGAGGTCATAGCGTAGTTTCACTCGTGTCATGATTATTCCCCGACATGTTTTCGGTGTAATAATTACCACTGTTTCAATATTTCATCTTCTGAATTTCAACCTTTATTTCAATCGCACCGTAAACAAGAGGTATAACACACATGGAAACGTTGCACAATCACCCAAGATATTGCACAATAAACACAATGCAAGTGAAATCGAGGCGAAGTCTGGACAGACGCCTCCAGGAACGACTCTCAGCATAGCCCGTCCTAGCCCTAGAAAGGAATCCATGTAGGCCGTATGGAGCTGTAAGGGTGAGGAGCCACTGTACATGATGTCGATTTCAGAGAGACTCACTTCGTATGCCACCTTGTGCTCCTGAAATCGGACGTCGTGAAGTTGTGTGACTAGGTGGGAGCGCATGTTGAAGTCAAAGCTCCATCCTTGCCAGGTGACATGGTGGCCATTGACTGTCCAACGTCGTCCGTCAGGGAGCACTTGCTGGGGACCACGCTGTGGCTCACTTGGCAGTGGTGGGCCTCTCTCCTTCAGTGACGAGTACAGGTTTGGGTCATCGCTGTCGTACATCTTAGGAGGCATCTCACTTTGTGTGTATCTGAGCATCATCTCATCAAGGCTATCGAAATACTGTCCCTGAAACAAGACATGCATCACACGCCAGTCATCAGTGTTGTCGCGGCGATGTCCATCTTCATTTGGAAACCGATCGGTTGAAGAAATGGACCTTCTACAAAACGGAGCACCATGATCCGTAAATTGCGTTGCGCGCCTCTTTGGAAAGATTCAGGGGTACTTTGAAGCCACCTAAGACAGTTACCGCTGCAATTGGAGTAGCGGTAACCAGTTTGCTGTTGTAGTTTATGATCAACCAGTCTCTCTATACGGTGCTGGTACAGTTATCATGTCATGGCTGTTCTGCTCTATACGCGGTGTTGGTAAAGTTATCATTGCGTGGCTGTTCTGCTCTCTATGCGGTGTTGGTACAGTTATCATTGCGTGGCTGTTCTGCTCTCTATGCGGTGTTGGTACAGTTATCAATGCGTGGCTGTTCTGCTCTCTATGCGGTGTTGGTACAGTTATCAGAGGCTTAGAAGTTATGCTCCCGGTGTGGTGATGTGCGGTTATCAGTGGTTTGTTAGTTCATAGCTCTCAGTATGGTATTGGTAGATTTATCAGTGGTTTTATGGTTCTGCTCTCGAGATGGTGTTGATACACATCTTCGAGTTATTGTGAAACACATTGAGCCGAAATTGCTTGAATTCACGGTCCTTTCATATCGAACATGTTAGTCGGACCATGCCATTAAAATTATCCCCAAATGATATTCTCAGTAATCAGTGTGGTGCTGGTTGAGTTATCAGTGTGGTTATCAGTGTGGTGCTGGTTGAGATATCAGGGTGGTACTGCTACAGTAATTAGTGCGGTGCTGGTTGAGTTATCAGTGTGGTACTGGTACAGAAATCAGTGTGGCTATCAGTATGGTGGTGGTTAAGTTATCAGTGTGGTACTGGTGCAGTTATCAGTAAGGTGCTGGTACAGTTATCAGTGTGGTGCTGGTACAGTTATCAGTGTGGTGCTGGTATATTAATCAGTGTGATGCTGGTACAATTATCAGTGTGGTGTTGGCACAGTTTTCAGTGTGTTGCCAGTGTGGTGGGATACACTTATCTTTGTCGGTGTGGTAATACATATATCAGAACCAAAAGAAAAATGTGGTTCCTCATTCGCGTGGCGTCACGCTTGTCATCGTTTTGTTCGATGGCGCTTCACATAGGCAGGGGTGCACTCAACAGCTTAACAGTTCAATTGTTCTATAATGTTTGGGTACGCTTCACAAGCGAATAAGGTTAATCCTAAATGAACAATGTGGCTACAACACATTATTGTATGTTATAGAGGACAGAGTATGGCAACATAGCACATATTCATGCCAGTGTTTGATTCAATGCCAAGGAAATAGACACAAAATTAAGTAGTTCCATGTGGCGATGAAGCAGATCATTTCATTCTCCACCATGCTGGATGGATACCATTGAACAATCAAGGCTGGTTTTAGCGCATATTGTGGGCTAGGCCAAGCTATGCCCCTCTAATGTAGACTATTATCGGAGGTTAGTGTGGGCTAGTCTATTTTATACATTGGGGTATTTTGAGCATAGCCCAAACAGGTGTATACTCTATCGTATACTTTGTGTGATGCCTTGCTATATCTCATTAGTAATATATATTTGTGTTTTTCATTAATTAATCTTAATGTCGATGGCCAAAGTTTCATTCCAAAAAACATTACAAATGGGAAAAATAATCAGACAATGACAAGATCTCAAGTAAATTGCTGAGAAATCAATGAGTCCATTAAACGTTATAATCTTTGTTACTGTTTTATTTATATATCAAACCTCGTCATTTGCTTTTTCATGTGCTGCAGCGCTTTTATGGAAAGTATGGGGAGTGGCGTTTGGGTCATAGGTGACTCATTATGCAACTTTTCTCTCTTTCAAACAAATTGCTATTGTCACCGAAACTTAAGCTGTTGTCGGTCCGTTGAACAGACTTGTTTTCTGCAGAGTGGTCATGGAGATAATACTGGTGTGCGCCATGGTATGTGCTCATCAACATGTGTAATTATTACCTTGGTTGACAGTTAACATTTTACATTTATTTTGCTGCAATCTGTATGTGATATGTGAACATCTTCCATCCATTAATCCTCGATGAACAATGCTTTTTCGTACTTGTAGTCGTTGAGAATAATCACCAAGTCAAATTAGATAACAGCAGAGTTTATCCCTGTTTAAAAAACGGCTATACGTTATTGATATTCAATCTTCAAGTACAAAGTAATATATTGCTGTTAGAAAAGCGTTTAAAAATGGTGATGCATATTCAATAACGAGTTTGTCGGTTGACGTGGAAGTCAAGCTATGCCCTAAATTACCATTAGTGTGTTAATGAATGCGACAAGAACCTGGATGTTGAGAGCGTTATGATATGTATTGCCAGTTGAGGGGGGCGGATCACACGAAGCGTCCCCTCGTACACCCACATACTCCATGGTGCGACCCCCGCCCTTCCGGGGTGTAGAGCGGATGTTATCCCTCGATCGGAGGGAAGGATCCTCTTGGAAGAAGTTGTAGGGTTGCAGGAGGAAGGAGAGTTGTACACCGGGCGTCTGAACTATAGGAACATCTTCTGAGTGGGGGATGTGGAGAGCGCCCAGCGTCACCCAGGCCACTAGATCCTAAGAAAAAAGCAATGGGATGAAGATGAAGATATGGTCAAGGTACTAATGCTGAGAGGAAAAGGTAAGAAGCATCTCTACTCGAGACTTTTATTTCGATGTTTTTGTCGTCAACTAAAGAGCATCAATCGTTCAACATAACTCGTGTTGCATGCTTTATTGAGAGGAGATGATTGATCTAACCTGGTCCACGATATCCTCATCATCATCTATGAAGTCTTGGAACTTGAAGGTAGGCTCAAGTAAGGACATGGTTGCATACATATTGGATCCAGCCACTTCGCTGTCCCGCTGACGCGTGACGACAACCTACAACCAGTCAACATCTCCCTGCATTGGCTGATTGGCTATTAAGAATTAGGTAACCATAATGACAGAAACACTTGCGAGCCAGATCATTGGTCAGAAGTTTACCACGCCGATTGAGTTAAGACAATTACTGCAGATGCAATATCACCATAACTTATGTTACCTGATAGCGAGCCCATGTGAACGCCTCCTCCACGTCGGCGCCCTCCGGCAACATAACGATCGTTGTGTCACGTGGGATGATCCTATACGATCTTTTGTTGCCATAAGCACTGGACGAATTGTTGTTGACCATGAGAAGATATTGAGGATTCGCGGCATTGAGCTTCACTGCGCCATCCCGCTCGGTCTTTCTTGTGTTACGCGTGACAGTACGGGCCAGGATGGCGGGGTTTCCCGGCTCTGTGACGTCATCGACTGCTTCCACACTCACATCAAGTGACTCAAAACGGTTAGTGGCGCCATCTACGTCGAGGTCGACCTTAAAGTGCACGAGATGATTGTGGATGTTTCCAATGCCATCGGGGAAGATTTCAAAACCATACCTTTACACACAAAATTTGGTAAAGGTAAAACTTATTGGTGTTTTGTTGCATAAAATGTCTCTTTTAAAGGTTGGTCAAGCAAGCAAAAAAGACAAATGGATATAAACGACCGATACTTGTTTTCCTGGGCACCAGTGTAGTAGGAGGAGAGCACATAGCCACTCAGTGAAGTCCTTACTTCAAGGACGCCATTTTGATGAAATGTGTAATCCAGAAGGTACTCATAACTGCCCAACGTTATCATGGAGCGCAAGATGAGAACGTTGTCTGGCATGCTCTGGTAGAAGTGATGGTTAGCCATGAATGTGTCATAATACCGGCGTAGAGGCACGCCAGTGTTCCATTCAAACAGACACACTGCACCTTCATAGATAGTAGGGGCAAAATCGAGGCGAAGTCTGGACAGTCGCCTCCAGGAACGGCAACGTGAATTACGCGTCCTAGCCCAACAAATGAATCCATGTATGCCGTATGAAGTGGTAAGGGCGAGAAGCCACTGTACATGTTGCCGATTTCAGAGAGACTCACTTGGTATGCCACCTTGTGCTCCTGAAATCGGACATCGTGAAGTTGTGTGCCTAGGTGAGAGCGCATGTTGAAGTCAAAGCTCCATCCTTGCCAGGTGACATGGTGGCCAATGACTGTCCAACGTCGTCCGTCAGGGAGCACTTGCTGGGGACCACGCTGTGGCTCACTTGGCAGTGGTGGGCCTGTCTGCTTCAGTGACGAGTACAGGTTTGGGTCACCCACGTGACCATGCGACAACTAACACGTAGCGGCAGCGGCAAGAGGAGCGCCGGTGGTGTTGAGAGATAAATGACACCCCTAAGTCCCTGGAGCAGAGCTGTAATACAGTGCTCTTTCTAGTCTTCATTAGCAAGCGCTTTGAGTGTAAGAGCTCAAGAGTCCCGGTTGCGCGTGTCGTGAACAGAATGGGAATTTGACATGTCGACGAAACTCGTTATATGAATCAGCCATACATATCTTCCCGCTGCCTTAGTGTTACGTTGTTTGTCTACTTTTTAAAGCACTTAACATGTGCAAAGAAGAGTCGGCATTCGAATTGTACAATGACTATGGATAATCAATGACTGATCATATGTCAGGCGTGATCTGACGAGGGATCTGACGAGGGATCTGACGACGTGATCTGACTACGTGATCTGACGACGTGATCTGACGACGTGAGCCGCTCAGCTCGGGGCTCGGTGATGCTGCGTTCAAAACAATTTCTCCATTCTGCCATGATCCTTCCATACATTACTTTTGGTACGTAGCTTAAATTCCATGCGACCGTAATAAATTCCGGTTGTCTCACTCAAACTAAAGGAGGTTATGGGGTGCAGATGGCGAAGTCGGATTGCAATCATGCACAAAACAGCCGCGAGTTCATAGGCCTGTAAGCAAGTGAAATACAATGCGACGTTGCACGTGCAAGAAAGCTATCTTTCAGTGATAAATCAACAAGCACATATAATGAAAACATATCGGTCCTTCTCCAATCCGAATGCCAGGCATTAGATTCTTGTTGAGTCACACACTGTCAACATAGTCGCTGACATTTCGTGTTGTCAGGTTTCCCACACTGACAATTGGTTTGGTTAATCGCTTATACCGTGGTTTTGGAAACGTAATCTCTATTCCAGACCACCCAACTGGACGCGCAATCAGAGCCATCGCTCAGCAAATGACACCGGACCGTGGGTGCTTATGTTTCAACAATAAAAGAGAAGCTGTCAAAATGGCCTGAATATGACATCCACCAGGTACAACTATATCCAGCTCCAAGGATACACAAGCAGCAATGTTATCGTTGATACAAACTGACTATAAGGAAGCCCACTTCTGATGCAATTAAAATTTGTGGCCCTTGAAATAACTCGACGGGTTAGGGTGATATTCATATAGTGGCGGGAGGTACTACGTCAAGCCGTCTCTGGCTTTCCCGTTGCGCCATAACGCTATTATCCGTACCACCAGTACTGTTTACAACTTGACCTCTGGGTGCCTCACTACTTGAACGAGATGCCCTTTAACTAGTTAAAAAAACCACCCTTCATATTATGGTTGGCCTTTTGCTGCTATACCTCGTTCACAGTTACGAAATAGTCTATTTCTTTTTTATATATGCTTCCAGACGCTGATGTATATTAGACTTACTTTGCAATATCCAAGTGACATTCCGTGCACACGTCTATTTCATATGCTATGTCGACATCACTTGTATATGAAATGTTATTGATCTTATAAATCGGTATTCATGAATATTACCTCTAAGATGCAGCTTACATTATTGACACAAGAATGGGTCCCTAATATGCCAGGCGTTTGGGTGTATTAACAAGATTATAATTGACTAGTTTTTAGCCTCAGTAATATGAGCTATTCATAAAATATCAAGTCTTCCCTTCCCAACAGCGCACTATATAATGCTATCTTACATTTCGGACCATTATCTGACACTTCGGTTTACAATCTGATATTTCGGATTGATTTATGGCATTTCGGCCTATCAACTGACAAAAATACACCAACAATCAAACATTAAGGCCCAGCTCCAAAACTGGAATACACAATTATGCAATGAATTAACGGGCTGGCAGCGGCGTGATACCTATTGTGTCCTAACCAGCCAACCATTTTCCCCTTCACCACAGCTTTTCTCTCATACCATCCCCATTCCCCCAACCTCCAACCGCCCCACCCGACCCCCTCACCCCCGTCCCCACGCCAGCTCACCACCACTCATACTATTTCAGAGTTGAGGTTGAGGCTGAGGTTGATCATGCCATGATATAGGCGCCCACAGAGTGACACCGCCAGACGGCGCGCTAACACGGGCACCATGGGGTTGCGTATGCTATTCGTTTTGTCAGGTAGTGTTTACAACATGCTGAATCAATTCAAGGTGCGTGCCAGAGACTTGTAATATTCTTAACAAATGATTATCATATCCGCTATGTCTGTGTGAAAGGGGGATTACTCTGGATAGCCTCATGTGCGACTGCCTTTCGTGAGTACAGCGAATCGTGTTAAATTATAACAACGTTAACTCATTCATAACAAAATCCATCCACACCAGATATCTATCACCATTATGGCTTTATATTCATTATACAGTCTTCGTCTGTATAGTTGTAATTCTTTGCTTAAAGTCAATTATCCAATTATCAAATGTATGAGTGGAGTTACTGATGATGTATCTAACGACTAGATACAGTGTTTTCAACAATTGATCCAATAACAATATCAGAAGGCTACAAACACGTCATTGAAGTTACCGTTGACGATGTCCTCAAACATTGGGCTAACCAATTCCAAATCATGCTTGGGGCGTTTGGGTTGATATTTCAGTTGC
>CM067345.1:2414576-2435739 GCA_034190875.2 Urechis unicinctus
ACCAGTGTCGTGGCGATGCTGTACAAGTTGGGTGGCGTTGCTGCACCACCAGTGGTGTGGCGTTGTTGTACTCTAGGTGCAAGAGGAAGAGTGAACAGCAAATTGGTAGTGTAGTGTTTATGTTGAAGTTGTAGCCGTGTCCGTGTGGCGGTGGTATAGTTATCATGGTACTGGTTATTCTGTTATCATTGTTAGGGCTGTATGGTTATCATTGTGATGGTGGTGCTGTTATCATTGTACTGGTTATTCTGTTATCATTGTTAGGGCTGTATGGTTATCATTGTGATGGTGGTGCTGTTATCATTGTACTGGTTATTCTGTTATCATTGTTAGGGCTGTATGGTTATCATTGTGATGGCTGTACTTTTATGATTGTGATGGTTATAATGTTAATATTATGATGATAGTGCTGTTACCAGCTACGCTGTTGTGACTAAATTTTTTTGCAATGGGTGATTAATTATTTCATGTTCTTTGTAAGGATTTGATGGGGCACAATAACAATTTGATTTAATAACTCATAATCTAAGTCTATTCATAGCAGTTATGCAGATTTTCTGACTTATATTACAAACTGTATTAGCGAGCTTAAAATATATATCATAACGGGAAAGGAGGTCATAGCGTAGTTTCACTCGTGTCATGATTATTCCCCGACATGTTTTCGGTGTAATAATTACCACTGTTTCAATATTTCATCTTCTGAATTTCAACCTTTATTTCAATCGCACCGTAAACAAGAGGTATAACACACATGGAAACGTTGCAGAATCACCCAAGATATTGCACAATAAACACAATGCAAGTGAAATCGAGGCGAAGTCTGGACAGACGCCTCCAGGAACGACTCTCAGCATAGCCCGTCCTAGCCCTAGAAAGGAATCCATGTAGGCCGTATGGAGCTGTAAGGGTGAGGAGCCACTGTACATGATGCCGATTTCAGAGAGACTCACTTCGTATGCCACCTTGTGCTCCTGTGACTAGGTGGGAGCGCATGTTGAAGTCAAAGCTCCATCCTTGCCAGGTGACATGGTGGCCATTGACTGTCCAACGTCGTCCGTCAGGGAGCACTTGCTGGGGACCACGCTGTGGCTCACTTGGCAGTGGTGGGCCTCTCTGCTTCAGTGACGAGTACAGGTTTGGGTCATCGCTGTCGTACATCTTAGGAGGCTTTTCACTTGGTGTGTATCTGAGCATCATCTCATCAAGGCTATCGAAATACTATCCCTGAAACAAGACATGCATCACACGCCAGTCATCAGTGTTGTCGCGGCGATGTCCATCTTCATTTGGAAACCGATCGGTTGAAGAAATGGACCTTCTACAAAACGGAGCACCATGATCCATAAATTGCGTTGCGCGCCTCTTTGGAAAGATTCAGGGGTACTTGGAAGCCACCTAAGACAGTTACCGCTGCAATTGGAGTAGCGGTAACCAGTTTCCTGTTGTAGTTTATGATCAACCAGTCTCTCTATACGGTGCTGGTACAGTTATCATGTCATGGCTGTTCTGCTCTATACGAGGTGTTGGTAAAGTTATCATTGCGTGGCTGTTCTGCTCTCTATGCGGTGTTGGTACAGTTATCAATGCGTGGCTGCTCTGCTCTCTTTGCGGTGTTGGTACAGTTATCAGTGCATGGATATTCTGCTCTCTATGCGGTGTTGGTACAGTTATCAATGCGTGGCTGTTCTGCTCTCTATGCGGTGTTGGTACAGTTATCAATGCGTGGCTGTTCTGCTCTCTATGCGGTGTTGGTACAGTTATCAGAGGCTTAGAAGTTATGCTCCCGGTGTGGTGATGTGCGGTTATCAGTGGTTTGTTAGTTCATAGCTCTCAGTATGGTATTGGTAGATTTATCAGTGGTTTTATGGTTCTGCTCTCGAGATGGTGTTGATACACATCTTCGAGTTATTGTGAAACACATTGAGCCGAAATTGCTTGAATTCACGGTCCGTTCATATCGAACATGTTAGTCGGACCATGCCATTAAAATTATCCCCAAATGATATTCTCAGTAATCAGTGTGGTGCTGGTTGAGTTATCAGTGTGGTTATCAGTGTGGTGCTGGTTGAGATATCAGGGTGGTACTGCTACAGTAATTAGTGCGGTGCTGGTTGAGTTATCAGTGTGGTACTGGTACAGAAATCAGTGTGGCTATCAGTATGGTGCTGGTTGAGTTATCAGTGTGGTACTGGTGCAGTTATCAGTAAGGTGCTGGTACAGTTATCAGTGTGGTGCTGGTACAGTTATCAGTGTGGTGCTGGTATATTAATCAGTGTGATGCTGGTACAATTATCAGTGTGGTGTTGGTACAGTTTTCAGTGTGTTGCCAGTGTGGTGGGATACACTTATCTTTGTCGGTGTGGTAATACATATATCAGAACCAAAAGAAAAATGTGGTTCCTCACTCGCATGGCGTCACGCTTGTCATCGTTTTGTTCGATGGCGCTTCACATAGGCAGGGGTGCACTCAACAGCTTAACAGTTCAATTGTTCTATAATGTTTGGGTACGCTTTACAAGCGAATAAGGTTAATCCTAAATGAACAGTGTGGCTACAACACATTATTGTATGTTATAGAGGACAGAGTATGGCAACATAGCACATATTCATGCCAGTGTTTGATTCAATGCCAAGGAAATAGACACAAAATTAAGTAGTTCCATGTGGCGATGAAGCAGATCATTTCATTCATTCTCCACCATGCTGGATGGATACCATTGAACAATCAAGGCTGGTTTTAGCGCATATTGTGGGCTAGGCCAAGCTATGCCCCTCTAATGTAGACTATTATCGGAGGTTAGTGTGGGCTAGTCTATTTTATACATTGGGGTATTTTGAGTATAGCCCAAACAGGTGTATACTCTATCGTATACTTTGTGTGATGCCTTGCTATATCTCATTAGTAATATATATTTGTGTTTTTCATTAATTAATCTTAATGTCGATGGCCAAAGTTTCATTCCAATAAAACATTACAAATGGGAAAAATAATCAGACAATGACAAGATCTCAAGTAAATTGCTTCTATTTTAGTAATCAATGAGTCCATTAAACGTTATCGTCTTTGTTACTGTTTTATTTATATATCAAACCTCATCATTTGCTTTTGTATATGCTGCAGCGCTTTTGTGGAAAGTATGGGGAGTGGCGTGTGGGGTCATATGTGACTCATTATGCAACTTTTCTCTCTTTCAAACAAATTGCTATTGTCACCGAAACTTAAGCTGTTGTCGGTCCGTTGAACAGACTTGTTTTCTGCAGAGTGGTCATGGAGATAATACTGGTGTGCGCCATGGTATGTGCTCATCAACATGTGTAATTATTACCTTGGTTGACAGTTAACATTTTACATTTATTTTGCTGCAATCTGTATGTGATATGTGTACATCTTCCATCCATTAATCCTCGATGAACAATGCTTTTTCGTACTTGTAGTCGTTGAGAATAATCACCAAGTCAAATTAGATAACAGCAGAGTTTATCCCTGTTTAAACGGCTATACGTTATTGATATTCAATCTTCAAGTACAAAGTAATATATTGCTGTTAGAAAAGCGTTTAAAAATGGTGATGCATATTCAATAACGAGTTTGTCGGTTGACGTGGAAGTCAAGCTATGCCCTAAATTACCATTAGTGTGTTAATGAATGCGACAAGAACCTGGATGTTGAGAGCGTTATGATATGTATTACCAGTTGAGGGGGGCGGATCACACGAAGCGTCCCCTCGTACACCCACATACTCCATGGTGCGACCCCCGCCCTTCCGGGGTGTAGAGCGGATGTTATCCCTCGATCGGAGGGAAGGATCCTCTTGGAAGAAGTTGTAGGGTTGCAGGAGGAAGGAGAGTTGTACACCGGGCGTCTGAACTATAGGAACATCTTCTGAGTGGGGGATGTGGAGAGCGCCCAGTGTCACCCAGGCCACTAGATCCTAAGAAAAAAGCAATGGGATGAAGGTGAAGATATGGTCAAGGTACTAATGCTGAGAGGAAAAGGTAAGAAGCATCTCTACTCGAGACTTTTATTTCGATGTTTTTGTCGTCAACTAAAGAGCATCAATCGTTCAACATAACTCGTTTTGCATGCTTTATTGAGAGGAGATGATTGATCTAACCTGGTCCACGATATCCTCATCATCATCTATGAAGTCTTGGAACTTGAAGGTAGGCTCAAGTAAGGACATGGCTGCATACATACATATTGGATCCAGCCACTTCGCTGTCCCGCTGACGCGTGATGGCAACCTACAACCAGTCAACATCTCCCTGCATTGGCTGATTGGCTATTAAGAATTAGGTAACCATATTGACAGAAGCACTTGCGAGCCAGATCATTGGTTAGAAGTTTACCACGCCGATTGAGTTAAGACAATTACTGCAGATGCAATATCACCATAACTTATGTTACCTGATAGCGAGCCCATGTGAACGCCTCCTCCACGTCGGCGCCCTCCGGCAACATAACGATCGTTGTGTCACGTGGGATGATCCTATACGATCTTTTGTTGCCATAAGCACTGGACGAATTGTTGTTGACCATGAGAAGATATTGAGGGTTCGCGGCATTGAGCTTCACTGCGCCATCCCGCTCGGTCTTTCTTGTGTTACGCGTGACAGTACGGGCCAGGATGGTGGGGTTTCCCGGCTCTGTAACGTCATCGACTGCTTCAACACTCACATCGAGCGACTCAAAACGGTTAGTGGCGCCATCTACGTCGAGGTCGACCTTAAAGTGCACGAGATGATTGTGGATATTTCCAATGCCATCGGGGAAGATTTCAAAACCATACCTTTACACACAAAATTTGGTAAAGGTAAAACTTATTGGTGTTTTGTTGCATAAAATGTCTCTTTTAAAGGTTGGTCAAGCAAGCAAAAAAGACAAATGGATATAAAAGACCGATACTTGTTCTCCTGGGCACCAGTGTAGAAGGAGGCGAGCACATAGCCACTCAGTGAAGTCCTTACTTCAAGGACGCCATTTTGATGAAATGTGTAATCCAGAAGGTACTCATAATTGCCCACCGTTATCATGGAGCGCAAGATGAGAACGTTGTCGGGCATGCTCTGGTAGAAGTGATGGTTAGCCATGTATGTGTCATAATGCCGGCGTAGAGGCACGCCAGTGTTCCATTCAAACAGACACACTGCACCTTCGTAGATGGTAGGGGCAAAATCGGTGTAGTGAACAAAATCGAAGTACGAGGCGAAGTCTGGACAGTCGCCTCCGGGAACGGCAACGTGAATTACGCGTCCTAGCCCAACAAATGAATCCATGTATGCCGTATGAAGTGGTAAGGGCGAGAAGCCACTGTACATGATGCCGATTTCAGAGAGACTCACTTCGTATGCCACCTTGTGCTCCTGAAATCGGACATCGTGAAGTTGTGTGCCTAGGTGAGAGCGCATGTTGAAGTCAAAGCTCCATCCTTGCCAGGTGACATGGTGGCCATTGACTGTCCAACGTCGTCCGTCAGGGAGCACTTGCTGAGGACCACGCTGTGGCTCACTTGGCAGTGGTGGGCCTCTCTGCTTTAGTGACGAGTACAGGTTTGGGTCATCGCTGTCGTACATCTTAGGAGGCTTTTCACTTGGTGTGTATCTGAGCATAAACTCATCAAGGCTATCGAAGTACTGTCCCTTAAACCAAACATTCATCACATGCCATTTATCAGTGTTGACTGGTTCCATATCAATCTTCATCTGGAAACCTATTGGGTGTAGGAAAGTTCCTTCCACTGCTCGAAGTAAGCTTATCCAGAATTTGCGCCGTGTTGTAGGTTGAAAAGAACCTGGGGTACTGGGAAGCCACAGCAGACAGTTGGTTGAACAGTTGTTGTAACGATACCCGGTCTCTTGTTGAAGTATATTGTCGATTTGACTGAGTTTCTGTGATAGGAACGCATCCACGACTTGGAGCTCGACATCATTTAGAAATGAGCGTAGGTGGTAGGATATTGTTGATATATTCCATCCAGGATGCTCGATTACCTCATGGGAGGTCGGTGAGGGAAGAGGTCCCACTTTGAGTTCACTGATAACAGGTGGATTCTTATCACCCCTGTACACATAATGATCGGCATTGATAACATTAACAATAAAATGTATTCTATCAGGGGAGTGGTTAAGACTTGACCCAGCAATCCCGCTCACCTGTAGAGAACAGCCTTAGCATAGCGAAGTGGTCGAGGTCCTTTCCTGTCCAGGTAGGCTACAGCTTCTGATTTAGCTGGTGGCAAGCCTTCTATCATATAAATAAAGCTTCTTGCTGACGTTACCTACAGTATGCATGAGCCAATTATCATCAAGAAACAATTTCGTTTTAAGTTAAGGATGCTCTGATCAACTTCGGTTACAAGATCACAAATCAGTACCTGCTCTTTATGCTGTTCAATGCCTTCGTGTTCAACCAGATATGCAATCACCGCCTTCATTTCAGGCTGTGTTAAGTCATCAAATATGCTGACGTCAGCGTTCTCATCATCCATCGGGAGTGGGTTTGATGGCTTCCCTTCGCTGCATTGCTCTTAAATGTGAAATAAGACATGAATTTCATCGTAACAACCAACAGTTTTTCATTTATCCATTCCCTAATCAATACGCTGTAAAGATCAAGTAGTCCTGTCTTGGGGACGTTGTAAGTGATTATTTTCATCTCACCATAACCTGAAGCATATCGCGCTATGAAAAAAAAAACTTCATATAATAAAGGGGAATTAATTTTGTGGATCTACAGTCCACTTACGTCTGCTATAGATTGCAATTCAATGAAAAACATCCCTGAAACATCCCATAAAAATAACCAACTCATGATTAGAATGTCAGCCATTTTACATGAATGCTATTGTATCGATGTTTTACATCGCAGCTTAATAGTAAAATGAAAAGTACACAAGGATGCTGCATTGAGAAAGCAGGACACAAACGAAACGCAAGTAGGCATCAAAGCTCATCTGCTATGACAAGATTTTCTATTTAACATTATGATATGACTTTATCATTACGTTTATAGATTAAAAGTATACCCAATAGCACAACGTTTAAGGTAAAAGATTTATGTCTGATTTCTTCTAGCTCTTCTCGTTTCTGATGTAGTGTTTGTAGGGCATGCTAGTGCAATACCACCGGTTAGCCAATTTCTGCTGATCCTGCCTGTCCATCACCTTGTGTTCCTGATCTTGTTTCTACTTACGGCTCCAATATTTGCTAGCTCTGCTGGTGCCGCTGTTCTTCGTCTTCAGCTGGTGACGCACAATCTTTCCACGTTTCCCACAAGCTAAACATCGCGTCGCCCTGACCGTCCTATAAACGTGCCCCATTCGTACTCATGGCCAGCACAAAAAAAACAAACAGGGGGGGGGGGGGCAACGTCTCAGAAGCACTCAAGCAACTGGAGTGCATTGTATCGATGTAGATGGACAGACCACGCATAAATTCATTTGTTAACGAGCTTACATATGCGAGGTACTAAATTGTCCCACAGTCAAGGCAAAACATAGTTACGTTTTTTAGCTCATTGCCCATTGATGAGGTTTTCTATTTAAATTATGATTTTCTTTTTCTCATATGTTCACATTGGAATGTATTCATTCAAACCGCCCTTGTGGCTTCAGACTAAGTTATATAACAACAATTTACAGCAGCACATTTTAGCGCATGAGGCAACCTGTACAATACCAGACAATCAGCTCTCATTTCGGTAAAAAAAAAAAAAGCATATAGAGGATGTCTCTGACCGTGGGGTAGCCCTACGACGTCTTACCTTTTTTCGAAACAACGCAATGCGAATATTTTTAGATCGATTCAGACAACTACCAAGCACAAAACATACACAAGTGATGGAGTTATAGAATGCAATGATGTTTTACGGACGATTTTATCCCTTTTCGGCGGGGATTTCATCCATGGTAATTATTTATAGTTCGATCAATTGGGAAGCGGTAAAAAAAAAGTCAGAAACACAGCAACATGTTTGTTTACAAGTTCAAGACCACATGCATTGCCCATGCGCAGAATGACGAAGTCTAATGCTAAGCCCGGGGGGGGGCACTTAAGTGTAATGATATAGTATACATGTGCCGCACGAAGGGGGTGGTTTTTTGACATCTCGACTTTTACGACGGGTTAGACAATCGCATAATACCTTGTACGATGGAGTATACTTTTTTTCTCATTCTCAACGAGTTCAACGGGTACGGGATTTCGAGGTCCCGCGGCACACCCCTATCCGAGTTAGGGTAAGTGCCCCCACTTGGGATGCTAAGGCAATGCGGGAAATCGCGAGAATTAATAGTTTCCAAAATGGCAGACTCGTATCGCGATTTGTTCGGAAACGAACTATCGATGGCATTTATTGAAGAATAGCGTCGAGTGGTGGTAAGTTTTTTGGAGCGAAAGGTCTATTTTTTGTAAAGGCTCTTGATATATGTTATTTTCTAGGTGCGAAATGTAGCCCTTCGCGAGATATAGTCCAAACTAAATATCGCCGACTGTGTTTTTGACTAACTGTTCGTAACGGTATAAAAAATGTTACACGTTATATAGAGGAGCTCTCTGACCGTGGGGCAACTTGACTAAGCAGGTATACATGTCGTTATAGACAGCTTTAACGGACAGAGCCTATAAGCATAATTTGCGATGCTCATTAACACAGACACAGAAAACAGCGGATCTGATGTGTTAGCAGTATGCAATACAACCTAGATAAACCAGGCACAGCAATGGGAGAGTGCGTTAACACACCTACCTAGGCAACTGAAATATCAACCCAAACGCCCCAAGCATGATTCGGAATCGGTTGACCAATGTTTGAGGACATCGTCAACGGTAACTTCAGTGATGTGTTTGTAGCCTTCTGATATTGTTATTGGATCAATTGTTGAATACACTGTATCTAGTCGTTAGATATATCATCAGTAACTCCACTCATACATTTGATAATTGGATGATTGACTTTAAGCAAAGAATTACAACTATACAGACGAAGACTGTATAATGAATATAAAGCCATAATGGTGATAGATATATGGTGTGGATGAACTTTGTTATCAATCGAATGAGTTAACGTTGTTATAATTTAACACGATTCGCTGTACTCACGAAAGGCAGTCGCACATGAGGCTATCCAGAGTAATCCCCCTTTCACACAGACATAGCGGATATGTTAATCATTTGTTAAGAATATTACGGGTCTCTGGCACGCACCTTGAATTGATTCAGCATGTTGTAAACACTACCTGACAAAACGAATAGCATACGCAACCCCATGGGTGCCCGTGTTAGCGCGCCGTCTGGCGGTGTCACTCTGTGGGCGCCTATATCATGGCATGATCAACCTCAGCCTCAACCTCAACTCTGAAATAGTATGAGTGGTGGTGAGCTGGCGTGGGGACGGGGGTGAGGGGGTCGGGTGGGGCGGTTGGGGGTTGGGGGAATGGGGGTGGTATGAGAGAAAAGCTGTGGTGAAGGGGAAAATGGTTGGCTGGTTAGGACACAATAGGTATCACGCCGCTGCCAGCCCGTTAATTCATTGCATAATTGTGTATTCCAGTTTTGGAGCTGGGCCTTAATGTTTGATTGTTGGTGTATTTTTGTCAGTTGATAGGCCGAAATGCCATAAATCAATCCGAAATATCAGATTATAGACCGAAGTGTCAGATAATGGTCCGAAATGTAAGATAGCATAGATAGTGCGCTGTTGGGAAGGAAAGACTTGATATTTTATGAATAGCTCATATTACTGAGGCTAAAAACTAGTCAATTATAATCTTGTTAATACACCCAAACGCCTGGCATATTAGGGACCCATTCTTGTGTCAATAATGTAAGCTGCATCTTAGAGGTAATATTCATGAATACCGATTTATAAGATCAATAACATTTCATATACAAGTGATGTCGACATAGCATATGAAATAGAAGTGTGCACGGAATGTCACTTGGATATTGCAAAGTAAGTCTAATATACATCAGCGTCTGGAAGCGTATATAAAAAAGAAATAGACTATTTCATAACTGTGAACGAGGTGTAGCAGCAAAAGGCCAACCATAATATGAAGGGTGGTTTTTTTTAACTAGTTAAAGGGCATCTCGTTCAAGTAGTGAGGCACCCAGAGGTCAAGTTGTAAACAGTACTGGTGGAACGGATAATAGCGTTATGGCACAACGGGAAAGCCAGAGACGGCTTGACGTAGTACCTCCCGCCACTATATGAATATCACCCTAACCCGTCGAGTTATTTCAAGGGCCACAAATTTTAATTGCATCAGAAGTGGGCTTCTTTATAGTCAGTTTGTATCAAGCTTGTGTATCCTTGGAGCTGGATATAGTTGAACCTGGTGGATGTCATATTCAGGCCATTTTGACAGCTTCTCTTTTATTGTTGAAACATAAGCACCCACGGTCCGGTGTCATTTGCTGAGCGATGGCTCTGATTGCGCGTCCAGTTGGGTGGTCTGGAATAGAGATTACGTTTACCAAACCACGGTATAAGCGATCAACCAAACCAATTGTCAGTGTGGGAAACCTGACAACACGAAATGTCAGCGACTATGTTGACAGTGTGTGACTCAACAAGAATCTAATGCCTGGCATTCGGATTGGAGAAGGACCGATATGTTTTCATTATATGTGCTTGTTGATTTATCACTGAAAGATAGCTTTCTTGCACGTGCAACGTCGCATTGTATTTCACTTGCTTACAGGCCTATGAACTCGCGGCTGTTTTGTGCATGATTGCAATCCGACTTCGCCATCTGCACCCCATACCCTCCTTTAGTTTGAGTGAGACAACCGGAATTTATTACGGTCGCATGGAATTTAAGCTACGTACCAAAAGTAATGTATGGAAGGATCATGGCAGAATGGAGAAATTGTTTTGAACGCAGCATCACCGAGCCCCGAGCTGAGCGGCTCACGTCGTCAGATCACGTCGTCAGATCACGTCACGTCGTCAGATCACGTCGTCAGATCCCTCGTCAGATCACGTCGTCAGATCACGCCTGACATATCACGCCTGACATATGTCAGTCATTGATTATCCATAGTCATTGTACAATTCGAATGCCGACTCTTCTTTGCACATGTTAAGTGCTTTAAAAAGTAGACAAACAACGTAACACTAAAGCAGCGGGAAGATATGTATGGCTGATTCATATAACGAGTTTCGTCGACATGTCAAATTCCCATTCTGTTCACGACACGCGCAAGCGGGACTCTTGAGCTCTTACACTCAAAGCGCTTGCTAATGAAGACTAGAAGGAGCACTGTATCACAGCTCTGCTCCAGGGACTTAGGGGTGTCATTTATCACTCAACACCACCGGCGCTCCTCTTGCCGCTGCCGCTACGTGTTAGTTGTCGCATGGTCACGTGGGTGATATGGGGAAAGAACTCGAGGACGCGGAGCGTCCGAGTGTCTTTAACCATATCATCCGCGTGACCATGCGATAACATACTTATCGCGATGGCACCTACACGCGATAATCAAGCACGACGCTGTCTCCTAATAATGTTAATTAGCGTGAACCTATGTTATGTAATGTATCTGCCTGGGACCTGTAAATATGAGAGGTAGTCTGTTAATCCCCAGTCGGCCTCAGCTGCCTGTGTTTTAGTGATGATTAGATAAATACTTTTCTTTCTATACTTGTTTGTTTATCTGATTAGAATATGCTTCGATATTTAGTTGTGTGAGACTTGCAGAACCTCCCCAACTGCGGCAATCAGAGCTTCGCCGTTGTTTGAGGTTAGCAACACTGTTGGGGCAGTAGACACGGCTCGGCAGGTGTTACAATTTCGCGCCTCAGCATGATTCCGGGGAGATGGGATAATACCGTGACTTCCCGATGAGCGTTACGCAACCATATTAGCGGCAGGCAAGCAAATGACTCTTGAGAAAACCTTCGTTTTAAGACTTGTAAAGTGTGCGTGATATTAAGAACCTCCGTAGTGTTGCCATGCTAGAGCAGCTGTGTTCTGTGAGGGACCATCTCAAGTGAAGTTGTTTCTCGGTGATATTTCGACACGGTTGCAGTTATCGCATGGCAAACTGTGCGTTTGAGGTGCTATGGGAAAAAGACCGAGCTTTTTCTCGAGCTCTGATTGGCTGAGAGTAGGGTGCCATGCGATAAAGATGCTGTGTGCACGCAGTCAGGGCTGACACCCATTAGAGGCCCACGTTATTTTTGATCTAACCTTTTGAGTTATATCGTTGTTAACCTTAAGGAAAATTATCATTTATCGGTAAGTACGGTCGTCTGACCCTACAACAATGGAAAATAAAGCTGAAGAAGCTGAACCTGAAGCTGAGGTCAGCAACTTCTTGAAATGGCCATACAGTTACCGCTCAATGCCAGACTACACCTCATCATTCATGAACAAATGTGTCAACTTTGCGGCAAGCCAGTAATAATGTTTGGCAAAGTCACTGACCCGCGTTAATCAGATTCGGGTCAAAGCCATAAACTACCATTCTCCATGGCGAAGCTGGTCATTTCTAAGTGAAGGTAGCTGGCGGACTTAACGCCTGGCTCGCAACGGAGAGTGATAAACCACGGCATCCATAATGAGCTTGTGGCTTTCAGGAAATATGCCGGGTTGACTGAGGCCGAAGTCGAACCATATCGGATTGTGGTGTCCCAAACTCACCCTGCCTAACATGCTCACCAGATAGTGTTGTGTCTGATGACCTGATAGTTGAGGTCAAGTGCCCCTACAGTACCAGGGACAAGCCTCTCACTCCCGTCTCGGAGCCATACCTGAACATTCAGCTGACCCTCATCAACCAACACGACTGCTTTTACCAGATTCAGGGCAAAATGTTTTGTGCAAACAGTCGACTTTGTCACCTCGTGGAGATTGTTCCAGTGACACGTGACAATGACTTTATTTCTGCTATGTTTGCAAAGTTAGAAGTTTTTTTTCTTCAGGGACTCCTTCAAAGATGCTGGGCTCGATTCCATGTGTTTTCAACATTTCTGTTACTGAGTTTGTGTAGTCTTGTACATTGATTTCATTTTGCTTTGAATAATTATTCGCCTGTACCTCTATTACATTGATACTTGATTACTATGATATTCATATGATGTCACACCCTGAATTGGAAATTCATAGATACTTCTGATATCCTCTCATCCACACTCACATTATTACAAAGACTACCCATCACGTTAGGCAGTTGTGGGGACGATGAACTACCGAAAGTTGCATAGTGTATAACAGACAAAGATTATGTAGAGGAAATCTGGACCTCACAGTGGTTCATTGGTGTCCCCAAGATTTTGAAGGTTTTTCACCAACCTATAATGCACTCAATAAGCACCCTCTTGCTGGAAATCTAACTGTCGGACTGCACCACTTTCCCTGTCAGTCGGTTCTTCTTACTGAAAAAGGTTGGTATACTGACAGCCAGTTTTACAGCGTTTCAGAGCTGCTTGTCCGCTACGCGCAGCACATTGACAGTGACAGCGTTACCCTACACAATTCGTTACTATCATTTTCACATGGGCGCGTGACGTAGTGCCAACTGCGAGAATTCTTCGTCGCAGTGGATGAAACGAATATTTTGTGTTTACGCGTTAACCGTGAAGTAAGCGTATTAAGGTTATAACTTCCGGTCGAGCTCGGGACCCCATTGCACTGTGCTGCCAACTCTCGGTCTCTCATTCACATGCCACATGAGATGGCTTCGTTGCTGTTTTTGTGTATCTCTTTACACCAACATTTGCCCACATTGGCGCGATTGAAAATGCCCAGTTAGTGGAGGCACAGTAATCAGTGTAATGTTGTTGCGTACAGTAGTGTGACGTTAGTATATGATGTCAGTGTGGTAGTGCTACAGTAATCAGGGTGATGTTGGCACATACAGTAGTGTGACGTTATTACCGATGTCAATGTGAAGGTGGTACAGTAAACCGTGTGGTCTTCTTACTGATATTATTGTAGTCGTGGCGCAATTATGGCGACAGTGGAGTGTTTAGTGATAGGCTCGTACAGCTACCATTGTCGCGATAGCCTGACGACCAGTATAGACAGCATCATGTTAGGCCAAAGTGACACAGCGTCAGACTGGTAGATTCCGCTTGCATCTCAGCCCAAGGTGATACAGAGTCAGACCGATAGATTCCGCTTGCATGTTGGGCCAAAGTGACACAGCGTCAGACTGGTAGATTCCGCTTGCATCTCAGCCCAAGGTGACACAGAGTCAGACCAGTAGATTCCCCTAGCATGTTAGGCCGAGGTGAAGCAGCGTCAGACCGGTAGATTCCGCTTGCATCTCAGCCCAAAGTGACATAGAGTCAGACCGTTAGATTCCGCTTGCATGTTGGGCCATGGTGAAGCAGCATCAGACCGGTAGATTCCGCTTGCAACTCAGCCCAAAGTGACATAGAATCAGACCGTTAGATTCCGCTTGCATGTTGGGCCAAGGTGACGCAGCATCAGACTGGTAGATTCATCTTGCACGTAAGACGATGGTGACACAGTGTCAGACCGGTATATTCCGCTTGCATGTTAGGCCAAGGTGACACAATGTCAGACAGATAGATTCTGCTGGCATTTTAGGCCATGTTGAAGCAGCTTCAGACCGCAAGATTCCGCTTGCATGGTAGGCCAAGTTGACACAGCGTCAGACAGGTAGATTCAGCTTGCATGTTAGGCCAAGGTAACACGGCGTCAGACCGGTAGATTCCGCTTGCATGGGTGGCCAAGGTGTACAAGTGGGGAGGCGTTGCAGACCAGTGGGGTCGTTGCTGTGCCAGTGGAGGGCAAGGTGTACCAGTACCAGTTCCGGCGTTGTGTACAAGTGGGGTGGCGTTGCTGTAAGGTGGGGTACGTTGCTGTACCAACGGGGTCAGTTACTGTCACCCGGTGGATTGGCTTTCTTGCATGTTAGGCCAGGCAGCACAGTGTCATACCGGTAGATTCCCTTGCATGTTAGGCCAAGGTAACACGGCGTCAGTTGGGTGGGTAGCTTACGCTTGCATCTTGCACACCAAGAGGACACAGAGTGTACAAGTGGGGGGCGTTGTGTGTACTAGTTGGGTGGCGTTGCTGTACTAGTGGGGTGGCGCTGTTGTACAAGTTGCAGGGTGGCGTGGTGCTGTACCAGTGGGGTGGCGTTGTGGTGAAGCACTGTACCAGTGGGGTTGCGTTGCTGTACCAGTGGGTGTGGCTGTTTGTACCAGTGGGGTGGCTGGTTGCTGTACCAGTGGGTGGCGTGGTGGGGTGGCGTTGCTCCCAGTGGGGTGGCGTTTTGTGTGCATTGTAGTAGGGAGGCGTGCCGTAACAGCTGTTGTACAAACAGGGTGGTTTTGCTGTACCAGTAGTGTGGCACTGTTGTACAGTGGGGAGAAGCTGGTTATTGGCGTTGCTGTACCAGTGGGGTGGCGTGTACCCGTATTTACCAGTGTGGAGAGCGGCGTTACTGTACCAGTGGGGTGGCGTAGCTGTACCAGTGGGGTGGCGTTGCTGTACAAGTGGGGTGGCGTTGCTGTACCAACAGGGTTGCGTTACTGTACCAGTGGAGTGGCGTTTCTGTACCAGTGGGGTGGCGTTTCTGTACCATTGGGGCGGCACTGTTGGTCCACTCAGGAGGCGTTGCCGTACTAGTGGGGTTGGCATTGCTGTGCCAGTGGGATGGCGCTGCTGTACCAGTTGGGTGGCGTTGCTGTACCAGCGGGGATGGCGTTGCTGCACCAGTGGGGTGGTGAATTTGTACTAGTGGGGAGAAGCTGTTGTACTAACAGAGTGGCGTTGCTGTACCAGTGGGGTGGCGCTGTTGCACAAGTTGGATGGCGTCGCTGTACCCGTGGGGTGGTGCATTTGTACCAGTGTGGAGAAGATGTTGTACTAACAGGGTGGCATTGCTGTACCATTGGGGTGGCACTGTTGTACAAGTGGGATGGCGTTGCTGTACCTGTGGGGTGGTGTTGTTGTGCTCTAGGTGCAAAAGGAAGAGTGAACAGCAAATTGGTAGTGCAGTGTTTATGTTGAGGTTGTAGCCGTGTCCGTGTGGCGGTGTTATGGTTATCATGGTACTGGTTATTCTGTTATCATTCTTAGGGCTGTATATTTATTAGCGGCGTTGCTGTACCATCGAGATGGCGTTGCTGTACCAGTGGGGTGGCGTTGCTGTACCAGCGGGGTTGCGTTGTTGTACCAGTGGAGTGGTGTTTCTGTACCAGTGGGGTGGCGTTTCTGTATCAGTGGGGTGGCGTTTCTGTACCAGTGGGGTGGCACTGTTGGTCCACTCCGGTGGCGTTGCTGAACCAGCGGAGTTGGCATTGCTGTACCAGTTGGGTGGCGCTGTTGTACCAGTTGAGTTGCATTGCTTTAACAGCGGGGATAGCGTTGCTGCACCCGTGGGGTGATGTATAGACGGCATCATGTCAGGCCAAAGTGACACAGCGTCAGACTGGTAGATTCCGCTTGCATCTCAGCCCAAGGTGACACAGAGTCAGACCGATAGATTCCGCTTGCATGTTGGCCCAAAGTGACACAGCGTCAGACCGGTAGATTCCGCTTGCATCTCAGCCCAAGGTGACACAGAGTCAGACCAGTAGATTCCACTTGCATGTTGGGCCAAGGTGAAGCAGCGTCAGACCGTTAGATTCCGCTTGCATCTCAGCCCAAAGTGACATAGAATCAGACCGTTAGATTCCGCTTGCATGTTGGGCCAGGTGTTGACGCAGCATCAGACCGTAGATTCCGCTTGCATGTAGGCCAGACCAAGGTGACACAGTGTCAGACCGTTCCGCTTGCATGTTAGGCCAAGGTGACACAATGTCAGACAGATAGATTCTGCTGGCATTTAAGGCTATGTTGAAGCAGCTTCAGACCGCAAGATTCCGCTTGCATGGTAGGCCAAGTTGACATAGCGTCTGACAGGTAGAATCAGCTTGCATGTGTACCAGTAGGGAGGCGCTGTTGTACAAACAGGGTGGTTTTGCTGTACCAGTAGGGTGGCACTGTTGTACAAGTGGGGAGGCGTTGCTGTACCAGTGGGGTGGCGTTGCTGTACCAGTGGAGTGGCGTAGCTGTACCAGTGGGGTGGCGTTGCTGTACAAGTGGGGTGGCGTTGCTGTACCAACGGGGTTGCGTTACTGTACCAGTGGAGTGGCGTTTCTGTACCAGTGGGGTGGCGTTTCTGTACCATTGGGGTGCCACTGTTGGTCCACTCAGGTGGCTTTGCCGTACCAGTGGGGTTGGCATTGCTGTGCCAGTGGGCATTGCTGCACCAGTGGGGTGGTGAATTTGTACTAGTGGGGAGTAGCTGTTGTACTAACAGAGTGGCGTTGCTGTACTAGTGGGGTGGCGCTGTTGCACAAGTTGGATGGCGTCGCTGTACCCGTGGGGTGGTGCATTTGTACCAGTGTGGAGAAGCTGTTGTACTAACAGGGTGGCGTTGCTGTACCAGTGGGGTGGCACTGTTGTACAAGTGGGATGGCGTTGCTCTACCAGTGGGGTGGCGTTACTGTACCAGTGGGGTGGCGATGCTGTACCAGTGTGGTGGTGTTGTTGTACCAGTTGGGTGGCGTTGCTCTACCAGCGTGGTGGCGTTGTTGTGCTCTAGGTGCAAAAGGAAGAGTGAACAGCAAATTGGTAGTGCAGTGTTTATGTTGAGGTTGTAGCCGTGTCCGTGTGGCGGTGTTATGGTTATCATGGTACTGGTTATTCTGTTATCATTCTTAGGGCTGTATATTTATTAGCGGCGTTGCTGTACCATCGAGATGGCGTTGCTGTACCAGTGGGGTGGCGTTGCTGTACCAGCGGGGTTGCGTTGTTGTACCAGTGGAGTGGTGTTTCTGTACCAGTGGGGTGGCGCGTGTTGTGGGGTGGCGTTTCTGTACCAGTGGGTGTGCACTGTTGGTCCACTCCGTGGCGTTGCTGTACCAGCGGGTTGGCATTGCTGTACCAGTTGGGTGGCGCTGTTGTACCCAGTTGAGTTGCATTGCTTTAACAGCGGGGATAGCGTTGCTGCACCCGGGTGATGTATAGACGGCATCATGTCAGGCCAAAGGGGTGGCGTCAGACTGGTAGATTCCGCTTGCATCTCAGCCCAAGGTGACACAGAGTCAGACCGATAGATTCCGCTTGCATGTCAGGCCCAAGTGACACAGCGTCAGACCGGTAGATTCCGCTTGCATCTCAGCCCAAGGTGACACAGAGTCAGACCAGTAGATTCCGCTTGCATGTTGGGCCAAGGTGAAGCAGCGTCAGACCGTTAGATTCCGCTTGCATCTCAGCCCAAGGTGACACAGAGTCAGACCAGTTAGATTCCCTTGCATGTTAGGCCGAGGTGAAGCAGCGTCAGACCGGTAGATTCCGCTTGCATCTCAGCCCAAAGTGACATAGAGTCAGACCGTTAGATTCCGCTTGCATGTTGGGCCAAGTTGAAGCAGCTTCAGAGCCGCAAGATTCCGCTTGCATGAGAGGCCAAGTTGACACAGCGTCAGACAGGTAGATTCAGCTTGCATGTTAGGCCAAGGTAACACGGCGTCAGACCGGTAGATTCCACTTGCATGTTTTAGGCCAAGGTGACACAATGTCAGACCGGTATATTCCGCTTGCATGTAAGGCCAAGGTAACACGGCGTCAGACCGGTAGATTCTGCTTGCATGTTAGGCCAAGTTGAGGCAGCGTCATACCGGTAGATTCCGCTTGCATGTTAGGCCAAGGTAACACGGCGTCAGACCGGTAGTTACGCTTGCATCTCACACCAAGAGGACACAGAGTGTACAAGTGGCGGGCGTTGCTGTACCAGTTGGGGTGGCGTTGCTGTACCAGCAGGGTGGCGTTGCTGTACCAGTGGGGATGGCGTTTGCTGTACCAGTGGGGTGGCGTTTTTGTACCAGTGGGGTGCCAGGCATTGTGTCGTACCAGTGGGGTGGCTTTGCAGTACAAACAGTGGGTGGGGTGGCACTGTTGTACAGTGGGGAGGCGCGTGCTGTACCAGTGGGGTGGCGTTGCTGTACCAGTGGGGGTGGCGTTTGCTGTACCAGTGGGGTGGCGTTGCTGTACTAGTGGGGTGGCGCTGTTGTACCAACAGGGTTGGCGTTGCTGTACCAGTGGAGTGGCGCTTTTGTACCAGTGGATGGCGTTTCTGTACCAGGGGTGGGGCGGCACTGTACCAGTGTGGAGAAGCTGTTGTACTAACAGGGGGTGGCGTTGCTGTACCAGTGGGGTGGCATTGTTGTACCAGTGGGATGGCGTTGCTGTACCAGTTGGTGGTGGCGTTGTTGTACCAGTGGGGTGGCGTTGCTGTACCAGTGGGGTGGCGTTGTTGTACCAGTTGGGTGGAGTCAGCTGTACCAGTGGGGTGGCGTGCATGTGCTCTACCAGTGTGGAGAAGCTGTTGTACTAATTGGTAGGCATTGCTGTACCATTTGGGTGGCTGTAGCACTGTTGTACCAGTGGGATGGCGTTGCTGTACCTGTGGGGTGGTGTTGTTGTGCTCTAGGGCTGCAAAAGAAGAGTGAACAGCAAATTGGTAGTGCAGTGTTTTATGTTGAGGTACCGCCGTGTCCGTGTGGCGGTGTTATGGTTATCATGGTACTGGTTATTCTGTTATCATTCTTAGGGCTGTACCAGTGGAGCGGCGTTTTCTGTACCATGGAGATGGCGTTGCTGTACCAGTGGGGTGGCGTTGCTGTACCAGCGGGGTGCGTTGTTGTACCAGTGGAGTGGTGTTTCTGTACCAGTGGGGTGGCGTTTTCTGTACCAGTGGGGTGGCGCGTTTCTGTACCAGTGGGGTGGCATTGCTTTAACAGCCGGTGGCGTTTTGCTGCACCCGCGGAGATGTATAGACGGCATCATGTCAGGCCAAAGTGACACAGCGCTGTTGTACCAGTTAGTTCCGCTTGCATCTCAGCCCAAGGTGACACGAGTCAGACCGATAGGTGATGTATAGCTTGCATGTCAGGCCTAAAGTGACACAGCGTCAGACTGGTAGATTCCGCTTGCATCTCAGCCCAAGGTGACACAGAGTCAGACCAGTAGATTCCACTTGCATGTTGGGCCAAGGTGAAGCAGCGTCAGACCGTTAGATTCCGCTTGCATCTCAGCTCAAGGTGACACAGAGTCAGACCAGTAGATTCCCCTAGCATGTTAGGCCAAGGTGAAGCAGCGTCAGACCGGTAGATTCCGCTTGCATCTCAGCCCAAAGTGACATAGAGTCAGACCGTTAGATTCCGCTTGCGTGTTGGGCCATGTTGAAGCAGCTTCAGACCGCAAGATTCCGCTTGCATGAGAGGCCAAGTTGACACAGCGTCAGACAGGTAGATTCAGCTTGCATGTTAGGCCAAGGTAACACGGCGTCAGACCGGTAGATTCCACTTGCATGTTAGGCCAAGGTGACACAATGTCAGACCGGTATATTCCGCTTGCATGTAAGGCCAAGGTAACACGGCGTCAGACCGGTAGATCCTGCTTGCATGTTAGGCCAAGTTGAGGCAGCGTCATACCGGTAGATTCCGCTTGCATGTTAGGCCAAGGTAACACGGCGTCAGACCGGTAGTTACGCTTGCATCTCACACCAAGAGGACACCGAGTGTACAAGTGGCGGGCGTTGCTGCACCAGTTGGGGTGGCGGTTGGCTGTACCAGTTGGTGGCATTGCTGTAACAGCGGGGGATAGCGTTGCTGCACCCGTGGGGTGATGTATTTGTACCAGTGGGGAGAAGCTGTCGTACCAACAGGGTGGCGTTGCTGTACCAGTGGGGTGGCGTTACTGTACCAGTGGAATGGCGTTACTGTACCAGTGTCGTGGCGATGCTGTACAAGTTGGGTGGCGTTGCTGCACCAGTGGTGTGGCGTTGTTGTACTCTAGGTGCAAGAGGAAGAGTGAACAGCAAATTGGTAGTGTAGTGTTTATGTTGAAGTTGTGGCCGTGTCCGTGTGGCGGTGGTATAGTTATCATGGTACTGGTTATTCTGTTATCATTGTTAGGGCTGTATGGTTATCATTGTGATGGTGGTGCTGTTATCATTGTACTGGTTATTCTGTTATCATTGTTAGGGCTGTATGGTTATCATTGTGATGGTGGTGCTGTTATCATTGTACTGGTTATTCTGTTATCATTGTTAGGGCTGTATGGTTATCATTGTGATGGCTGTACTTTTATGATTGTGATGGTTATAATGTTAATATTATGATGATAGTGCT
>CM067345.1:2435839-2448617 GCA_034190875.2 Urechis unicinctus
GCACGTTATGACACAACCATTAGTTGCAGAAAACAATAGCGTTTACACTCTACTCATTACGAGCGGCACATTTGTAGTAAAGTATTGTGATGCTCATTAGGGGTTTAAACGCGTAAATTTGGTTTGAGTGTGCTAAGTTATGTAAGCTACATCAAAAGCAGGTACAATGCAAATTATTTTAACCATATGAAATGACGAAGCTGTTTTCACAAAATGTACAAAGAAAAATATCATGTAAGAATTATTTTGCTTTATTACAACCTTTAATTGGTCATATGCCGAAAGTCTTACTGCTTTTTCCTATTTGTCAGTCTGAACATTGTCAAATTCAGGCGATATAACTGGAAACAGAATTGTTTTTCCCTTTTGCACGGTTTAATTAAATGAACAAATTGTGCCTCATAATTGTAATCCGGATGAACGCTGGATCTACAAATGGATCCATAAAATCGCAATTGGTCACCAGAGAGTAGCAAAATGGATAAAGCGCATTATGTCATTTCCTTTGCTCAACCAAAGTAACGAAACTCATATAACATGATATTGTCTTCTAGATAAAAGCTACCCTGAATATTCCTGTCGCTTCACAAGTGACAACCACAATATCAATATCTTTTCAGGGGGAGGTGTATCCTTTATGGCGGCTAAGTAATGGACAGCCAAAAGCGTTTTAATGATACTGACATGGACAAGCAGTATGGCAGTACACCAGTACCGCAATTACGACTTATGGATATAAAAAAGCAGTGTTCATCAGCACATACACTCAACTTGAAAGAGGCCACGTAGATTAATCGGCGCCATGTTCAGACTCTTCTGTAATCATCGACCTCGGTTCTCTTGTTTTGCAAATAACATGACTGAATATTACATCAGTCTCAAGTCGTTATTCTGTTCTTGCTTCACTTAGTCAGAAAACTTCTTTATCCCTACTTAATGGCAAAATCGGAGCGGCCAACTAACACCTCGTGATTGCCAACGCCTTTTCCATCCCGCCCCCAATGTATCTTGCTGATTGCATTATCCTGTAGAAAACAAGTTCACATGGTGCTGGTCATATTTGTTACTTTGCACTAACATAAGAAATCAATAGCTCGATAACTCAAATATTGATCATTGCTAAATCCTTGTTTAACTCTGTCAACTTGCTGAATCAGTTGACGTTTAAACTTGTATATAAGAGACATCGAATGATCGAGTAGTAAATGGCCCACTCCATACCGCCTTATCATCTCATCTCATCACGGCATATAGAAACAGTTCCGGTCTATGTGCCGTAGTTGTTGGCTTCAATGGCCACATGTCCTCAGGTAGATCACCAACTAGAAATCCGCTATTGCAATTGTTCTCAATGAAACAACTACTATTAAGAAGGTATATTGCATACCAGTAAATGGCTATATGAGAAATAAACCGAAATACAGAGAATGTTAAAGGGCATGTTGACTGAAAAAAAAATGCTAAAAGCGCTTTCAAAGCATGATGCATAGATCGCACCTCTCAACCTGCTTCCGGCTGAACATTTGAAATCTATTCCTGACGTGTCTCGCATTGAATGGGATGAATTGTCAGACAAATGACAGTTTATGGAAAAAGTGCTGTGACGTTGCAACGCCCCAATCATCACCTTGTGCCAACGAATGCATTTGCTTGGGAAGTTACGCGAGCGAGGGGCATAATGAACACGTGGGAATAATATGTACAGAACGCATTTGTGTACGGCGAGGATATTTCGCCAATGTTGCCTTGATCATTGGTCGGTTGGAATGTGTATTGCTGCTGATTTGGGTATAATGCACACTCATTAACATGCAAACGTCAGTTCATGTGATAAGCTGTTATTTTACTATTGCAATACCCAAAAATGTGCTCGGCGGAAATGCATTCGCAAGCTGAGATTACAGAGAGACAGTCATACACAGGAACATTTAAAGTTCTCAAATTAAGTTTATGCTGCAACTGAATTAGAAATTAAGACGCCTAGCAAATGTATATCTGCAATATTAATTAATGATGGAGCTGTCAGGCGTGTTGTCTGTAGAGAGAGAAGACTCAGCATCTAAGCGTGTGATAATTGAAGTACAGCTTGAAATAAGAGATGTTTGGCACAAAATAATGATATAATCTCGTTTCATGCCTGATATAAACATTAATGCGCTAAACTTTCTCTAATGCCCTCTCAATAGGGTTACAATCTAAGATGGTTCATCTCCACCAATAACAAAGCAATGTGTGGACTATATCTAGTTCAGATGGATATTAACACAACTTATACTAAAGCTTGTATGACTATTTTGCTATTGTTCGCAGTTAAATGAAGCGCACGTTTATCAAAAAACTAACGACTGCGAGGTTAACATACATTAAACACGACGGTGAAGGTGCGGATAGAATTTTATACCTTCATCGCTGTTCCCCAGTGTATTGACTATTGGCACTGATTGGTCAACAGTACGGCGCGAGCTGCTAATGAAATAGAGAAAACGGTCAACTGTATGGCGAGAGATCTTATTAAAGTAGAGACGATGTTCATGACGTCAATAGTATATCGCGAGCTGTAATTGAAATACGGACAATGGTCGTGACGTCAACTGTATGGCTACAGCTCTTATTGCAAAGGGGGCGATGGTGGTGAGACCTGCTAAGGACTACAATCAGGAGCGGCATGCATGGTCGTGTTGAGTGTGACAGTTTCACTTGGCCAAAGTTGCAAAGAATGGTGCACTGTTGGATCCTGCGCTATGAAATTGATTGTTATTGGTTTAGGAAATAGCCACCACCGATAAAATATACATATTTTATTGCAATATACACATCGCGTGGTGGTCTGAGACAAATAAACAAATTAAAACCGTGTTAGCACGTGTCTTTCCAAATGTTACCGTTAATCGATGCCACACGCATTTTAAGAGTCATAAGACAGAGTGAGTCTATAATTCCTATAAAATGGGATACTGATCTCAGAAAATGGTATTAAATGAACACCCTAGACGGTAACTTGAAATAGGAATAAGATGGTAAGATATTGCACATGTTCAAGCTTTACTGTGTAAATTACTCTTGTACGATTTTGTCTATTTCCTCATGACTTTACAATTGTATTTCAATTCTTCATTGTTTGCAATATCTTGCATGGTCTAAACATTTGTCACAAGCCTACGTCAGAAATGCAAATCTGCTAAGTCAGCAATATCCTGACGGTCTGTTTATTGAGTAATGAATAACATGCAGTATTTCATCTATCGCGCAAGCAACTTATGAAGTCGGGCAAGCTAATATGATAATCAGCAGTCATGGGATTTAAATAGGAAAACTTGCAAAAAGCCCGATTATCATTTATGTAAATGTTTAATTCTTGCAATGTATGTGCCAGTACTGCATTAAAAGATAAATATTAAGCGTAACATGCCACTGCCGTTTACAAAATCTCCGCGCGGTTCGAGAGCATTGGCAATTTGCGGTATCTGACTGGGAATCTCAGCTGCAAATTACCTCAACGGTATGCATACAAAACGCGTCTTTTGTTCCAGAAATAATATGCTATGCAAGACATTAGACGAGTGCATAGGCTCAATACTAAATGAAAAAGACTCTTTGGTGGATCGATGCAACCATGAACTCGTCATGAATTGACACAAATTACAGATTAACCATGGACAGGACAAAGTATCATGTGGATATCGCAATGACAAAAAGGCAATAAGTAACCGCTTAGAAATAATTAAAAAGTAGGTTATAAAAAGAGTTTTATAATTGGGATTTATGTTACTTGTATCATTAGGGTTTGGGCTTGGCGAAATTTGGGAATCCAATTCTCTTCCCCTTTAAGTATACAGCTGGCATTATTATAAACGCTAATTTCAGTTCATACATTTATTACCCGGTGAAGTCCGAACAGGAAAGAGGCAATATATGACCCATGATTGTATATGAAAGCATAACCAGCTTGGGCACTGGGCTTGTGCAGCAGCTCAGGGCCCCGGATCTCCACAACCCCCATCGTTATCCCCGCCATGAAACTACCAGTATTAACATCATTAGAACTCCCTGATTAACTCCGTCTCAGGTTCAAAATCAAATCAATTGCAGCCTTGAGCTTACTTAACGATAGAGAGGAGCAGTGGTGCTGGAAGTGATCATTTCGACTCAATGTGGCAATTCTTCAATGATCCAAACGACTAGCGCTCTATATCATTTGGGAATATATCAGAACAGAACCGCCCTATTACGAGAACAATGGATTTCCAAGTCTTTCCGTTCTGTCTACCCTTCTTTGGCATAGCACTGGCTTACTGAATGGCTGGCCTGTATTTATTCCTATTCAATCTCTGAAACTGACTTTTTCAGGTGTAAGACAATTACTGCTAGATATTGCCTAAGAGTTCTGTATGGGTCATAAATTAGACAGAGGTGCAGTTTTGTTTTTTCCAGCCGTGCCACGCAAGCACCAAACATCCGTTACGTGACGTGGCTTACCCAAGGCGTGTATGCGTAGGATTCAAGCAAAACTGGCTGGCAAAGTAGCATGTGCCACTACGCCACAACTTGCATTAATCTAAATCATTTCTGTTATACAGATGCGTCGATTGCGAAATAAGAAACTTTGGTTGTTTCGCCCTATTGCACAATCTATCTATAACGTCCACAATCTAACTTAAGCCACTTGAGGCTACAGTTCATTTTAATATTCTTTAACTATTACATACTTCAGACGCGATGATCTAGAAATCTTTGGATGAGTAAATTTGATGGTACAATTCGAACATACAATTTTTTATCAAGACTTGATCAAGAAACTTGGATGACGCGTTAATGCGTTGTGTCCGCGTACATAGTGTTCTCATTAAACGCTTTATGTTACGCAGCCACACAAAAAACAATATCGGACTGCATTCTATTTTTACCGTAACAGGCAAATACGTTTCCTTGAAGAATTTATGGAGTTTAGTATTCCAAGTCAATAACATCGACAAATTTTCCCGATATCCGTATTGACCAGTAATGACCTGCAAATATACCTAATCCTTTTGCCTCCATGTATCTTACTCGGCAACGTCCGCCTTCACTCGGCCTTTATCGGTCAGACAATCCCTTTACTACAGGTTCGCAGTTGAACGGCACGCGGCGCAATCACCAGCGTCCTACCTTGGAGGTTATAAAACCTGAGGTCCATCGTTTGAGCCTCCTCTTTTGTTACGAAGCATAGAGAACGCTACGTCATATTTGTCTCGATTCTCTCGTTCTCGTTCAATTTTGTCAGCATTTGTTCCTCCCGAGTTGCTTATGATTACTCTCGAGATTCCACATCAACCGCATCCAGAATTATCAGGATTACACGTATGTTCTGCCTTTGCTTTGTTACATAATTTCATTTTCTATCTCGATGTCTGTCCATCTTTCCATCGCTGTTGTAAGGCTTTCGTACGTTCGTACATTATAATAATTAGTTTCCTTCAACACCGATTTCACTAACCTATGCCAACAACGGTTTTAAAACACATTTTTGGGCATAATGAGAGTAGTCTAAATATTTGTGTGATGATCAATGTTGTATACTCCCTCTGGCTTGGGATCTTGTGGCCAGAGCTACATTTCTGAATACCGGCGACCTAATAACAGCTGTGGTTGTCAAACAGATTCTTTTTCGTGTCTTTTCTCCTTTCCGGAAATTCAGCGATCAGTTTCTACAGTCAAATCAGATGATACGACTATATGACTTTATAGCCGTTTCCTCCTCTGCTATTTCTTCTTTGTCAGAGACAACGACTTCCTTTAGTATTTGTTATGGTATGCCAGTGTGATACTTTTAGTTAGTTTTGTCACATTGGCGTGGTTTTTTGTGTTTGTTCCCACCACTGCTGTACCTAATTTGTTTAGCAGATTAATTGTTTGCATGACACATGTACTGTTATTACTTTTTTCTATCGGGAGTTACCGATGCGTCACTTTCTTGACCCAGCAGTTTCGGATTTTGTCAAAATGTTCGGTCCGTCAGTTATGTTGGCCGGGTGTTGTTCATGACAAACTTGTTTTGCAATTTGCATTAATTTTCGCAGCACAACAGTTGTTGTGTTCTTCGTTGTATTTAATCTTTATTATTTTCTATCGGGAGTTACCGATGTGTCACTTTCTTGACCTAGCAGTTTCGGATTTCTTCATGAAATTGAAACAGGCCAAACTGCAGTCAGTTATGTTGACGGTGTTGTCTATATGACAGACTTTTTGTGGCAATTTGCATTATTTTAGAAGCACAACAGGTGTTGTGGTCTCCTTTATTTTCACTCTTGTACATTTCCATTTTTTCGGCCGTTGAGGTTTCGTCTTTTATGATGCTCAATGTCTTGCATGGTTGTTGTGCCTCTGGCAGTAATGACATTTGTCTAGGTTTGCGGACTTACTTTCGGGAAATTTACGTTAGGATGCGAAGGGATGGCCTCCTCTCCTCGTTGAAACCTGTACCAATAGATACTGCTCTCTGGTGTCAGCTTCAAACCAAGCTGCAGTCAGACGCTTCAGTACTCGCCGCCCGACATGCCTGCAGAAGTGGGACAGGTGCCACTGTGTTGGACAATATCGCACCCCAGAGCTTAATGAATAATGCTCTGGCGGAATTCATAAACACCCCCATGGTGATCCGCGCAGCCCTTATCCCTCACTCATCCCCAACTCCATTTGTGTACGTATATCTGCCCCTCTGGGAACTCATGTTTCGGCCAAAGTCCCATTGGGAGGGGCAATTCATAAACCTCCATGATCTTGCTGTGCCCCAGCCTGGCTCAATGTAAGATCCCAAACCAAAGGTCCATCCCCCAATGTCTATTCAGAAGTGGGTTTCTGCCTTTCATGTGTACATTACCATAATGAACGAACGGTTCCCTCAGGCTCCATCGGGCATGTTGACACATATGGCAAATGCGGAAAAGTTGGCAAAAAATTATGGTCCTCAAGCCTGGCGCCATTACGACCAGAGCTTCCGGTGGAGAAAATCTTTTGATCAGTCGCTTCAATGTCAACTTGACTTGAAGCTGAACAAAGAAGCCTCTCTTCTGGCAATTCATGCATCTGTCACGCCCCCTCGTCCCTTTCCAAAAACTCCCACACTCACTTATCATTCGCCTTTTCGGCACAACACCTGTTGATCATTTCAACGACACGAGAGGTGTACGACCCATAATTGTAGGTTTCCCGCTATCCAGCAATGTTACAATTGCAAAGGAGGTCACGCCACATCTCAGTGTAGGGTCCAAGCTAAAACGTTTGGTTTCAAAAAACCCGCTGGTGGTGCAGCACCTCGAAGAGGTGGTCAGCCCGGTCAATCCAAATAAGCTGGCCTCCTTCCTGCTCGGGCACAATATTGAAAAAGTTCATTTCTTAATTCGGGGTGTTTCTTTTGGCTTTTCTATCAATTATGAAGGTCCTGTTTGCAGTCAAATCAGAAAAAATCATGCTAGCTTTTTACATTTTCACACTGCTGTTTCGAACATGCTACCAAAAGAAATCTCCCAACGCCGCATTGCCGGTCCTTTTCCTTTCCCTCCTCTCCAGCCCTTAATAGTGTCCCCACTGGGGGTGGTACCTAAAAAAAGAAGGCAAATTCCGTTTGATTCAAGATTCAGTTAATTTATTCATAGACCCTGACAATGCTGCTGTGCAGTATACGACCCTGGATAACGTTGTGCACTTGGTTCAGTCCTTTGGTCAGGGCTGTCTTATGGCCAAATGTGACATTCAAGAGGTATTTAGAATAGTCCCCATCCGCCCCTCTGAACGTTGTCCTCTGGGATTTTCGTTTGACAACAAGTATTATAATGATAAATGCCTTCCGATGGGATGCCGCACATCTTGCATCATTTAGTCAAGCTTTGCAGTGAGTGGCAATGAACAAACTGGAAGTGCTCTTGTATATTATAACATGTATAGGAAGTATAATTTTATGTAGGCAAATATGTCATATTATGATAAGAGTTTTAAAGTGTATATTGTGTATTGACATAATTGTTCAACTCGTTGACGAGTTCAATAAATCTAGTCATTTTTTAGAAGAAGAGTGACCTTTATTTAGATTGTATTTCGTCAGCCAATAATTCAACGCAGGTATAACTCATTGCCCTTTATAGATATTTTCAACATTCCTAAAACGATATAGCCTGAGCATTGACAACAATATGTCACCGGGCGATAGGGACAGGGATTAGGGATAAATGCAACAGTTCCTCTTAGCCTTAACACAGGATTGAAAATGTCATTACGAAACGTTGCCTCCTTTATTGGCAAAATAAGCTTTTAACTCAGTCGCAATGGTATTGATCGGTTAATAAAAGCGCACAGAAATCATAAACAATACCAGCAGCGGACTGAAAACCGTGGAGGCGGTCTGCTTGATGTTGACCAAGCAATGTATTTAGAAACTATTTGTTTAAGCATGGTTTGTTAGAATCTTCTTCTATACTGATAATCGACGTTGCTTCATTTAAAAGATATTCAATACGTGATGCATTAAGCATATATTCTCCTCGGATATTGTAATATTAAAGTGTTTATCCTTGGTGGCGATACTCTAAGTAAACAAGTTATCTGAGAAATCTTAACAGAACCCTGGCACCACCATTGTAAACAAAAACGACTAATACAGCTACATATTGAAACGTGCTAATTGTGAGGCTTTAATTGTCAACATGGCATCGTTACAAACGTTATAGCAATAGCAGTAACTTTTAATGTGCATTAATACTTACACAGCTCTAGCTACGCCCTCACAGGCCAAGTAGTAAAGCTGTTAATTAACGAATGCTGGACAGCTGGTGGCTCACTTGGTGGTGATAGTCTCGCCTTAGCCGACAAGCTCTCCACATCTGCCCGGGCCGCCAAATCCAAAGCCATATGCAACCCCCTTACCGACTGGTGAAGTTTAATATATTTCGGCCAATCAGGGCGCACTTACAGCTTAATGAGGATTAAGACATTGTTGTTAGTACCTTACATCTACGCCGAAACAGATGTACCAACAAACGATGATAAGTCGAATCCCAGATCGATAGGTGCTTGTGCTTACACTGATCTTACTTGAACAGCAATCGGTCATCTATGTGCAATATAATATATAGGGCAGGCAATGTATCTTGCTTATTGCGCCATCTAAATCTGGTAATATTAATTACTTTCCTTTTCAGGAAAAAATAATTGGGTTGTTGGTTGGAATGGGCTAGTCAACTCTGTAGTTTAATCGTGGTAAATACTTTCATATATAGTCAATAGAGGAAGTTATGTAATCCTGCTGAATCAATCGTATACAGGAGTCATTGATCGACCGAACGGTTAATGATCCTCTCCATAGAGCGTTATCAAGAATTCAACACACTCATCAGGCCATAGAGTTCGGATAACCATTCGCTTTCGTTGCCGTTCCACCAATGAAAGGTGAAAAAAAGCAGAATATTGTGCATGTCCTGTATAAATTCTTGAAAATGCTTTAAGCGCATCTACACTATGGATTTAAGTTCAGACAGGTGAATTCCAGACAGCAGCCACATTACCAGACATTACTGAAGAGCGTTACCTGTGGTTCAACGCATCGCCTGGGAATATGAGCTCTGCTGAAATATCATGCACATTCCAACCTCTCTGTATTTCAGCACTTGGTACCGCCTATTCAGCTTTGAATGTCAGTATGTATGTATGTATGTATGTATGCATGTATGTATGTATGTATGTATGTATGTATGTATGTATGTATGTATGTATGTATGTATGTATGTATGTATGTATGTATGTATGTATGTATGTATGTATGTATGTATGTATGTATGTATGTACGTATGTACGTATGTACGTATGTACGTATGTATGTATGTATGTATGTATGTATGTATGTATGTATGTATGTATGTATGTATGTATGTATGTATGTATGTATGCATGCATGCATGCATGCATGCATGCATGCATGCATGCATGCATGTATGTATGTATGTATGTATGTATGTATGTATGTATGTATGTATGTATGTACGTACGTACGTACGTACGTACGTTCGTTCGTACGTATGTACGTATGTACGTATGTACGTATGTATGTATGTATGTATGTATGTATGTATGTATGTATGTATGTATGTATGTATGCATGCATGCATGCATGTATGAATGTATGTATGTATGTACGTATGCATGTATGTATGTAAGTATATATGTATGTATGTATGAATGAATGTATATATGTATGTATGTAACAGATATAGCCTGGTGGTCTGGCATGCCTATGTGAGCTCACAATACACCAGCATGTCATAACTGTGTAAGCACCAACATAAACCTATGTTTTACATCTGGTATTTGCAATATATACCACATTACAGTCACAACAAAGCTCAATTAAATTACCTTGCTTCCATAGTGGCAAAGGGAAAGTGTACACTCTTGGGCGCGAAGAAGATCACCACCTAGTGGAAAGATTCTAAGCTGGAAGTCTGCTCAGACGCAGATAATCTGCCAATGTCTTTCAGAAAGTGTTTGGTGTTAAGCTCCATTTCCTTGTGTGGCTTTGATCCTTAATAAATGAACATAAAATACAAGATACTGTGTTATATATGGCCATGCGTAAGGATGAGTGCCCTTACAAACTCTGCCACAGCATTACCCCAGCTTTGTTTGCACACTGCATAAAAACGCCAATGAATAACCTTCTCATGAATATGATTTTTACTTGATTTAAATCAGGAATAAACGTAAACAAGCAATGGTGATTTATATTGGTGTTCGATTGCTTTTGCCCTACTCACCCTTCTTCACCCAGTTCCTATCTTCCAATTGCTCATGTTCACATTCTGGGTAATCAGCTCCATGTCCACTGTGTTCATTGACCACATGTCTCGTCACTGTCTGCCACTTTGCTCGAACCACAGCCTCGTCCCCATTGCTTGAAGCTGCGCACCAACAGACATGGTTGGCAACACTCCTTGACCATTCACTTAAAATTTGACATTTCCGTTTTTCTTACCTGTAAAAGTTGCATCTCTAAAACCTTGGATGATTTCAGATCCATCAGGGTATAACTGCCATACTTAGCAGTGTGACCAGGGGAACAACATCTGGCATCCCCTCTCAGGGAGATGGGTTCTCCTTGGCGAGCTGCTGTCAGGCTAGCCTGTTGTTGCTGCCATACCCTCCTTCTAGCAGGCACGAAGTAATTCCTCTGCATGAGGTTGAAGGTATTGACTGATATGGATGGGATATTGAGATGTTTAGCAGGCATATCCCCAAGGAATGGTTGGCTTTCCCACAACCTTTTTTGTCCATTGACACAAACCTGATCAAGAGCTACAAAGCTCCCACAAACTCGCTTCATAGCCACTCTGCATTGGGCAAGGCACAGGAAACATGAAGCCAGAAGAGTTTTAATGCAGCTTTCGTAGACAGTGAACTTCTTTTGCCTTTGACCAGGGCCATCCTCTAGCTCAATGTCACTATAAAACCAAAGTTGTAGGTGCTTTATTAGGCTTATGAGAGAGCACTGATTTTTATAATTATGCAATACAATTCCATTGTTTACAGGGGTATTTTCAAAGTAAACTATCACTTACATTTCCTAGTGCACTGCATGTTCATCTATATCATCCTCGTCACTTTCCATGTCGACATCATCGTTAAAATCATAGTCTGGGTCCGTGCACATGTCATCTTCTTCAAGTTCCTCGCTATCACCGGATTCATCTGGGGGGTTCTACTGGGTGCTTCTGCTGACTGTTGATGGCTGAATACTGCACTGTGTCTCTACACAATGCTGTAGACCTGGGGAAACTTGAGTGCCTCTCGAGTATGTCCTTGTACAAGGAAACAAGTATTTCTGCGTTTGTAGCGATTTATCAGCAGTCTGCATTTCAAAAAATGAAAAGTTTTGACCGAGCTTGTTTCACAAGTAATTGCTTTATATAAATACAAACTACTTAAATCGAATAAAGACATCCAGGTGACTCAATATACTTACAAGCAAACATGCTAGAACTCCCAACGATTTGTGGATCCCTCTACCGGTTCAGTGGAGCTGGCCTCTATATTGGGCACACCTGTCATCTCGTTTTCACTTTCACTGGAGGCATCAAGCCTCTCAGCTCCGGTTAACATTTCATGCAGCACCTGCATCATGTGTTTCAGTGTCGACCAGTTGTACACCAATGATATTTCCCAAAATAGGGATTAAAATCACCTTTATCAACATACTTCTATATACAGACTGTCTAATTTGTCCTATGACGTAAGTAGTACTCCTCATGTAAATGGACCAATTAAACACAGTATGTAGTGTGTCAAAATCCCTAAACAATAAACAGGCAATGCCATGAAAGCATTTTGAGATCACATTGAAACACCTGTTATTGAGCCATGCCCATGGGGCCTTACTTCACCAGTGATGCCTTAGCCTTAACACGGCCATTTCCTTTGGGTCGTATGATTATTCATATAAGAAATAAATTTTGTTGTCAATCAAACACAAAGGCACAACCATGACTGGGAATGAAAATTGAATGATCCTAGCTATATTACCTGTTGACGTTGTCTTTTCTCAAAGGCACCTCGACGTTTTACTTGATCCTGGTTCACACCCATGCAATCGAAAATCGACGGCATGGCACCTTGGCGAAGCCTAGGTTGTTTAGAAAAGCCCAGACTTCTGAGCAGCTCTGGGTCCGTTTCATGGGCGTCCCTCTCAAAGTGGTCGGAGCAAAGGACAGTTGTTTTGGTCGGCTTCCAATCCTTCCGCCGAGCGGGATGTTCAACGAGT
>CM067345.1:2456352-2463852 GCA_034190875.2 Urechis unicinctus
GATAATCAATGACTGATCATATGTCAGGCGTGATCTGACGAGGGATCTGACGAGGGATCTGACGACGTGATCTGACGACGTGATCTGACGACGTGATCTGACGACGTGATCTGACGACGTGAGCCGCTCAGCTCGGGGCTCGGTGATGCTGCGTTCAAAACAATTTCTCCATTCTGCCATGATCCTTCCATACATTACTTTTGGTATGTAGCTTAAATTCCATGCGACCGTAATAAATTCCGGTTGTCTCACTCAAACTAAAGGAGGTAATGGGGTGCAGATGGCGAAGTCGGATTGCAATCATGCACAAAACAGCCGCGAGTTCATAGGCCTGTAAGCAAGTGAAATACAATGCGACGTTGCACGTGCAAGAAAGCTATCTTTCAGTGATAAATCAACAAGCACATATAATGAAAACATATCGGTCCTTCTCCAATCCGAATGCCAGGCATTAGATTCTTGTTGAGTCACACACTGTCAACATAGTCGCTGACATTTCGTGTTGTCAGGTTTCCCACACTGACAATTGGTTTGGTTGATCGCTTATACCGTGGTTTGGTAAACGTAATCTCTATTCCAGACCACCCAACTGGACGCGCAATCAGAGCCATCGCTCAGCAAATGACACCGGACCGTGGGTGCTTATGTTTCAACAATAAAAGAGAAGCTGTCAAAATGGCCTGAATATGACATCCACCAGGTTCAACTATATCCAGCTCCAAGGATACACAAGCAGCAATGTTATCGTTGATACAAACTGACTATAAGGAAGCCCACTTCTGATGCAATTAAAATTTGTGGCCCTTGAAATAACTCGACGGGTTAGGGTGATATTCATATAGTGGCGGGAGGTACTACGTCAAGCCGTCTCTGGCTTTCCCGTTGCGCCATAACGCTATTATCCGTACCACCAGTACTGTTTACAACTTGACCTCTGGGTGCCTCACTACTTGAACGAGATGCCCTTTAACTAGTTAAAAAAACCACCCTTCATATTATGGTTGGCCTTTTGCTGCTATACCTCGTTCACAGTTACGAAATAGTCTATTTCTTTTTTATATACGCTTCCAGACGCTGATGTATATTAGACTTACTTTGCAATATCCAAGTGACATTCCGTGCACACGTCTATTTCATATGCTATGTCGACATCACTTGTATATGAAATGTTATTGATCTTATAAATCGGTATTCATGAATATTACCTCTAAGATGCAGCTTACATTATTGACACAAGAATGGGTCCCTAATATGCCAGGCGTTTGGGTGTATTAACAAGATTATAATTGACTAGTTTTTAGCCTCAGTAATATGAGCTATTCATAAAATATCAAGTCTTCCCTTCCCAACAGCGCACTATATAATGCTATCTTACATTTCGGACCATTATCTGACACTTCGGTCTATAATCTGATATTTCGGATTGATTTATGGCATTTCGGCCTATCAACTGACAAAAATACACCAACAATCAAACATTAAGGCCCAGCTCCAAAACTGGAATACACAATTATGCAATGAATTAACGGGCTGGCAGCGGCGTGATACCTATTGTGTCCTAACCAGCCAACCATTTTCCCCTTCACCACAGCTTTTCTCTCATACCACCCCCATTCCCCCAACCCCCAACCGCCCCACCCGACCCCCTCACCCCCGTCCCCACGCCAGCTCACCACCACTCATACTATTTCAGAGTTGAGGTTGAGGCTGAGGTTGATCATGCCATGATATAGGCGCCCACAGAGTGACACCGCCAGACGGCGCGCTAACACGGGCACCATGGGGTTGCGTATGCTATTCGTTTTGTCAGGTAGTGTTTACAACATGCTGAATCAATTCAAGGTGCGTGCCAGAGACTTGTAATATTCTTAACAAATGATTATCATATCCGCTATGTCTGTGTGAAAGGGGGATTACTCTGGATAGCCTCATGTGCGACTGCCTTTCGTGAGTACAGCGAATCGTGTTAAATTATAACAACGTTAACTCATTCATAACAAAATCCATCCACACCAGATATCTATCACCATTATGGCTTTATATTCATTATACAGTCTTTGTCTGTATAGTCGTAATTCTTTGCTTAAAGTCAATTATCCAATTATCAAATGTATGAGTGGAGTTACTGATGATATATCTAACGACTAGATACAGTGTTTTCAACAATTGATCCAATAACAATATCAGAAGGCTACAAACACATCATTGAAGTTACCGTTGACGATGTCCTCAAACATTGGGCTAACCGATTCCAAATCATGCTTGGGGCGTTTGGGTTGATATTTCAGTTGCCTAGGTAGGTGTGTTAACGCACTCCCCCATTGCTGTGCCTGGTTTATCTAGGTTGTATTGCATACTGCTAACACATCAGATCCGCTGTTTTCTGTGTCTGTGTTAATGAGCATCGCAAATTATGCTTATAGGCTCTGTCCGTTAAAGCTGTCTATAACGACATGTATACCTGCTTAGTCAAGTTGCCCCACGGTCAGAGACATCCTCTATATGCTGTGTTTTTTTACCGAAATGAGAGCTGATTGTCTGGTATTGTACAGGTTGCCTCATGCGCTAAAATGTGCTGCTGTAAATTTGTTATATAACTTAGTCTGAAGCCACAAGGGCGGTTTGAATGAATACATTCCAATGTGAACATACAGAAATGAAAATCCCATTTGCCCCTCAACCTCATCATATATCATGAGCTAAAAAACGTAACGATGTTTTTCCTTGACTGTGGGACAATTTAGTACCTCGCATATGTAAGCTCCTTAACAAATGATTTTAGGCGTGGTCGCTCCATCTACAGAATACTGCACTCCAGTTGCTTGAGTGCTTCTCTCCGTCGCCCCCCCCCCCCCCCAACCCCATCCCTTCCCCCGGGAGAGTGGGTTCTCCCTCTGTCATGGTTGATAGAGATGTGCCGCATATTTTCGGCGTTTTCGGGCATTTTGGTGTGTACCTGGGTCGGCATCTGAGACAATCTTGTATAGCACAGGGTCGTTGTTTGTTTTTTGTGCTGGCCATGAGCACGAATGGGGCATGTTTATAGGACGGTCAGGGCGACGTGATGTTTAGCTTGTGGGAAACGTGGAAAGATTGAGTGTCACCAGCTGAAGACGAAGAACAGCCGTAAGTAGAAACAAGATCAGGAACACAAGGTGATGGACAGGCAGGATCAGCAGAAATTGGCTAACCGGTGGTATTGCACTAGCATGCCCCACAAACACTACATCAGAAACGAGAAGAGCTAGAAGAAATCAGACATAAATCTTTTACCTTATACGTTGTGCTATTGGATATACTTTTAATCTATAAACGTAATGATAAAGTCATATCATAATGTTAAATAGAACATCTTGTCAAAGCAGATGAGCTTTGATGCCTACTTGCGTTTCGTTTGTGTCCTGCTTTCTCAATGCAGCATCCTTGTGTACTTTTCATTTTACTATTAAGCTGCGATGTAAAACATCGATACAATAGCATTCATGTAAAATGGCTGACATTGTAATCATGAGTTGGTTATTTTTATGGGATGTTTCAGGGATGTTTTTCATTGAATTGCAATCTATAGCAGACGTAAGTGGACTGTAGATCCACAAAATTAATTCCCCTTTATTATATGAAGTATTTTTTTTCATAGCGCGATATGCTTCAGGTTATGGTGAGATGAAAATAATCACTTACAACGTCCCCAAGACAGGACTACTTGATCTTTACAGCGTATTGATTAGGGAATGGATAAATGAAACTATTGGTTGTTACGATGAAATTCATGTCTTATTTCACATTTAAGAGCAATGCAGCGAAGGGAAGCCATCAAACCCACTCCCGATGGATGATGAGAACGCTGACGTCAGCATATTTGATGACTTAACACAGCCTGAAATGAAGGCGGTGATTGCATATCTGGTTGAACACGAAGGCATTGAACAGCATAAAGAGCAGGTACTGATTTGTGATCTTGTAACCGAAGTTGATCAGAGCATCCTTAACTTAAAACGAAATTGTTTCTTGATGATAATTGGCTCATGCATACTGTAGGTAACGTCAGCAAGAAGCTTTATTTATATGATAGAAGGCTTGCCACCAGCTAAATCAGAAGCTGTAGCCTACCTGGACAGGAAAGGACCTCGACCACTTCGCTATGCTAAGGCTGTTCTCTACAGGTGAGCAAGATTTCTGGGTCAAGTTTTAACCACTCCCCTGATAGAATACATTTTATTGTTAATGTTATCAATGCCGATCATTATGTGTACAGGGGTGATAAGAATCCACCTGTTATCAGTGAACTAAAAGTGGGACCTCTTCCCTCACCGACCTCCCATGAGGTAATCGAGCATCCTGGATGGAATATATCAACAATATCCTACCACCTACGCTCATTTCTAAATGATGTCGAGCTCCAAGTCATGGATGCGTTCCTATCACAGAAACTCAGTCAAATCGACAATATACTTCAACAAGAGACCGGGTATCGTTACAACAACTGTTCAACCAACTGTCTGCTGTGGGGGCTTCCAGTACCCCAGGTTCTTTTCAACCTACAACACGGCGCAAATTCTGGATAAGCTTACTTCGAGCAGTGGAAGGAACTTTCCTACACCCAATAGGTTTCCAGATGAAGATTGATATGGAACCAGTCAACACTGATAAATGGCATGTGATGAATGTTTGGTTTAAGGGACAGTACTTCGATAGTCTTGATGAGTTTATGCTCAGATACACACCAAGTGAAAAGCCTCCTAAGATGTACGACAACGATGACCCAAACCTGTACTCGTCACTGAAGCAGAGAGGCCCACCACTGCCAAGTGAGCCACAGCGTGGTCCTCAGCAAGTGCTCCCTGACGGACGACGTTGGACAGTCAATGGCCACCATGTCACCTGGCAAGGATGGAGCTTTGACTTCAACATGCGCTCTCACCTAGGCACACAACTTCACGATGTCCGATTTCAGGAGCACAAGGTGGCATACGAAGTGAGTCTCTCTGAAATCGGCATCATGTACAGTGGCTTCTCGCCCTTACCACTTCATACGGCATACATGGATTCATTTGTTGGGCTAGGACGCGTAATTCACGTTGCCGTTCCTGGAGGCGACTGTCCAGACTTCGCCTCGTACTTCGATTTTGTTCACTACACCGATTTTGCCCCTACCATCTACGAAGGTGCAGTGTGTCTATTTGAATGGAACACTGGCGTGCCTCTACGCCGGCATTATGACACATACATGGCTAACCATCACTTCTACCAGAGCATGCCCGACAACGTTCTCATCTTGCGCTCCATGATAACGGTGGGCAATTATGAGTACCTTCTGGATTACACATTTCATCAAAATGGCGTCCTTGAAGTGAAGTGTTCACTGAGTGGCTATGTGCTCGCCTCCTTCTACACTGGTGCCCAGGAGAACAAGTATCGGTCTTTTATATCCATTTGTCTTTTTTGCTTGCTTGACCAACCTTTAAAAGAGACATTTTATGCAACAAAACACCAATAAGTTTTACCTTTACCAAATTTTGTGTGTAAAGGTATGGTTTTGAAATCTTCCCCGATGGCATTGGAAACATCCACAATCATCTCGTGCACTTTAAGGTCGACCTCGACGTAGATGGCGCCACTAACCGTTTTGAGTCGCTCGATGTGAGTGTGGAAGCAGTCGATGACGTCACAGAGCCGGGAAATCCCACCATCCTGGCCCGTACTGTCACGCGTAACACAAGAAAGACCGAGCGGGATGGCGCAGTGAAGCTCAATGCCGCGAATCCTCAATATCTTCTCATGGTCAACAACAATTCGTCCAGTGCTTATGGCAACAAAAGATCGTATAGGATCATCCCACGTGACACAACGATCGTTATGTTGCCGGAGGGCGCCGACGTGGAGGAGGCGTTCACATGGGCTCGCTATCAGGTAACATAAGTTATAGTGATATTGCATCTGCAGTAATTGTCTTAACTCAATCGGCGTGGTAAACTTCTTACCAATGATCTGGCTCGCAAGTGTTTCTGTCACTATGGTGACCTAATTCTCAATAGCCAATCAGCCAATGCAGGGAGATGTTGACTGGTTGTAGGTTGCCATCACGCGTCAGCGGGACAGCGAAGTGGCTGGATCCAATATGTATGCAACCATGTCCTTACTTGAGCCTACCTTCAAGTTCCAAGACTTCATAGATGATGATGAGGATATCGTGGACCAGGTTAGATCAATCATCTCCTGTCAATAGTGCATGCAAAACGAGTTATGTTGTACGATTGATACTCTTTAGTTGACGACAAAAACGTCGAAATAAGAGTCTCGAGTAGAGATGCTTCTTACCTTTTCCTCTCAGCATTAGTACCTTGACCATATATTCACCATCATCCCACTGCTTTTTTCTTAGGATCTAGTGGCCTGGGTGACGCTGGGCGCTCTCCACATCCCCCACTCAGAAGATGTTCCTATAGTTCAGACGCCCGGTGTACAACTCTCCTTCCTCCTGCAACCCTACAACTTCTTCCAAGAGGATCCTTCCCTCCGATCGCGGGATAACATCCGCTCTACACCCCGGAAGGGCGGGGGTCGCACCATGGAGTATGTGGGTGTACGAGGGGACGCTTCGTGTGATCCGCCCCCCTCAACTGGTAATACATATCATAACGCTCTCAACATCCAGGTTCTTGTCGCATTCATTAACACACTAATGGTAATTTAGGGCATAGCTTGACTTCCACGTTCTTATCTATCGTCAACCGACAAACTCGTTATTGAATATGCATCACCATTTTTAAACGCTTTTCTAACAGCAATATATTACTTTGTACTTGAAGATTGAATATCAATAACGTATAGCCGTTTAAACAGGGATAAACTCTGCTGTTATCTAATTTGACTTGGTGATTATTCTCAACGACTACAAGTACGAAAAAGCATTGTTCATCGAGGATTAATGGATGGAAGATGTACACATATCACATACAGATTGCAGCAAAATAAATGTAAAATGTTAACTGTCAACCAAGGTAATAATTACACATGTTGATGAGCACATACCATGGCGCACACCAGTATTATCTCCATGACCACTCTGCAGAAAACAAGTCTGTTCAACGGACCGACAACAGCTTAAGTTTCGGTGACAATAGCAATTTGTTTGAAAGAGAGAAAAGTTGCATAATGAGTCACATATGACCCACACGCCACTCCCCATACTTTCCACAAAAGCGCTGCAGCATATACAAAAGCAAATGATGAGGTTTGATATATAAATAAAACAGTAACAAAGACGATAACGTTTAATGGACTCATTGATTACTAAAATAGAAGCAATTTACTTGAGATCTTGTCATTGTCTGATTATTTTTTCCCATTTGTAATGTTTTATTGGAATGAAACTTTGGCCATCGACATTAAGATTAATTAATGAAAAAAACACAAATATATATTACTAATGAGATATAGCAAGGCATCACACAAAGTATACGATAGAGTATACACCTGTTTGGGCTATACCCCAAATAC
>CM067345.1:2468852-2548852 GCA_034190875.2 Urechis unicinctus
GGTTGACGACGCTTACTACGGTTAATACATAAATCTAATTGATTTTAAGCATTTGTCATTCCCTGACAAGGCTCTAATGGTAATGTTATTCCGGTTGAAATAAAATTTATACATTGAAATAAAGACTAATTTATGGGAAACAGACGGTAGTATAATTAGGACGATATAGCCATGCTAAACACAAATTATACGCCGGGGTTATCTAATATCCAGGTGTATAAATCAGACTGGGTTATTTAATACCCTGGTGTAGAAAACAGGCTTCCCCACTTTATCTCCGGGTATTGTCTAGATTAGTGGGGCATAACTTGGTCTAGCACACAGTATGCGACGGGCGATAAATCAGCGGATACCTTTTAATACCCCGGGTATTATTAAGTCTGGTGAGGGATTATGTGGCCTGCAACATCGGTACAGATAGGTGCTACACTTAATGTCTATTTCTCTGACATCTAACTTTTACAGAATAGGTTGTGACAAATACAATCGAACAGCAACATCAATGTGTGCTATGTTGCCGTACTATTTTCACTATAATATTCAATTAGATGCTGTCGCCATTTAAACAAGTCAGCTCTCATTAGGGATAAACCTAATTACCTTGTAAACCGCACCCTAGCAAGCATCACAAAAACGACACTATTAAACTGTGAAGTGCATACCTGGCTTAGTGAAGCGCCGCCGAGCACAAAGATAACAAGAGTTGCCCCCTGGCGAGTGGGAAACAACTCTCCTCGCATGCGCTCATGGGGCAAAATAGTTGGTACCGGGTGATACTATAAACGCAGGCTCATACCCTGAAGGCATATGGGTCGAATCTTCAAGAGGATATAAGGCAAGACAAATATACCGATGTAACAATTCTTCCTTATGGTCACTACATTTATTGATTGGATAATGCTTTGCCGATGCTTGCTGGGCCCTTAATGGATACACGCTTCAGTCTGTGAGTGGTGAGTAGTACTGAAGTTTGACTGATTGACTGATTGAAATGGTTTATTCGAGATTGTTTTATTCATAAAGGGAGAAAAACGTCGGAAATGACCACGACGCTATCCGCCTGGTCGTTCACCGACCACAGCGCTATCCACCTGGTCGTTCACCGACCGCAGCGCTATCCGCCTGGTCGTTCACCAACCGCAGCGCTATCCGCCTGGTCGTTCACCAACCACTGCGCCATCTGTCTGGTCGTTCACCGTCCACAACGCCATCCGTCTGGTCGTTCACCGACCACAGCGCTATCCACCTGGTCGTTCACCGACCGCAGCGCTATCCGCCTGGTCGTTCACCAACCACAGCGCCATCCGTCTGGTCGTTCACCGACCCCCAGGCCATCTGTCTGGTCGTTCACCGTCCACAACGCCATCCGTCTGGTCGTTCACCGACCAGAGCGCCATCCGTCTGGTTGTTCACCGACCACAACGCCATCCGTCTGGTCGTTCACCGACCACAGCGCCATCCGTCTGGTCGTTCACCGACCCCCCAGGCCATCCGTCTGGTCGTTCACCGACCCCCAGACCATCCGTCTGGTTGCCACGCACAACGCCATCGTTTGGTCGTTCTGACCGCGCGAATACTTGTGGCACCGACCGCCACGCTATCTGTTTGGTCGTTCACCGAACTAATACTGCTGGCTTTATGTTTACCAGTCATAAGTTACTTGAATATCAGTCGCGTTTTAGCCATTAAATTGTGTGAAAAAGAGACATAGGTTCGCCACGTCATAAAATGGTTGTTAAACAATTGTGGGGCTATGCTAGTTGCCTATTAAATTGCTCAATCCCCTCCAGTCGGCATCTGGCGCGCGGCAAGGGTCAAGTGATTCGAATCAAGCTGTTAATATATACCCATGTTAGCAGGTTAGGGCACCCCCGTTGTGATGTTTGCAATGAAGCTGCTGCGAATCAGTCACCTACACATGAGCGCGCTGCAGCGTGCTGGTGCCTTAAAGCCCGGTTAGTCGGTTAGATTATTTTATGAATCATCATTTAATAGTGAGGGGATACGCATATAGTGGCATATCCTGGTGTGTCTCACCTGTTACGTGTGCTACGTAAGAGATTATGCATATCAATTACCAGCAGCTTTTGCCAACAAAGGCAAAACCCATTCATCTTTGACCATCAAAACATTACCACGTGCATAGCGGATCGTGCCCTCCCACGAAGTGTCAGTGGTAACTTCATTAAGTCAGATTGAATCGCTGCCTTAGTTGATGTGTTCTTCAGTCCACTACTCGCAACCATATCTGTTTTGTTAATCCGAACTTCCAATAACGCCGCCAGAATAGAAGCTTTTCAATATATCGTACAATGCCCAGCTTTGGGTCCTCTCGGGAAAAGGTCAAAGGCGATGCTGAAGAGGCAGTGGAATGCCAAGTTTTGGGTTGAGTCAAGGAAGTGCAAGGACACAACGCAGCTTAGATTGGAGCGATGACGCATGGATTTGATCAGAAAATAAAGCGGAAATATTACCTTCACTCGCATTAATTTGGTTCGATTTGTGATAATTTACCTGCTAAACTGGTTAATTTTTCCAAAGTGGTTTATTGATCTCGTGGATTCATTTCATCTTACAGAAAGTGTCCATTCAGCAGATGTGGATCTAATGAGATCCCGGTTACAAGCTGTTATCTTGGCGTTAAATGCGAGCATTGTCGGAAGTAGCTCGCGCTAACGCATCAGCATTCGCCACCGCTTTACTGCTGCTCTGTTGTCTCTCTCAGCTGACCAACACTGCTTCGTCTGAACTGCTTCTCCGACAACGCGCATGGAGTTTTATTAATCACCTCAAAGATTTCGAGAGGATACCATATCCTGAGAACTATAACAAGATTGAAGACTTGTCAAGCTGCATGTGCATTTCATATTGTGACTCGTGACTTACATATATGAAATCGATGCATACAAATGTCGATATTGTACCTATCATTATAGCATGGAACAGGTCATTGGTACATGATTGAGTCAAGCTACTACCGAGGGCTATAGGAACCATCGTGAACCAAGAGTATTGAGCTCATGGAGAGCTTTCACGGAACATCTGTGCCAGGTTTGATAATAATGTTGCTCAGTCTTTGCATATCCATTTAGACACTTCCTCATCTACAACCAAGCCTCGATGATTGCAGGCATTGTATGTGGACCCCCACGTTCACCAGAACACGGGTTCATCGCGGACTTCACACAGTTTACTACCCCAACACTGTAGAATATTCTTGCAAAGAAGGGCACAAGTTATTAGGTGCTAAAGTTGTTCGCTGTGACATTAGCGGCCACTGGAGTGCCGTGCCCCCCACTTGTCAACCTATGAGTGAGTACTTTTTGGTCACATAAGCTCGCGTGCAATTGTACCTTGCACACGAATTTACGCCTCGTACGTGTGCAAAATTATTTTATAATTAACTACGTTAGGTGTAGAAGAGATAAAAGTATGGTTTTATGAGTTAATTAGTGCTCTTGTATAGTATACAATCGGGTGGTGATGTTTTAACATGCTGCAATCAAGGAGTAATTCCTCATTTGAGAGCCATGCGATCCACATTCATCCCTAATGCGTAGCGAATATCATCATGAAGCTTTGACATCCTAATCTACATCATATAAGCCAGCTTCATACTGAATCCTATCACAGGGGCCAAACAGTTAACTCCAGACATTGTATTTAAAAATAAAACCTGGAAATGGTTTGCCTTCCAGGGACCCAATTTCCATGGTGGGCGTTTGTCATTGCTGTAGTTCTTCTAGTGCCCATAACAGTCTTCTTCTCGTTCAAGTTCTACTATAAAAGTAAACCGTAAGTCATCAAAATGCCATTGACTAAAATCTTGTCACCAATTTACACTTAAATGTATTAGATATCTCATTATTGTTGGTTTCAAAACTATTCGTTCCTGATTTTACTACCGTTTACTGTTATTTAATGCATCAGCAATATATGTATAAGCATTACAAGAACTGAATGGTTTGTTAACAGTCCGAAGGATGACGAAAATGATCCTGAAGCGCTCAGTCCACTGCAACAAAATGCAACAGACGCCATACTACCAAGTTGCCAAGACACCGACGGTCGCCATGACAACATGATTGATGACGACAAACCCTTGGCCTCACGGCATCCCTCCGGTAGAGATTGTATCGAACCTTGTGATTTACAAATTACTCGTGATCTGAATATATGGCAGCAGATGAAGTCTGATCAACCTCACTGCGTGGTGGGCGCGAGCGGCAGTCGACCAGCATCTGCCGCCATTGATCGAGATGCGCTGTAAGCCGCTCGTGACCCGCTCAAAGTTCGTTCTGAAGAATTACGGCTTTTCCTTTCCAATCAGTCAATGGGTCAATAATATCTGAATTAAATGTAAATATGTTGTCATTCTTATAGTCGTTGATCGCAGATTTATTGGTCGTATATTTTTGTGATAGTTTTATGCCCGTCATTGCACCAGGCTGCAGTCTGCGATGAAAATAAACACATTACAAACGAATTGTTTGATGTCCACGGTCGCTTATCACAGTTCATTTCCAGAACATTTCGTCAGTAAGTTGTTAATGCACAATATATTACATGTTTGAGGGCTTACGTATGTCACGCGTGCAACCGGTAGACAGGCGTTAAAAGTGCTTTGTATATACCCATGTTGACATTGTAATCAGGCATTCAGAACTTCTATTAAGATGACAACAGACTACATGCATTCAGCAGTTATTATATTCATGGGGACGTAACTTATTCTGGATTACTTCACTTGGTGACTTACATCTATGTGCTTTGCCCAAGAATATAGTGCCCTTGTTTGATACTAATCAATTAAGATATTGATGATTGATAATGAAGGAGATTAATGCTTGATATGCAAAACCCTGGTGGCCTTATCCCCTCGATATTAGCCCACTCCATGGAAAACTATCGGTATCTGTAAAACGCACAACGAGCCATATCCGCTTTTTAAACTTTCGGGCTGTGAATTTGACATGAGACACGGAATTACCTCCGTTGAGCCTAAATGATTACGAATATCATCATTGCTCAGGCATTGGCAGAACAATATCATGGTATCATTATTGAAATACAGTATGAGAATATAAAAATGAAATTGATTGAATACCATATATTGTAATGCCCTCCACTATGGGATGTAATAACACGTTCTATTATGCTATGAGAATTTTATTTAGAGTTATTTATTAATAAATGCTGCAAATTCTTACGTAGTTCATGCACGCATTGCCAGTGCAAATAAGTTATCGCAGTTGATGGTGGATGGCGCTGGGACAATCATACAATTGATGCACAAACCATCGTTTGATGACAACGGGGCTTACTTGAAAGGATCCAGGCTTTCACCAGCAACTAGGTGAATATATCACAGCGATAAGACAAAAAGTGCTCCCTCACTGTCTTCGTAAGATAATATAGGTATAATGTTTAATGAACTTGAATCGCGGATTCATGTATGAAAGCAAAACAAGCGACTCTACTCACCAGCGCTAGTGCGTTATCCTCATGTTGATGGATTTTACTAAGAGATATCCTTCAGCTAAGAATAACTGTTTTTGTAAAGGTGCACGATGTCAGCAATCTATTTACTCTTCGATTCTATGGAACCCTTTTCTACTCGCACAAAGAACGTCTTGCTTCAGATTTTGTGGTTGATACAATACGATGGAAATGCAGAGTACATCTGTGATTCAATCGAAGAGTGATGACAGCTCTGTGATTACTTATTAACAAACTTAGCTCACATAATCAGATGAAAATCATGAATTATGTGACACGATGACCCCGTTCTCTCATTGAGTCTGTGACTGAGATCGATGTTGCATTCATTAAGATTCACGAAAACGTCACATCCCACTCACGGAAAGCATATTAAATGACGCAATTATACTCTATGGTTATAAAAAGGCACTATATTTAACAAGTAACGTGTTTGCGTTTGCACTCGTTCGGCCTTAGCTTCTTTGCTGTTATAGCTCTGTGAGCTCTGCCCTGGAAACGGCATGCTAAGATTTATCAGCAAAATGTCGTTAATTCGCACCTGGCTTTGGTGGTCAAATCGCTCCCAGAGGAACACAAAGAATGCTGTCCCTGTGTGGGGTGGTAAATTGGCATTACTTCAGTCGTGAATCTTTGATTGGGTGTCGCGAATCGACGAAGTTGGTGCTAATACATGATACGAGCTCATAAAGGATACAAATAAACTGCTACCTATTCCAACCCGTTAAAATGTTTATTTGGAAATCTTGGTGATAGAATAATGGGATCTATGAAATATCCATAGCTTCCATACACTCAAATTACCGTTATCATTTTAGCTTGTTGCTTCACAAAAGATAACAGGAAATAATAGCGACAATAATGACAGTGGCAATTACGAAATGGAAAATTATCACTTGAGGGTAGTAGAATTAGGCCCACCAGCGACGGTGATAATTCGAGCTGGCAAAACATTCAGCAAGGGTAATGCATACACGATTGAGTACAGCCATAAGGAGTCCCCATGAATCGAACGACTTTTCCTGTGGAATACACTTAATAAAAGTTTTATACCACTCACCAAACTCATTACGTAGAACAGTAGGAGGTCATATTTATTATTAGCATTTTCAAATTTACCCCAATTGCCGAGAAGGTATGGCTTATTCCGAAAAAAAACACGTATAATTTTTTTCGTTTGATCATTCTTCAGCTGCTTAAAAGCATGGTAGTAGAGAAATGGGTATTTTTGTGTTGAATCACCATTGTATGTACGCCTAATTGTGGTAGTGTTGGCTGCCTATGTCTTAAATATGCGTAATTAATAGTATCCGGTGTGTTGTGTCATATGTGTATTACTAAATTCATACCCACATGTAAATATATACCTCCATCACAATAAGTGAATTGTTGCCTCAAGCGACAAAGACAAGTTCTACAAATGCGTATAGCCTAATTTTCCACCTATCTTATCCACCCAAAGTTGTTGCGTTGTAACTGCTGCACAGATAGCATACATAATGTTCCATAAGCTCTTCATAGAACTCAACAAGACCTCATAACCTGAGCACTACTACATCCAATGTGACACGATGGATGAATATTTGATTCTGCCGTTCGTGGCTTTCGTATAAAAATGCAATATATGCAAATATCGAGAATGCAATTGTCATAATAACTCTGCACGGCACCAAAGCAAACCACTGCTGAAGTCGGTTGTAACCACCTAGAACTGAGAACACCATCCTCTTGGAGAGCTATCACGTAATATCTGATCCAGATCTGATATCAAAACCGATCGGCTTTAACAGAGCCATTACGATAATGCCTCATTGACGCGCAATTCATTTAACCTAACACTATAAGATATTTTAGTTGTGCAAAAGTTATGATGTGCTTAACTTGTCGACTTTGCCAGGAGCGGGCACCGTGAATACTGTTTGTCCTCTTAGCGCTTATTCAATACCTCATCAGTCATCACGAGTTGGACGAAAATGAAAGACGCGGATGACACGAAATAACCTTACTATCTGACTGTAATTGCTGAATTCACAAACTGTATGTGCATTAAATTATGTTCATTGCAAACGAAAGACTGTTTTATCGGTTAATTAGAGGTCGTGTTGCGTACGAAACGGTTGTGATATTTGTAACCTGTTGTAGTCCCATCCCTTATGAGCAGCGAATATCACGATTAAGCGTTGGCATCAATATGCGCATCACATAAGCAAGCTGGACATTGAATTATATCCCATCGTTATCCACACGCTGATCTAAACCTGGAGCTCAGTATTACCATGCCTCCTCCCATGGCGTTTGTCATTGCCATATTTCCTCTGCACTTATCAAAATCTTCATCTCATTCAGATTCCACCACAACAGCAAATTTTATTTGTGCTACTCAGTCTAGGTTTCTATGTGCGTTGATGAGTAAGCCGTACATTCCCTTTTCCAAAACAACTATTGTGGCGTTTCTTACATACAGCAATGGAGATTTAGATAATTGATAATGAAGAAAAGCGATACTTATTATGCGTTACCCTGTGGAGCCATGGGTCTGCAAGTAACCCTCGATATTACTACCATTCTAATAAACCCACTGCATGGAAAACCATCAGCTTTACTAATTCGTTTAATGTTCAATCAAAACATACAACATGCTCATTGGTTTTTGTGTTGAATCGCTCAGCCCACTTCGTTCGGCTGTGAATATTTCATGCGACAAAATTCGTGATTTCGTTTGTTAATTCCAAATGATAGCGTTCATTATCCTTACTCATCCGCTGAATGGGTAGTGTCATAGTAAATTACCAATCACGGTGTGATAATCGTTGAATGAAATACTAAAGTACTCACATCATCTTGCTTTCTCTAATCCGTGATACAACCAAGATATTTTACATGCGTGTGTATATAATATCAGATAAGTATCACAATTCACATCTATGTCAAGGCACAAAGCGTCATATACGAGATGATGATGGCTAGCACGGTAACATACATCATCATAGCTTACAACATTGATACCTTCTACATAGAATAGTTTTTCTAAATTGCAACCAGAGCATGATGAAGTGGAACGTATTAACAAAAGCTATCACCAGTTATCTAGCTAGCGATATATTAAATCAAGTTCCAGCACGTACTTCAAGCATAAGGAAGTATTCTCAACCGAGTTTGATGCATAGAATGACTTTTTAAAGAGCATTCACTGGAAGGAACATTTCCTTACACAAAATCTATAACATACAACATGCCCATTGGTTTACTCTGTGGATTGACAGATTGGTTTGCTGGATATATGTGACAAGGGTCTTTTCAAGAATCACTTCCTTGAGCGCCTCTTACCCGGGCTTTTGCCATTTCGTCTTTCGAGCAACCTCAATGCCCGACACATCATGATCACATCGTTGGACGCGATAAAACAAACCCCATTCATGCTGGTTTGCCACATGTTACTTCATGGACAGCCATATCTCAAGGAGCATATATGGATCTTGCTCACAGTTCTGGGTACAACACCACAGATGGTTAGTGATGCTCTTGTGCCATTGGTGCAAATCAAAGCAGTCTCGACGATTGGCTTTCAGAACCAATTTCTTTCATACGTTTCCTTATATAAGGACTCGTGTCGGGCCCAGACGCACTCACATGCAAGCCATAATCTTTCACTCTATTCATATTTTCAAAACAACCATCTGTCTCCATGGCAACAGAGGACGTGGACAAACAAACATAACACAACGATTAGACATGATTCAATTTCCATGAGAGAATAGGTCAAATATTTGGCGGAAAAACCTGGGGAGTTACTTCTGGCATCACCAACTAATTTGACAGATTCATCTCCGAATACTGCTATAAGGGACTCTTTCTGTTGCGTGTGAAAAGTGTGCGGTGATATTATTGCATTCTTTGTCCATCAGATAATGGTCAGGATCATTAGCCAGTTCACTGTAAAGTTTTCTTGTTGTCTATGTGGTCTTTGCATAGAGAACTGTGGCATCACACTGTTTGTTAGTAGCGCAATCTGTGGACTACCTTCATCTGCTACACATGCATCTGCAGTGGCACACGTCGTCCGGGTAGTTTGAATTCTGTTTGATGAAATTAATACAACATGTGGTCAATTATGATTTAAACTGCCTACTGAGACTGTTCCACTAACCATTTATCTTCAATCAGTGCCATGTGAATAAAAAGATTTAACACAATGTTTTGATGACAAATATTTATCACTGGCTTACTTTCGCTGAAATTAAAGTGTGCGTAAACACTGTTCACTAATATGGATGATGAAGAATGAGAGTCAGTATCCCAATAGAATAAGTTTGTTTCTGAACTTTCGTGCCAAGTCAATATCAGTGCATGCAGTAGGGACTTCTTGTTGATCCACACCAGTCTCATTGGGGGATGAATACTCTTTCACGTAATGTTGATGAGCAAACGTTTCTTTGATGAAAAAAACAAAAATCAATTTGAATATCAAACTATGCAGTAAAACACAGGCAACTTTATTCCTTCACAAGTTTATTGTGACAAAACATATTTGCTTCTATTTTGATGAATGACAATACCTATCTAAATGGCGACGCTCTGATTTATTTGTTGATACTGTTGACTTAAATCTGAAATGAAAAGTACTATACTCAATCAGCAGCGCAATACTATCTCAGGGCCCAGGTAGTCTATAAAGAAAGCTTTTGTGTACGCATGCGAAGATTATCCATAAATGATATAGTGAAATATAGCATCAAAAACATGGTATCGGGTACACCAAATGACGCCAGCAACTGATCTCTTTGACAAAAGAGCGTGATCACGCGCGTCTTTCCATGGATTAACAAAACAATAGACTTCATCCATCCCCGCCTGCTCACGACAAGCATTGCGTAAGTCACAGCGTGAGGTCAAGGTGGCTCTGGCCAGTGGGGGATCGTGTCGGTTCGCCCCCGGGTCAGTTCGCCCTCGCTGGGACGATACGCCCCCGGGTCAGTTCGCCCCCGGGACGATACGCCCTCGTTTTACAGAAAGAAATATGTAGAATGCGCTTTTAGTTGATAATCCTCCATTTACTTCGTATTCTTGTATTCTTGTCATGTATATTGCGATGGTGCGATGTCTTGTTTCCTTGGACGGCAGATATTATGCTTTAAATTTATTTCATATCAACAGATATAAATTCATTAATACTGTTCATTTATTCAATAAAACATTTAGCATTCAGTATATTGGTTTCTGTAAAACGAGGGCGTATCATTGAGGGTGCGTATCGTTCCGGGGAGCAAACTGACCCGGGGCGAACTGACCCGGGGGCGAACCGTATCGTCCCGGCAAGGGCGAAATGACCCGGGGGCGAACTGACCTGCAACCGGCCAGTGGACTGGCTTTTATTGTTGGGTAAAATTGTTCAATATCAGGAACAAATAACGGCTACGAAATTAACAGTCCATTTTTTCACTTCTTTTGGATAGCGAATTTGTGACCAAAGCATAATGTACGTGTACGATGATGACGATTGTTATTGACCCTTAGATAACGCTTGAATATCGCTATGGATAATTGATAACCTAGCGGTGGACTGAAGCAAACGCTCTAATCACGTCTATTGTTCTTGTCCAACAGACAATGAAATAGAAATGGATCACTTCTTTTGTCTTACTCGTATTCTATTTGCGATACTGCTTGTCTCAGTGTGTGTCTTGGATCTCTCCTTTTTGATTTCATATTATCACAAAGTTTTACGACAGTATTTTGTCCGCTGTAGATAATAGAATTTCATGGTTTTATAGTCACATTCTGTTATATCAACCTATGCTTAAAATGTATTCTGGCAGCTTGAAACATCGGGTCCATTAGCAAAGCTACATTAATGAATGTTCACACCAGCTTATAAATCTTGCAGAATATCAGCTAATTTGATCTTTGGCGTGACTGAATATGCATAAGCCTCTTGTTTATGGTAGACGAGAAGTCAAAAAGTCACTGCAGATTACTCCTATAAAGACCCTTTGCGGCACGAGGGTCCATTTTGGAAGGGGTTTATTCGATACAGGCGAACGATAACAAAAGTGTTTAAGAGTTTGCAGCAACTCATATTATTCAATAATGCCTTTAACAGGTCATCTTGCCCCTAGTGGTACACTGATTGGTCGTATATTTGTCAGAAAAAGTATTGTCATAGTTGAATTGCCGCACACATGGGAGCAAAATATATCTGTAGTTCAAATATGGTCAAATCTGCGAATGTTCTTAACAATTCAATTAATGGTTTGTGTCTTTATTCCCGCTATTCTCAGCATTATTGTATCGATGCCCCATATAACATTGCTTATAACACACAAGTGTCAACGAGGGACATACTATTGTCGACAATGTCAGCGTTTAAGCCAAACAACAACCCGAAATCTTTGTTGGGTGTTGATATTAAAATGGCAAACACCTTTGTCAGTCATTTACGTAAACCCTTGAAAGACAATACACACCTATATCATTTCTTCTGCTGATGCCATGCGATGGGATTGAAGAAGCCAATATCCAGAAATCATGACACCTCTAGCTTGCTTTGGATTATAGTTGTCAACATATTCGCCTATTTGTCCGCGCTTACGATGGTAGCATGTAATCACTACATCATTCGGCAATGAACCGTTCGTGGGTTGCTGGCCGATACTCGCGCCATTTGTAGGACGAGAGAATGTTATGCCTTTTTTCTACACGAAATTGGCCGTGTTGTTACCGAGTTGACTGAACGAGATGTTTCCTATAACTTCGCCATGTTCGTTCATAATGGCTGACCACCCTGATATTGTTTTATTTGCTTGCCGATATGAGTGATTTGATCTCATTACAAAGATTGCATTAATGAAGTGATAAGATTATATTGATTTGTCAAATAGCATGATCCTCAAGTAAAACAGTAATCGATTTGATATAAATAGCTTTCACATACACGTTCTGTCATCAAGAATTATTTTATTCACTAACCGTAACGTAATAGGAAAGAATCGCAACATTCATAGCGTTCAAAATAGCGATATGGATAATGTTTACTTTAAGTGTGAAGCATTAGGCTCACTACGTAAACAGAAGTGGTGTTGGCACTAAGCAGAGATTATGCATGGTACGTGACTGAGCCAACGCTCGTTCCTCTGGTATATTCAATCATTCAATATTCCTAATTGTGGTAATATAATATCCTTGCGTAACATAATAAATGTTACATGCAATAATCATCATCCAAATAAGCTTTTCGGGTAAACTGTACTGTACAGATAGCTTATTTCAGATTGTCACAACTTCGGAGCTGTGTAACAATTGCAATGCAGAAGAGACTCACGCCGCTCAGATCATCGCCAAACTCAATACATAGAACAGTGTACACTCATCGTCATATCATCGGGGTGTATGCAAGCGAATCTATTTCCTAATTGTCATGTGCCAAACCAATCTACAAATGCCATAAATTCATCTTTTGTCAGATCATTCGTAGGAGATGGAATGCATGGTTGCAGTGACATAAGTACCAAATTGTTTGCTCTCTCGTAATGATTGCATGCAAGATATTTTGCAAACGGAGAGGTTATATATGTCCTCCATGTTCACAATGAATAATATCTGATGTCATGTGTCCAACCTGTCCCACCACATTCATATTCATATTTATATGTAGATCCCAGTGGTTGCTTCAAGTAATAAAGACCAATAATGGACGAGTTGGCCATCCACCCAACACCCACCTGGATAGCCATAATCTCACATCAGCATTCCGGCTTCAATACGGGCTCACTGCAGTCTTACTGCCTTATTGCAACCTTGCTGCAGCTTTACTGTAGTATTACTGCTGCCTTATTACTGCCTTGCTGCAGGTTTACAGCAGTATAACTGCTGCCTTATTGCAACCTTGCTGCAGCTTTACTGCAGTATCACTGCTGCCTTATTACTGCCTTGCTGCAGGTTTACTGCAGTATAACTGCTGCCTTATTGCAACCTTGCTGCAGGTTCACAACAGCCTTACTGCTTCCGTACTATGACCCTATTACAACCTTACGCCTTACTGCAGCCCTAATACCTCCTTTCTACCCCCGTACCGCGAGACTTACTGACGCCATATTCATTATCTATCTCATCTGTCCAGCTTTAGTGCTTCGGAACTGCATCACAATCAGTCCGCATAATGTTTCAATACGCTTCAATATGCCATAGATTTGTACTAGGTCTTATAAAGCTATTTGTGAATGAAACGTTTGATGAACACAGAGGATAAGCAAGAGCTCCTCGCTCCAATACAATATGCACAAGTTTGCTCACATATCACAATAAAGAGACACGTGTTAATGCATGTCATAATCACGTAAGAAGATGACAGTATCTTTCATTTTAGAGTTTTGCCCAGCTCATGGAAGTAATTTCCCGTAGATGGCGCTTCAGATAATTTCATTGCGACTAAGTTTACGAAAATCTACGAATCCAAATCGGACACTCACTCTTTGATTGAATAGAGACTACAACGAGTATGATAACATTAATCAATGTAGTGTTAACTTGATTAGGTCACATTACAGTTCATATCATACAGACAATATGACTGACATTTCCTGACAAGTTGATCTCGATTCTGTTCCATTTGATTTGCTGTATTTGTATATTACAGAAGGTCTACTTGTGCGCGTTAATTGAAAAATATTTGAAGCAAATATTTTAAATTGTCTCATTATACAGATATTGTCGGAACAGACATATAGTTATGCGATGCTTCAGTTCCAGTTGTCTCATTGATTGGATATGAATGCACTTCCGTTCAAGGATGACTCTGAGTCTATATGATCAAAAATTATGTTCTTAAGGATAGCATATTATAGGATTGCAAATTAGACCCTTTTCCTTTTATGCATGTGTGCTGTGTTAACGGCAGCCATTGACCCTTATATCAGAAGTTATCTTGCGGTTGGTAATTGGTAATCTACATATACACTGAAGCATGAGCCATGGTTCCATGACTCTAATTACGTCTATGTTCTGATTTAGCAGACAGTGAAAGTGACAAGGATCGCTTCTTCAAGCTGTTGTAGATATCGTTTGTATTTGCATTACAGTGTGTCCTGATGCGCAGCGAACGCCATTTCTGATCGATTGGATCACTTAACCACAAACTGTGCCATATAACCTGGTCATTTGTTCAGCTGAGTATAAGAATGTTTGCTTATGAGCCGTGGTTGTTATAAGTCGATTAAATGCCATGTAAGGCAATGTGAGCTGCGTGTTTATAATAACTATTCATCAATCTATTATCCCCCACCGTCACACACGACATTCCTTATGATTATTGGGTCGTATCTCAGTTTGAAAAGAAGGGTACGAGGCCTGGCAGTAATGAGATTATTCTTGCAATTGGATGCGGGAGTATTATCTCCTGCAAAGGCTCAAGCAGTCATTATATAAAAATTTTCGCGTTTCTTTTCCTCTCATGAATATATCAACTATATAATCTTTATAGAGAATGATGCCATTCGATTGCCTATGGTGAGTTTATCTTGGCTCCACGGCAAATCATCAGCATACATTTGCTCCTATCCTAAAGAGACACCGACAATGCCATTATTTTGTCGCAAACGTACCTGCCATATTTATGTCGTAAAACGAAGGACGTAGCCTAGTGCATTCATCTTGTGGACGAAGAATATATAAGATAAAGTTACCGTTTCGTTTATGCAACTCCATGACGTGTTGTAGGTAGGAATTTTGAACATACCGATCCATTAATCTTACATAATAGTGTGTCTTAAAAAACGTCGTTTACTCACAACGTCGCATTTCGCTGACTAAGCAACGCAAAAACAGCCACAATGTTGTCACTGTGAGCGACTGTAAGGTAAATGCATCATGTCATTTGGACACTGACGTACTGAGAGAGTGGAGAATAATTAAAACGATCCATAGATAATATCATTACTATGCGTCAGTCTTTGTTCAAAACTGTTGACTGCGAAAACCATCAGCACGGTATCATGAGTACGACTGCACTGATGACGGATGAGTAGTATAAGGCAGTAAAGTTGTTCTGATTGTTTACACTGTTGCTGAGTATGGCAAAATATTAGGGAGAAAGAAACATTTCATCGGCGAATTATGGATAGTTTTCATATACATGTATTGACTAATTAAATGATTATATTTGCTATCACAAAATAATAATAGCATTAAAGTAATAATAATAATAAAAATAACATAATTACTTCACCGAGCAAAGCACTGAGTGCATCCTTCCTGTTTGATCAGAAACATCTTACTGAAATTCCTGGCAATGATATTCTTATGTCTTTGTGTATCATCCGAAACGTACATGGTTGTTGATGCATGAACTATCATGTCAACAGTCTGTATGCAGTGATTTGAATAGCGTTGAGCCGTCATTAGCACCCGGTGCGACGTCTTCCTCGTTCATTGTAGATAACGACCTAATTGCAAACGCGGGACAACAAACCATACTTCTTTGTTAAACCATGCTGCAGACAATGGAAATGAAGTGGTTCACCTTTGGAAGCAGTAGAGCTTTTTTGTGATTACTGATGCTGGAGATGTTGAACTTAACGTCCAAGGGGAATAAAACCCTATTCGAAACACTTGATTTATGTGCAGAGTTTAATCCGATTACTTTGTAGATAACCATATAGGCAACGCTCACATATTAATTTTAATTTTAAATTCGTGTTAATTCGGTCATTTCAATCAACACCGCTATTACAAGATGGATGACGAAGTGCCGGTCTGATTAGGTGATGATTCAAATCTTACATGGAATCTACCATATGATTTATATTTACAATAATGTTCTTGTATATCCATCTCGTGAACTGTATTTATGTGAATAATTTAACGGTTATTATCTAACGTCACAGTTTATGTGTTCATTAAAAAATCTTGCATGGATGATCGTCTTCCACAGGATAATACGAAGTTGACATTTCAAATGATGGGTGAGCCATTGTTTGATACCCTTATTTGTGCATATTTGAAAAATCTTGCATGGATGATCGTCTTCCACAGGATAATAAGAAGTTGAAATTTCAAATGATGGGTGAGCCATTGTTTGATACCCTTATTTGTGCATATTTGAAAAATCTTGCATGGATGATCGTCTTCCACAGGATAATACGAAGTTGACATTTCAAATGATGGGTGAGCCATTGTTTGATACCCTTATTTGTGCATATTTGAAAAATCTTGCATGGATGATCGTCTTCCACAGGATAATAAGAAGTTGAAATTTCAAATGATGGGTGAGCCATTGTTTGATACCCTTATTTGTGTACATTTGAAAAATCTTGCATGTATGATCGTCTTCCACAAGATAATAAGAAGTTGACATTTCAAATGATGGGTGAGCCATTGTTTGATTCCCTTATTTGTGCACATTGATCCGAACATATTGGAAATGCTCTCCGTAAGTAATTATACGACTTCTCGTCAAACAATACCTCCTCCATCAATAACACTGTTGTTTTACATTCCAATAAACCGCATTCTGCATACCTTCTAAAACAATATGCACCATTCTGAACTTCGATATGTTAATACGACAGTGATATGACTATCACATTATCATCCAACTGAGTATGTGTCTGACAGCCAGCCAATCTGTGATTCTAAAACGCAAAGATTTGCCTTGATGACCGGGCGCATGCCAAAGACCAAGTAACTATATTCAAGGACTTACATATAGTTGAATTAGTGAAGATTGTTACCTAAAGGCATCATAATTAACAAAATTACGGATCATATCTCTCTGTTGATGTTTATAGGTTATAACCACTATAATTGTTTTAGGGTCTTCCTATTGCAACTAGTTATTTGTCATTCGTTACGCATATTGCTTAAATCATCTCTTCTGCGAGTATTGTATTGTGCAACGATGAACGACAGTTTGGTATCAAGGGTAGTATTGCTAAGATGATGTACAGTACAATAATATAGCAAGAAAGCGTTACGTTGTTATATGGTTATGACTGATACTAAGATAAAATTGATGCTATGTGATCAATGCGATCTATCCTGGTAAACAGAGTAAGCGTCATTCTGTCCAAAAATCGTGTGTACTGTCTGAGAGGTTTAGGGGTTGGGTGGGGGACAATTTGTAAGCAAATTACACCAACCTCGCACTTGCTCTTTATTTGCAGTAATTGTAATATTCCAAATGTCAACAAACCCAACTCATACCTTCCTTGCACTGCCCCTCACCTAACGGCGTGTGATTCTGACAGCCATGTTAACCAGAAGGGAAAGCATTCAACAGACGATTCGGCTGGTCCCTGTAATGGACAGCTGCATGATTAACTGCGCTCTATCAATGTTGGCCTTAAAGAGCCTCTTGTATGCATAATGTGATGCTAAAGAAATGCAACAGGATACAGTTATGTAGCATTTATATAAAATAATCTCGCTAAGAAGTGTCAATTATGAAGTGACGTACGAATTGGGATATGGCATTGTCATCTTAAACAATTTGTCGGAAGTACTACACATTTGCTGTCGAATATACGAATGTGACAGACAACATCGATAAGGACACAGAAATAGTTTATCGGGATAAAGTAACTAATTGCCTTTATACAAAAATTTCATATGATTACTGTTCATCTGAAGGTAACATCATGTGACAAGCCCTATGTCCAATCCCCACCTGGAATGTTGTACAAACAACCTGGCCTCCACCCAGTCGTCACATTACGGGACCAGAGATATATGCAATTCGAAACATGCAGCTTCCGCATGCCGTGGATATTTATGTTGAGGTTTCGTTTCCTCTTTTGTGTATCAACTAGGTGCCCTAGCTTTTGTAACGGACGATTCGCTTGATATGCCTCAACTTGATATCAGGATGCTGTTGTGAGGCCAATGCCCGACATTATCACTTCGAGGTTAAACAAATACATTAGAAGGTCAAACATTGCGAACGGTCACACATCTACTGCTTATTACTCTATGTGTAACCAAAGTTTTTTTAGGGTTCTATCTTTTGCAGTTTCGCTATTAAGCCTACGAACGTCACATATCATCAACATCTTTTGCAAATACATCGCAATTAGTCTATTTTACTAACGTCTTGCAATGATTGTGGCGCGAAGATTAATTGAACATTTTACAATTACATTACCTGGAATAGAAAAATCCCAACGTTTCCAAAACTAAAACCATACCCGGCTTAGAATAGATCCTAATTGCTATCGATGCGAACAAAAAGAGTCATCCGATGGGGTTTCGGTTGTATGTTCTTTAAAGGCAAAACCCGGCCATCACATCATCCTGCTGGGGTTTGCACGAGGCATCTGGATTGATTACCAGCTCAATAACTGAACCCTGACAATATGTGGTGGTGATTACACTTTGTATGCATGGTATAATGCATAAGCCTTACGATGGGATATTGAATGCGCAATTCACACAAAGAAAGTACTGTACTGCCACAAATACACGAAGATTAGTTTTACATTTTGTAATTGGTTGGGTTATTTGGGGATATTTATGCGTTCGTTCGTCTAGCTATGTGGTCGGTCTAATTAGCCTGTGCATTTTTGGTTATGGGGATTATGCGATCTCACCAAGAATTCATAGCAAGTAAGCCACAATTCTTCAATCATTTGCATATTCATGTGCATAGCTTCATTTAAACACGAACCGCCTGAAGGGTGTTGACGTCTACTCGAGGCAACGGTAACAAGGGGCGGTGAGTCGTGAATTAGTCGATACAAATTGTGATGTGTTTTATACAATATATTGATTAATGGGGCAATATTTAGTCAGATCAATTGATAACACTATTATAACACTGCGTCCCTCGCTCCAAATTGTCATCGGTGCTCTTATGCAAGTGATGTTGCATTCGCGAAGACCATAAGCGTGCTCCAGATACTCCTCGGCAGCGGAACCGTCACACAGCGACATTACGCCAGACATGTGTTTTGAAGACCAATAGAATAGATACATCATGAATACGACTGCATTAAAGACGGGTGAGGTTTTGAAAGGGCCTTGTTGTAAGTGATGTTACTGCTCATCCGCTTAAGCCTCCTCATACCTACGACCCTACTCATTGTCAAGGTCAATGACTTAATCTGTGATGAAAGAGTGTGTGAGTCATTATACAAGTCTGATATAGTAACATGAATGTGATTATCCCATCACATTATCACCCACTACAAAATCCAATCAATTAGACTTGAAAGCTTATGTACATAAGTATATAGATAGATTATTTTTTTCGTGTGCGCACAAGGTGCTATAATTGTGCCCAATAAAAAGAGATTTTAACGAAAGTGGCAGGAACGGTTGGGTATGATATCGTTTGAGGTCAGGAACGGTACGCTTTGTTGAAGAGTACCGGGAACTTATAGATTGTTCGTATAAACCCCTAAGGATACACCACTTGCACAGTAGCAGCCGGCGCCTCGTTTTGTCGTGCTCATACTTAGCTGTTACTACAAAGGCGCCTGGGTTGTTTGCAGATACCAGCTTGTCAAGCGGACCAGGAGGAAATGTGCACTGTCAATGAAGCGTAACTGTCCAATCGATAGATATATGTACTTCTCCATGTTGTTTGGGATACAGTTGATTTGACCTGCAGCCTTGCAGATGGCCTGCATCAACAGGTGGGAGTCAAAGCCCCGTAGGTAGTGGTAGACCACGGGCACGACCGTTGTCTTGGTACTCAACCCCAGCTCCATGTTCCAGGTGTTATGGGCTGGCCCTCTGTACTTACCAGTTATATCGCAGTTGTCGGGGACAGAGTCGCTGCCCAGTTCCTTTTTACACACACTTGACAGTGGGTAGCCGCCTTGCGGGCTCTTTTATGCTCTTGTGCATGGAAGCAGGATTTGACAGAAATGTTTTGATATTGCACTCTTCCTGTTGCACGCTTAGCGCGTGCCCAACATACGGTCTCGGGGTCTGTAATCAGCTTTGGCTGGTGTTCTAGCGGGTTCGATAGAAACATATCAGCAACACCTGAATGTAGCTGTAGAACTGCCTGACATAAAGAGCGGGTCACGCTAGCACTTAACCGAGCCTCGTAACTCACATACAGCTTGGTGATCTCTTCGTCAGACATTAATTCAACCAGGTCAATTGTCAGGCGCTGGCGGGCCGGACCGACCACCCACCACCCCATCCTCGCGCTATGACAGCAGCCAGCCTTTCTCTCTTAGAAGCCATGTCTGGGTTCAGCTCGCTGAAACTCAACAACAGGGGCTTTGGCCGCTGGGTGCATGTCCAGGGTAGACCAATGAGACTCCACAGGAGGTGATCATTGCATGGTTGGTCTCTGCTAGTAGTTGGCGTACTGCGGCACGTTCCTCCCTTGTTAGGATCACATCGTTCTCAAGTAGAGCGTATTCAAACGAGTCATAACAACATACAACGAGACATAACAACAACGTTCAATGCACCAGTCGCCTCTGCTTTTTTGGTGATCTGGATAGTGACACCTTCAGACGCATTCTCCACGCGCCTTCCACTACCATGTAGCTGGTTGTCGTCACTCGGCCTCAAGTCGAGCCACAAGGCATACTTACTGGTAAGGTCTTTTACAGATATTGCCACACTGGAGTCTCGTTTACTCGTTGTCGCAAAGGGCTTTGTTGGCCTCATCCCACTGCTGGTAGCCACGCTAGTCCTGGAAATAGAGTTGGTTGGGGATGCCGTCAATGGTCACCTCGACCTTTGTATTCTTCGGGTTGTAGAATGTCTTTGTCTTCCTAGCAAATGAGGCATTGGCAGGGTCTTCATACAGCGGGCCAGCATGCTCGGGTTGATGTTCCACAGTGTGTTATTTAGATTGTATGCAAGCTTCCTGTGGCGGAGCACACGCTCATACAGAATCGCGAGCCGACCTGTATACTGGGTGCGGATCATACGGGCGAACTCTGGTTGGGTGACCATCGATTGTGTAGCTGGCGTCGGTGTAACCCGTTGTGTGAATCACACGACTGTAGTCGTTGAATGTGAGCTCGTATTCCAGTCTGTCACCCAAGCTCACTCTGGTAGAATGGTATGTGGCTCTCGTGGCGTTCAAAGTCAAGCCGGATATAAAATCGGTTGCCATAGGCATCGGCTATTGCCTTGTCGTCTATCTCGGTCTCATCCTTGTCTCCTGTCCCCACTCTTATCTTAGTCACATTTCCGTCATCTCATGTGTCAATGCACTGATACTGGGCGTTACCTCTCTCCCGTGCAGTTTTCCATAGGTCGCCGTAACAGTGGTACACATCGCTGTCATCGATGGACATGATCTCGTTGCCATAAATATTGATTGTCGTTTTCTTAACCAAGGCGCAAACCAGGTTTTGCACAACGCTGCGACTAGCGTCGGTTGAGGACAGCATGATTTTAAAGGCCAGCCGAGCTGTCCCAGGGACAATGACGTCGTCTGCGCCAAGATTGGGGAAGTGGCCTAGCAGTTGTTGGTTCTGGTCAATAGTACTTGGGTTGTTGGAATAACCACAGATTGCCGCACGCCCTGTATGCCGAGGGGCTCGCGTATCCTGCGATATGGATTTAGCTTGGGACTGTAAGTATTCGTCATGTTAACAGTTGAACTATTACAAGTATATCTTGTAACATGGAATTTGACTACCAAATATATTACGTCGCAGAGGAGGGGGGGCTATGGGAGGGGAGGATGAACCCCTTCTTGAGGGCTACTGATATAATACAGAAGAGGGGTTGTTGTGCCAGAGGCCACTCTCCATCCTCCGATGGCAGGGGTGCTAGAGCTTACAGGTCGAGATAATCAACAGCACGAAGAGATCCTTGAAGACGCCGTCGATAGCTATTACGATGTTTTAGCTCTGGCCGTGATTATACAATGTTTGAGCTTGTTGGAGGAGAGTTACTTTTGAAGGACTACCCTGACATAAGAATCAAAAATTCTCGTAGCAGAAAACCGCTTAGTTAGGCGTGTCGGGGTGACTGAAGCCGTCAAGGTTGTTATGGGATTCACTGAGTGGTTCCGACATGCAGTGTCACAAAACGCGGTCGCAGTCCTCCAAGGTGTTGACCAAGCAACTGCATTGGCTTTGACGCCCAGGCTTGCACTGTCTTATCCGCAGTTACCGGGGGCATCTTATAATAACTAAGCACCTCCGGAAAGTTTGCCCTGTATGTACCGCCACTATGAACGACTTGAATGCTTGGTTTGTTAAGCCCTCTGCCCTCTCACGTGGCTTTTCTATTGAATCTAAATGCTTGTGTATTCATGTTTACCACTTTGTACCATAGTCTGTATTATGATCAAAACGGTGAGGCTGTGCCCCTGCAAAATGATATTGGCAACAGTGCAGGTGATCTATGCGTAGGTCTCAGGTCAATCACGTATACTGTGGGCTGGTACAACATTGAATCAAATGCGACCATTATATGGCGATCTGAAACTGCAGGAAAAGGAGGAGGTGCCCACTTAAACCTTGGCCTCTAGAACTGACACTTATACAGGGGGTTTTTTCAGCAATAGGTTTTATTTTGCAGGTTGATGCTTTAGATGGGACTTTTACCCTCCCAATTCCTGATGGGACTTTATGATGTGACGGTGGTGTGTTAAAAACATTTGGTCTTGATAACGGCCTGGATGGAGAATGGCTTCCTTCAGGTACTTACAAAGGTGACCAGCCCCATCAACTTTAGAGTGTTTAACCCACTTTATATCCATCTACATCAAGTCAGTACAACGCACAATATGCTTGATGGAGCCCCCACAACGCTTCCTGAAGTTGTGGGCTTTGATGGTGGCTCGTTCGGTGATAAAATAACCTTGAACATCGCTAATCCTGTCTCTAAGCGTGTTACTAGTGGATCGGTGCATGAGTTGAAGGCTCAGTTCAGGATAATAAAGAATGGCTATTGAACAACTATGACCTTCCTGTTAGCTTTGTTCTTGAATTTACAAGATGTCAATAAAAACGAGTATCTATGGACCTCAACAGAGAAAGACGGATCTCGCTGAATATGCAACAAAAGCCTATGTTGATGCGCTACACAACTAGCCGTCACTGAAGCCCCTCAGTACTATTGGGGTACAAGAAAGAGGTACATTGGTTAATGGAATGCATCAGTGGTCATTTGGTGCCAGTGGTGCTGACCATGGATATCCATTTAGTTGATAGCCCAATTACATAATTGTTTGGGCTATCAACTAGCGTGGATGGATGGCCTTCCCTTCTAGGTGTGACTATTTGTTGTTAATCGCGTTCAACAAAGCAGTTATTATGTAACCGAACCAAGGAAGGATTATGTTGGCGCCCAAATATTTATCACACCTCTCGAGTTGGCTACAGGAGACCAAACCAGTTTCAGAACACGTGGGGGGGTGCTTTCCAGACATCTAAGTCAGTAGTTTCACTGCTTATTGAACTTATACTTCAAGCATATAGTTAGAAAGACACCAATCGCACATATAGTTTACCCAGGATTGCCCACACCGATTAGAATCCAGGGCACTCCTATCGATTGAATGGGATCAGTCTAAAGAAGCAATACCTCGAGAAAGTAATTGAAAAGTTTTGTGCTATGTACAAGAAATATAGGCATGCAGTGAATTAAGTAGATACAGTAGACACTAGTTTAGTTACTCTTGGTATGTGTCTTGGCGCAGTTGGCGTAGGTATATGTCCAAAGTAGTGTTGGGTGCTACTGGGGGGGCCGTTTGTGGGGTACTTGGAATTGAAATCGATGAAAAAAACCGCGCTGATCCAAAGTGGAAAAGACGAAGCGTTAGAAGACATCAGAGAAGCTTGTCAGCAGGTGTGAGATACACACGAGCTTGTGAAAACACGTCAACAAGATCTCACTGTCCCCGTTTGACTCAAAGCGGTGGATAGCCCCAACGGGAGTTGACACCTTGGCCTAGGGTTAGTTTACCGGCAAACTAGCATGTTAATGTCGGGCCTGCTCATCTTAGAAAACACAGGAAGCAAACACACTCCTGTGGTGTAGTGTAGATGAGTGGGGGTGGACCAGAACCCCCACTCTCTGTACTACTCACAATATATTCAGCTGGGCGAAGGCTAATGTCCTGTCAACAACACTTTAAATATGATTTTCGCTTAGCCTTACCCATCTTCCAATGTCTCTTGTCTGCCGTCTATTCGTTGAAATGCACATCACACTGCAATAAAACGCGATAAAAACAGGAAATTGTATACAGACTCCATTATGTATTAGCCAATTCAATAACGCTATCTCGATTATTGCCGCCAATCAAAATGGCGCGATTGCTTAGGCTTGGTCGTTACAATTAAGACTAATGTTTGTATGGAAAAACGTACTGTACACTGATGACAGAAAGCAAACAAATCAAAATTACTACTATAATGAATACATACATTATTGGTTATTTCAACGCACTAAATTCTATATATTGCACCAAAATTCAGTTCATGATTGATGAACAAATCCAATCCGTTGTGGAGGACTATTCAAGTCCTTCATAAGTCGAACGCGAGTATTTTGTAGTGCAACAATGAACAACAATTTGATATCTAGGGAAATATGATCTAAATGATATTGTACTCTTCAATGTTGAGGAGCAGGGTTAAATAATTTGACAATATTCTTTGCAAGTAAACTTTACGTAGCTACATGATTGCGATTATAATGCAACTACGCCAAATTTGATGTTATGTAATAACCGCAATATTGCATCCTTATGAAAATATGATCGGCACGTGCAACAGACATTTAGTTATGAAAATGTGCCATTTCCTATCTAAGAGGTTGAGGAAAACATTTCGATGAACAACTAACATTAAATTAGAACTCCGTCTTATTACCAAAATTATCAACCGAGTCATTCCCTGCACTACACAGGACCTAATCACTTGTCTTTTTGACCAACATGTCGACCAGAAAGGGCAGCGGGTGCGTTCAACAAAACTGACCACCATACGATCCAGCCGGTCCCTGAGAAAGACTGCTGGGTTGATTTGATTGCCAGTGGTACTGTGCTCCGGTTATACGTGGGGTATGGTTATACGTGGGATATGGTTATACGTGGGATATGGTTACACGTGGGCTACGGTTATAGGTGGGCTAACTAAAGCCGTTGAAGGTTTAGCATAAAGTGAAACTATAGCAATACAATGGGGTATAGAAATGTGCAATTCACATTAAATAGTCTCGCTAAATAGTTGCGATTTCAAAGTCTCGCACAATTGGGACGTTTCATAAACCATTTGCCCCCAAAAAATGTAGCACTATTACTGTCGAATATGCGAATCTAGCGATCAAAAAATATTAGTTGGGGCGAGGTAAAGTTACTCGTCGAAGTGTCACAATCAACATTCATTTGTTTTCGATCCATCTGAACGTAACACATAACCAACAATATTTTCATTCTGCACCTAGCGAATTGCTGTACCATGCAGATATGCAAACACACGCTAGCCTGGCACGAGTACGAACTCATTTCACTCGTTATCATGAAACAAAGGAGTTTATTTGTGGCATAGCAAGACTCATCAAGCCTATCTGAGTTACAATAAAGACTCATTAAGCCTATCTGAGTTAAAATACAAGACCCATCAAGCCTATCTGAGTTACAATCAAATACTCATCAAGCCTATCTGAGTTACAATCCAAGACTCATCAAGCCTATCTGAGTTACAATCCAAGACTCATCAAGCCTATCTGAGTTACAATCAAAGACTCATCAAGCCTATCTGAGTTACAATCCAAGACTCATCAAGCCAATCTGAGTTACAATCCAAGAAAACCTCAATCTAACGCGAGCAGCAGGATATAAGGCCGCCATTAGAAACACACAGCAACCTCAAGCATTGTCACTATCAATTATTTATAATTTATCATCATGTTATCAGCCTAATTACAATCAGCGTCTGGCATGTTGCCGTGTCATTCGCAAATGCAAGAATAAGCTAGCCTCCACCCAGCCATCAGATGTTTTCCCTCGTCGGGTCATGAAACAAAGGAGGTTATCTGTGGCATGGCAAAACTCATCAAGCATATACGAGTTACGATCTAAGAAAACGTCACATCTTTCGCGTGCCGGAGCATAGAACGACGCCATTTGAAATACACCTCTCGGGAAATTGCAATGTTTTCATCAGTTGACATGCACCGATGTGTAAGGTTCTTTTCCTTGTTAGTGTATCAACTAGATGCTTGTGAATTATCAATAATTATTCACTTATTATTCAACATTATTAAAGAGTGCTGTTGTTAGGTCAATGTGCGACATAATCTCATTAAGGTGACTGTATTCTTAAGTGGCTAGGTTTAAGAAATATATATTCATCTCAATCTTGTTTGTCTTATAATCCGAATGTTAGCGCATCTACTGCTGATAACATATTTCTATCGACGAACATATGGAAATTCCAATCCTAGTAGCGCGACAAGCATTTGCTGTCACAAGATACTAATACTTCATCCATCAATTGTGCGGTAAATCAAATTCATTATCGCGATCAAACAAACGAATGTCACATATCGCCAAGTTCGCTTAACTGGGGCATTTGTTATTATGAAAAATTTCATTTAGCATGCATTCATAACACGTATTGTTTTTGAATACTTCAATATTAAGGCTTGTTTTTAATAGCATGTCGGGGTATCATTGTAACTTCTAAGACCGTGGTACCGCCTTCTTTTCCTGTTCGTGCTGCAAAGACATATAAATGTATCCTCCGAGTCAACTTTATAAGCGATAATACCTTATCTCCGGCCAAATTGGTGTCACGACAATTGCCATAACCGGGCACATGGGGCTGTCGATCAGCATTTTACAGCTAGATAATAAGCTTTGTTTTACTTATTATAATGTAAGTGGTTTCTCATTACTGCTTAATATGAGACACGATAACGATGCATGGCTGAAATAGTCGAGTGCATTAGAAATGAGAGATCAACAGAGATAGATTGCAGGTGAACACTCCCCTAGGCATTAAGACGTGTGTCTTCAGGTGCTGCGCTATAAAAAGGCGTTCATATCTTCATTTTGTAGGTCTTACTGTACAGTACCAATTCAGGATAGCCAAAGCAAGGTCTAATTCGTAGTCCACATGCTTAGTCGACTGGTTCATGCCAATTCAAGGACAATAAATGTACACCGCTCTTATCGACTGCAGCATTGTTTCATAACACGCCATTTGCTCGTCACATAGACAGATCCTATGGCAATTTAGACTCCATGAAATCCTTTCGCAAATTGTGAACAAACCTTTAACGAATGTGCTGGGTAAGAGAGCTGATGGGGGTGTAGGAGCGAGCGACAATCCAAAGTGGGTGTCTACCATAAATAGTAGCGCCTCCTCTGCGGTTGTTATACTAACTGCGCGTAAGCTAGATTATGCTCGAGTAGTATAGGTAATAGCGGTTCCAGTCCTCACCTCCAAATAGAGACCCAACCCACCAACGATAAGGAATCCCCCCACTTCAGAGCATCATTTACCCACTTTGACTATTCCTTTCGGGTCCTAAGGTCTCAAGAGCTGCCAATAGCTGGCCAAGGATTAAATCTGCTACCTTATCAGTAGGCTGTGAGTCGCAGGGTTAGGGGCAGCCATGAGTCACAACGAAATCGCAGGGGAACCACCATTACCTATACTACTAAAGCTGTGACCCTCTACCAGATACAGATACAGATATGGAACTCCCCTCCCTAGGGCCGGCCCCTATGGCCGAGACCGGTCTGCGTGGGGCGCACGAGGATGAGAAAACCACGTTCAGCTAGCGTTGTGTCCTCGCTAAGAAGTCTGTTGATCGTTTCCCTGATGCGGTTAAGTTGGGTTCGCAGACGTTCACGGTTTACAGAGGCAGCCTCAACACAGACACTCCACAGGTCCTGCAGCTCTGCAAGCTCATTTGCTTGGAATCTCCATGCTTGACTATCACCCCCTCCCTTTCTTCTCTAGGTTTGCCATTTTAGATTCCCGTCGGGCTATATCCCTTTCTATCTCGGTTATCTTAGCTAGGTTGTTGACCAGCTCACCTCTCTGAGTGTGCATAGCCTTGTCAAGCCCCATAAGCTCTCTGAGTGGTAGTTTGTTATCTGTTTGTGTACCTAGGTCTTGTATGGTGTTATGAATGTCCTCTATTAATTTTGTTTCTTCCACACCACCTTGCTCTGTCACGGCTTCAGGGTCGAGGGCGCTCATTTCAATCTCTCCAGCTTCCGCTTTAGCAGCAGCTTAGTCAACGTCTTGTAGGCCTTTGTAGGTAGTTGAGGGGTCACCCCAAGAGCCCGAGCAAGCTGTGTACCAACGGAATTTACGATACACCCAGGAGAGAGAAATTTGTTGGGATTGCTCTTCCATGTCAGAAGTTTCCATTTTCTGCCCCACTTAACCCAAAGGTCACCTTGTTGAGACGATCTAAACTCAAGAGTGGCCTGCAGCCTATGCTTAGACACTGCCTTCTCCCACCTCGTAACTAAGACTTCAGTTTCTTCTTTGGATCCCACCTGATCTTCTGTTAACCCAGCAGGCATTTCAGTAATAGCCCATGGTGGACTAGTCGTACTCGACGTATCATAAGTTTCGTCAATGAGGGTTAGGCACCTCATCATCTAAGTTAGTCTCATTTCTCTCCCCTCCCATAATACCCTCCTCATCTGGGTCGTCAAATGCTGGGTTATCAAACTTTGTTTGTGTGTTAAAGATATAAGTGTAATTAAGAATTCAACACGACGAGTACTTACGGACGCAAACTAAACCCAAACTGCCGGATACGCGAACCGCTCGAGGTAAAGTGCGTGCGACAGTCTGTAGTCGTTACAAACAATCCACTATTGACCAGAACCAACAACTGCTGGTTCGCTTCCCCAATCTAGGCGCAGACGACGTCATTGTTCCAGGGACAGCATGGCTGGCTTTTACAATCAAGCTGACCTTGACTGATCTTAACCGCAGCATTGTGCAAAACCTGGGCCGCGCCGTGGTCAAGAAAATGACAATCAAGATTTCTGGCAATGAGGTCATATCTATTGATGACAGCGATGTGTACCACTGTTACCACGACTTGTGGCGGACTGCACAGGAGAGACAGGGCCTCCAGTATCAGGGCATTGACACATCAGATGACAGAAACACAACTAAGATACGAATGGGGACAGGAGACAAGGATGAGACCGAGAAAGAGGACCTGGCCATAGCCAGTGTGTATGGTAACAGGTTCTACGTTACGCTTGACTTTGAACTCGTCGAGAGTCACATGCCATTCTACCAGAGTGCGCTTAATGACAGACTGGAGTACGAGCTCACGTTCAACGACTACAACCGCGTAATTCACGCAACGGGTGACACCGATGCCAGCTATGAAATTGATGGCATCTCGCTGGAGTATGACATGGTTACCCAAACAGAGTTGGCCCGATGATACGCACCCAGTACACAGGGAGTGGGTTTCTCGGCTGCAGGCTGTAGTCTCTGCGATAAATAATGAGGTGACCCGGTTGACTGGAAAAAAACCTAAAGATGCTATAAAGGCAAAACGAGTTGCACAAAAGCCCTCTGCAGTCGTACCAGGGCGCCCGCTGGGAGTCAAAGAGCAAAAGCTTCCCTCTGATGTTGGCGTTCACTACCTCTACCAGCCTGGCGAGGCAGAGCAAGACCAGCGCCGGCGGGCCATTGACCCTGTGTGGTCACTCAATGTTTATCGGAGAGGACGCTCTGTCACTAAATCTGGTGAGCCTGTACTTTACTATTTGTTGGATGGACCGCTTGGTGGCTTTGTAAAAGAGGAGCTGCTTGTTGTGTTGCCCGATACCCAGTTACCACCAGACGGTATTACCAATTAAACAAAAGGCAGATAGGTAGTAATGGAAGCAACCTGAAAGTGCCCCTGGATATTACTCGGGAAGAGAAAACCTTGTGACAGGCCCTGTAAGTTTGACTTTTGCGCAATGCACAGGTTAAAGATTAAGCGGGGGATTAAAAATAACCTAAAATTATGTATCGATTGTGGATACGAAAGGATTAACCACAACCTCATGAGGAAGAAGGAGAGGCTTGAGGGCAGGAAGGTCGGGATGGCGACTCACGTTGAGACTGGTATGACTGAGGAAGGCGTGCTAGATAAACCTTCTCGAGTTAGGAAGACCAAGCCCCCACGTCCGCTGGGTTGTGCCGCTCCCACACCCCCTCAGGCCAGGAAGACCACTCCTTTACGCTCTAGGACACCACCAGTCTCACTATAGCCGGCATGGTGGATGACCTCCTGATTGCGGAGGGGGTAGAGGGTGAGGGAGAGGTGTCCAACAGTGATGCGGGAAGTTCACCATCACCCCTCATTGGCCGGTCATAGTTGGAAGGTGTGGATACACCCACAGTTGAATACGATACACCCCGTCTGCCAGCGGTCTACACTGGGTGGTAGGCCTGGGTGCTGCTATGCCCGTAGGCTAGGGTGTGCACGCCACCCGAAGCTATCCATCGCTTTGTATCAAAGGGGGATAGAGACACCTTGTTGACGTGCAGCCCATATATCTTGTGACTGTCACTTCGTAGCATGTTCATCCCATGGCCGAACCGCTTCTGGTCGAACAGCGATTCAAGGTATTTGGGTGTGGCGCAGGTGTTTCTTGACCACTACCTTTTTTACGCCCTTTGCTTTCTTGATTTCCTCCCGGGTCGACATTAGGATGGAGTACATCTTTGGGCGCAGGCCTACATACTCCCTGATAGATACACCGCCGCACTCGTCCTTCATCTTTCCTAGAACCTTCTTGTTCTCGTTGCTGTGGAGCGGGTGGGCTACGTCGTAGTTGCTGGTGTCAAATAGGTCACTGTCTTTTTCATGTCGGCGTAGATGTCTGGTGTGCGGATCTCCAGGAGTAGGGAGTCGGTGTCGGTATGGAGTAGGTTGACCCCGTGGCCGTACTGGTGTTGTAGTAGAAGTCATACATGAGGTGCTTGGACAGATCGAGTATGCACATCCCCACGTAGACTGGGCGGTTGAGGACCAGGTGGGCCTTGTGGATGTGGATGGCGGCTAGGTTGATGTCGAATATTTTCTGGCGGGCGAAGGCGGGGCTGGCGATGAGCTCTCTTATTTTGTTGCTGTCTGCAGCTCGGCCCAGCTTCACGTCAACCCGCTTGCGGAGGTTCTCCATGGTCTTGCCGAAGATGGAGTTGTTCATTAGTTTGTATAGGTCCTTCTCGAAGTCGCTGGTTGCAGCTTTTTGGAGATCTGTGTTCTTCCGGATGTAGGGTTCCATCCAGGGGCTTTGGGTGAAGGATAGGGCGCAGTGGATCTTGGTCAGCCTCATCCCCAGGGCGAGATACAGTTTGAGGTTCCTGTAGTGGTGTACGTACTTCTCCTTATTCCTCAGGTTCGGGACCAGCTTCTCGACTCCGTGGCCGCCGTATTCGTTAAGGTGGTTTCTCTGGTAGTCTGAGAGCCACTCGTTCTGGATAAGTAGTCGCTCTGGAGCCAGGGGGTAGTCGTTGTAGGAGCCGCCTTTGAGTAGTTGATATTTGGCGATGTCGATCCAGATGGCTTTTACTACTTCGAACACCCATCCAGAACCTTGGTTAACCCACTTCTCCAGCATCTCCTGAATTTGGGGGGTGGCTTGGTTCATCGTAGGGTGAATGTCTTCTGGGTCTAGAATCACCTGCTGCTTATTTCGTAGGGCTGGTTCATTATACTCCGTGACACCATCTTTATCGGTCTTGTAGAGGCTTACCTTGATTGCGAACTGGGTCTTGAGGCCGCCTAAGATATTCAGCTCCTCTGCCAGAACTTTACGAACCTGGGGTTGCACGCCTTTCTGGGAGGTTAGAAGGTCTGGGGCGTAGGGGTGAGTCTTGGGAACGTTCATGACCCAGCCTTGCAGTTGGTTGCTGATGGCCCGCTTGGTTCTCCTGAATTTGAGACGGGGGGTGGGAACTGGTCTGAGGCTTGTTCGGGGAACTGGAACCGGCCTTACGCGGGGGAGTGGTTCCTGGAGGCGGGCCTGGGGTGTGGGGCCAGTGCTTTCACCACTTCAGACCAGAGTGGGGGGGATGGAGTCGGCGGCCGAGGGTCACGGTCCGCCATGGTTGTCATTCTTGCGTACATCTCCTTGTACGTCCTGTCGAAGGCGTTTTTCTTTATGAGTGCCGCAAGGGCGACCTTCGTCCATGGATAGGGTGGCAGGGCCTGGCCGTGGATTTCAGCATAGTCGGCTTGAGCCTGTTTCGCACGTATGTGGTAGGGCGCCATTACTCTAATGTTTCATTAGTCTAAAAGGGCGTACAAATGACACAAAATCAAGTCGCAACGAAATACCCACCTATGACTCGTGGCTCCCTTACCCTGCGATTTCGTCGCGACTTGATTTTGTGTCATTTTGACCCTGTGACTCATGGCTGCCCCTTCCCCTGCGACTCATGGCCTGCTCAGAGGGTCACCGCTTTAGTAGTATAGGTAATGGTGGTTCCCCTGTGATTTCGTTGTGACTCATGACTGCCCCTAACCCTGCGACTCACAACCTACTGATAAGGTACCAGCTTTAATCCTTGGCCAGCTATTGGCAGCTCTTGAGACCTTAGGACCCGAAAGGAATAGTCGAAGTGGGTAAATGATGCTCTGAAATGGGGGGATTCCTTATCGTTGGTGGTTTGGGTCTCTATTTAGAGGTGTGGGCTGGAACCGCTATTACCTATACTACTGCTCGGGAATTAGGAGAATTCTGGACCAATAACGAGGATAACATGGAAATATTTTGTGAGCTGCATTGCGATTGGTAATTAGGAAAATATCAAGAACAGCTCAGCGTAGAGAACGGTCATAATCTACTGAGGGAGAGGGCTAGGAGCGCGGCAGGGTTTATTTTAGCTACTATTTATAGAGGGTCATTAAGTCAAGCTAGTTTGGGTAAGAGGTCTTCATCTAATCCCAGAATATATTGCAACAATGGGACGACATAAACGTACAGATATACGAGGGTTAGCATATTTGTACGATGTGGTCAATGGTGTGGGTGAAATTAATTTTCACTCCCCTGTAAAAGAATGAACGTTCCCGTAGCGGATTATACGCCATGCAATGTCTCCGCCATTTTTTTATTATTTAACCCAACCTTCTGTATAAGGATTTAAGAATGTCATAGATACAAATACCTAAAAAGCTGTTGATTATTTTAGAATACCATTTAAATTATCATTCATTATATTATATAATATCACACAATTGTTAAGATTATCGAAGAGCATCCAATCCATTACATTCGGACTGCTTAAATTATTGTATATAACAGTCAGTTTATAGGAAGCACATAATTACTGGTTTGTCACAAAGCCTGTTCCACTGTGGTGCTCAATGTTTGATACGAAACTCTTGTAATTGGTAGCCTATTTACCAGAATGTGTGGGTTGGCAAAGCAGCAGTGAAAGCAAATGAAATCTCCATAGTTAACGAAGGGTGAATCCTTATCGCTAGTTTCCATGCAGCACAGAAATCCAGCGTTCGTTGAGCAGAAGATAAGACCTTGTCCATCAATACATTTAACAAAGGGCTATCCAAAGCCGCACAGCATTGGCGTGGGGGGGGGGGGGGCAGCATAACACGACGCATATTACTTTGAATAAGAACACGAAGAGCATTTTGGCGTAAGATAAGTGCCACTTTCCCAGTCCCCTTGCGCCTAATTATTTTTAGACTCATCGTCCATTCGTCTCTGTTACAGAGCATTAGCAAATCAAAACGGAACATTGATCAGTCCCGTCGGCGTTAAGTGATTGAATGGCCAACAACAAGCTAACGATAACAAGATCGAACGCCTCGATCTGAATAATTTAAGCCAAGCTTGTAAGGATTTTTGCAATTGCTGCATCAGCATATTACCATCCTGCACAGTTTATTATTCTATTATTTATGATTAAAGGCCGTGAACCTAGATTTCCAATGGCTTATTCACCAATGATGACCAGATGCCTTACAGTGAACTGAATGGAAGATCAACCCAAAGCGTTGTTTATACTTCAACTCCAGTGATGCTGACAAAGACAGCTGTTCACAAAGAGGGGGATTCTGGTACCTGTGACAAAATATGACCCACATACCGACCAACTGGACCGTGCCCTGGTTTTACCTAGCGGCTCTTTGAGTGCTGATTGGCCCTTGTATTACACAAAGAAATACTCATTGATTGTAGCTAACGAGCTAATTGTAAATGACGTAACACAAACCATAATCCTTTGCTAAAAACCGACGGCAGCCAATGGAGAATGTTAACCCCTTGAAGCAGTATAGTCTAACTCTGTGGTTACTGATGCGTGAATTTTTTCGTCTATATTCTTTTTGAAAGGACTATTCAACCTCATGTCCAACGGGAGTGAAAAAACCCTATTCGAGCAACTTGATTTATATGCATAGGTGAGTCCGATTAATATCACCTCACATTTCGTTAAAAATTGACATATGGGCAACTCCTACACACTTAATTATGATTATAAAATTGTGTCTATTCGGTCTTGGACACACAAAACAGCAGAAGCATAAGAAAATGCAGACAACACACTTATGACATGTCTGCTATTCAAAGCAGATGCGGTGTATCCCGGTGTTAACCAATGCTTCAGACATTTCAATCACCATTTGTTTGTATACATATACGTGCAACCAATGTTAATGCGACGAAGCCATGGATCCCTGAACATGTCAATTCGTCTGAGCCACGGCTCCCTTGCAACCCTTGGAAGAGGTTGACATTTGCACAACACTGCGTTTGTTCAACTAAATGTCGCTTCTTTTTTTAAAAAACCCCGACGCTTGCAAGTTTACCAGATTATGCTCGGGAATTGGGGAAATGATGATTTGGGTTAAACGCAAGGCTCTATTTTCACAAGACAGTGATTAATGACTCCAAGCAGGACCTTACATTGCTTACCATTATCGGTGGTTTGCCTGTATTTGATAAGCAAGCCATAGTTATATTTGCATTGCTCTGCAAATATTCACACGTTGTGATGACACACCTTAAAAAAGTTAACAACAGGAAGAGGTAGACCTGGAATTCTTTTGAAAGCCACATTGCGATTGAAAGATCGGGTAAATCGAGGAAAGGAGGGTAACATTTTCAAGGTCACCGTCCCAACCTAAAATTTTTATCAACAATGGAACGACTTAAATGTAATACACAAGTCGGACAGCTCAGGGGTCAGCATATGTTTTCAAAAGACTCAAGGTGGAGGGTGGAATATATTTTAACACCCGGCTTTACTCTATTCAACAGCGTACATTCTCGTGGCGGATAATACGTGATGGAATGTCCCCACAAACTGTCTATGATTTGATCGAACATTCTAGATATGCAAGTATGCGTATATAATTTGATTGTTTTGGAACACCATTGCCATTATAAACCATTATTTGCTATGCAATACCATTAAGATTATCCAAGTACATCAAACCCATTCCATTCACACTGCTTAACTTAGTATATAAAACCAGGGATATATAGGAAGCTTATGACCTATTCTTTGTCACACTTTGCCAGCTCCACTGCAGTGCTCAATCTTTGACATGGAACTCTTGTTATTGGTAGTCTATTAACCATAATGGTTTTTTTGGCAAAACAGCACAAAGCCTTATTGACAGTTTCTATGCAACAAAAGAATCCAGCGATAAAACTTTCTTCATCTATGACAAAATGGATATCTTAAGATATATAGCAATAAGGCTAATGCCCAATTTTCCATTCCCCTAGCCCCTAATCATTCGTAGATCCGTCATTCATGTGTGATTGTGCATGTGCGTGTGACGTGTGTGTTGTGATTCTAAATAATGTGGTGCCGTGCGGATATTCATCTCATTTGTGTGTATTTTGTGTGTGTGTGTAAGAAATAAAAAAAAGAGAGAGTGTGTGTGTGCGTGTGCGGCTAGAGAGTGTGTGTCTGTGGGGTTTGTGTGTGTGACAGAGCAAGAGAGAGATAAAGTGTGTGGTGTGTAGCAATAAAGTGTGTGTGTGTGTGTGTGTGTGTGTGTGTGTGTGTGTGTGTGTGTGTGTGTGTGTGTGTGTGTGTGTGTGTGTGTGTGTGTGTGTGTGTGTGTGTGTGTGTGTGTGTGTGTGTGTGTGTGTGTGTGTGTGTGTGTGTGTGTTTTCCAGCAAAACTGACTCAAAACAGTACACCGATCAGTCCCATCAGTCTCGGTCTGAATAACTCAAACCAACTTTGTATAATTGGATGGTTACAAATTGCTGCATCAGCAAATCATCCTCCCTCTCAGTTCATCATAGAAGTCCCTGTATATAAATTGCTGAAGGCTAATTCAACAATAATGACCAAAAGCCTTATAGTGTATATTTAACAGTATGTGAACACAAAATGTTATTCATAATGGAAGTGGTTTTTCTGGTTTAACGGCCAGTGTAATGGGTCACTTCTTTGAGAGTTCACTGTCTGCTAAGGAAGCGAACTGGGGTAAGTTGAAGCCAATTAGTACAATAGTTACTATGATATTTATTTGTTTTAAATTCTGATTGGTAAGCAAATGTAACTTACGTGTTAGAAACCGCTATTCAACGATCGGTTGTACCGCACCATCACTCGCCAAATACTGGATGACCATTTGGTCGTATATCAGCTTAAGATGAATGGTATTATTTGCACAGGTGAATATGGCAGTAGGCGTCTTGCAATATTCTGTGATGGATATATTGCTTTTTGCAAGGTCTTAAGGCAGTCATTACATTCGACTCAATGTTACACTTTACACCTCGTGCAAAGTATGTCTCTGCTTCATGTTCCTTCGCTGACACAATACGATGGCATATAACCCACAAACATCTGCTCCTGACTTGCAATAACATTACTTTGTCACAAACTTACCTCAGTAAATGAGATGAAAATTGTGGCAAGCAATAACCATTTTTTTCCGTTATGTAGCGAAACAAAAGGCCCATACAATGGCCGAGAGAAACGCATGAACAAGATTGCCGAAAACAACGCATCTCGTGGCAGAAGAAGGTATCAAATGAAGACAGTAGGTCCTTTTTTCCATTCATAAAGACGTACAATAAATACGGCTACGTTTTTAAAACGTTGTGGCTTTTTATAGCTTTGAGCGCAAAGGTGAAATGCCCAAGTTTTAAAAACATACCCGACTATTTACCAGATGCTTCCAAAGTCACATTTGGCTCTCAAATCAACACAAAAATAGCCAAAATGCAGTCACTTTGAGCGGTTGTAACTTATATGCATGAATTCATTCAGACACGAACTATTTGCAGATATTTTATGGATGCTCGAACCAATGTATAACATTTTGATTGTGCGGAATATATTTAAAGGGATGGTAGCATAGTAAAAACTCAACAGTTATCTTTCGAAATTGCTGACTGTCTGCGAATCTCTGTGATATAACAAGCGGCAGCTGTAATTTGAACAGCGTTGAGCCCCTGAATTGTCATCAAGACCCGATACGGCATCACAGCTGATGTGTCCATTGACATACTTTGCATGAATCACAGTACTGCAAATGATAATTAACAGTTAACATTATAAATGATGAGTGATATATTGGTCAATGATCTTAGGCCCATTGTTCAGCATATATGGAAAATGCTTTGTTTTTAGCAATACCACTGCTCGTCTGCTAAAGCCTCCTCAGAAACAGCTCGTTTGCTGGAGGAGCACGTCAATATATACATTATATCTATCTGCGGATGTCCATCTATTATAACTTCCCTTATTATCTTTAGAATACAGGATATCAATCATCTCATTGAACTCAATATTTGCACTCCCTGCAGCAATTAGTAATACGTGTATTATGAAAACACATATCTTAAAAGCTTATGTGTGTTGTATTGCTGTGCGTTTGTTAAGCCCATTGAAAATGATCGCAAACACGTCAAAGCTTGTCCGCAAGCAAACGAGCAAAGATTGAAAATGTCCGTCAATACAAATATGTAAGAAAAAACGAATACTGACATATTAACAACTTCCAGAAGCATTTATGTAATGTTGCAAATTAATGACATTAATGGGCACCTCCAAAATACACCCAGACATGAAGGTACAAACAACATGAAGATACACATACTGCTCTTCGTAACAGGTCATAAATAAAGTATCACAACATTACCTGTGTTCATGCTTTATTTCCTACATAGTCTGTAACTCTAGACATGTCGACGCTACTACCTGGACACCTGACCCCATTTGCAGTTGTTACAAATCAGCTTGAGACCTGGAATTGTTAATGGTTCAGGAACCATACTCCACAACCCGTTCAGACATGAGTGAAATGGACGGAAATTTCGACCATAAACATCTTCATAATGTCCCCAGTACCGTAACTGGACACTGGACCATCCAAAACCCAACAAATATAGTCAACCAGCTTACGGAAACTGTGATCCTGACATCTATAATGCCCCGCCAAGAATCGACAAACAAACTTTGACGGATCGTTCAAAACATTACAAAAGTAAATATTTCCGCTACAGGCCTTCTGATTGGCTGATATATATGTCGATAAATAGTACCGGATACCGACACTCTGCTGGATCAATCCAATCAACATCCAAAACAGACCATACAATTGGTCAAAAAAAACACGTCTGCTGCTAACGATAGTACATTCCGACCAATCAGGTGCAATTGATCGTTCAAATGGTTGGGTAATCTCCCACACCCAGGGAACTTACTGTTGAATCAAGGGATAAGTTTCAGGCATCTAAAGATTTCCTACTTAAACATATAAATTAATGAAAATGAAGATCAGGATCACTTTTGACGCCGAAGATAATCTAAATAAGCAATCAGGATCCAGTCGATATTCCATCCGTATGGAATTTAAGCCAAGAAGAAGATTAAACTTTGTTTGCCAATGCAATCTTGCGATAACATTGGGAGCGGGGAAGATATCGCATAAAATCAAGGCACAATATATTCAGCTAGGGGAAAGCAAACGTCAATAAATTATCTAGTCAAGCAACAATCGGATTGATAACAACTGCAGCACTCCCCATCTTACATTGCCTCTTTTTGGGTTTTTTGAGTGATTCACTTCATACAGCAAAAGAGATCAGAACAGGAAAGTATATCCAGACTCAATGATTTAATAAGACATTATCATAGCGCTATCTCGGTTCTCGTCACCATTCCAAATTTCGAAATGATGAGATCGCCTGGCATTGGTCAGAACGATTGAGACTAATGGTGGTATAGAAAAGCGTGCTGTGCACTGATGACAAATGGAAAAACACCCAATTGTATCCAAAAAAATACTATTGTGAATACATACCGCTCTTGCTATCTCTAGCTCAAAAAAATTAAGCGAACTTTCCCGATCTCATCTCACACCTTCCCTTCACAACCCAGCACCTAATAGCCCGCGATTCTGACAAGAGGGGACAGTGGTAACCTCACTGACCAGCGGACGCACCTGCTGGTTCCTGTGATAGACTGCTGGATTGATTATTACCGACACTCTGCACTGATTTACATTCAATTTATGTCGCAAAGAGCCTCTTGTATGCATAATGTGATGCTTTAGCAATTCAATGGGATACAGGTACGTAGCACTCTCATTAAATAGATGCCCTAAATAGTGGTAATTCTAACGTAACATGTGCATAGGGATGCTTCTTTGTCTTCAGATACTATTTCTCGGAAACAGTTCACAATTTTCATGTCGAATGTTGGAATCGCGAGCAGTAACATATAATGGCGCCATTCGAAACATACTCCTATCACATGCTGTTAAACAATGACATTGCCTCTCATATTAAGTTTTATCAAACAAATATATCTTTCTGTCAGGTTCGCGGGCTTGCTCGTGCTTCAATTAGGTGTGCTATGGATTCGAATGCACTATTCGCCCCTATTGAAGTGTGCAGTTGTGAGAGCATAATCTTAGTAAGGTAAATGTATTCATAAGTTGATAGGCTTAATACATACATTGGAATGGTTTTATTTGTCAAATAATCCGAATGGTAACCAGCTGCTGCTAATTATTTGTCATTGTATAATCCCCGAAAATATGACAATTCCAACCCTCGTAGCGCACGCGTATTAGTTGTCATCAGACACTCGTACCCATTAAACGGATGTGGAACAAAACAATTTCGCAACCAGCTTATTGTATGCTGGGGGTAGGTTAAGGAACAAATCAAACAAACCTCCAAAGATGTATGTGGCGCAAAGAGATGGATAAAATCACTTTCAATTCTACAGCGCACGATTACATTAACTGAAATCGAACGCACCGAACATTTCCAATTCTGCACCCGTACCCTGCGCAGCAAAGTTGCCATCGATCCGAACAGAAAGAGTAACCAGATGAGACAATGGCCAAAACCAAATCATCACACCATCAATTATGTGGATGCGTCAGACTTCTGGAATGATTATCGTTGCGGTATGATAATGTGTGGCGGTGAATAAAGCCTAAGAGAGCCCTTTCAATGCCTGTTCCAATCATTTATATGCCGCAGTTGTAATGTTTTTCTATTTCTCTTGAACTGATATCTGGGTTGTGATGCCATCTAATGAATGACTGTTCGAGTCCAATAAATAAAAAGAAAGACCTACAATCGTTTGAAAGTTTTATCGCTTGTGGAAAATAAGGTATAATCGAAAACGTCTTAGTATGGCGAATGATAACGATGTATTTTCTGGGAAGGGTTGGGCGATGGGAGTTGTGCCGGATTTGGGAACATCTAATCGGAAAGTGTCAATTTTGTAAAACTATATTTGGCGGGAATGTCGCACATTCAGGGTCTTTGTCTAATCATAGACTATTTAGCAACAATGAATCGACATCAACGTAAAACACAAGGTTCTACTTTGGGTCAGCATATTTTCAACATATTAAAAAATAGTTTGTCAAAATTAACCTGATAACCACCTGATACCACTGAATAGCGTGGGAAATACGCAGCGCAATGTCTCCGCAATTTTTCCAGTATTTAATCAGTGTTTCAGAAATTCTTAGCAGCTAATCATATTGGTAATCATCAATTGTCATATATTATGCAATACTATAAAATTGTTAAGATAACCAGAGAACACCAAACACATTTCATTAACGCAGCTTAAAGAACAATAACTAACGAGCCAAATATAGGAAGCATGTAATTTCTTGTTTGTAATAGAAAACCTTGTCCACTGTGGTGCACCAAGTTTAATAAGGAAAATGTTGTGAATAGTGCCCAATAAAACAGAATGCGCTGTAGAGAAACAGTAGTGAATGTAAATTCAGACACGGGTCACGTTTGCTACAGCAGTTAATGTCCATAATAAATGAAGCCTTATTGCTAGATTATATGCTGCAATAGAGTTCGGCCTCTGGTGCGGTGAAGATGAACCCTTGTTTATCAATACCCTCGAAAAAAAATTATCCAACGCTGCGCAACATTGAGGGGTAAGAAACAGCATAGAGTCGATTCCCATTACTTTTAATTACGGGAATCCAAGTCTATTTCTGGCTGTACTCGAGAGTTGAAATGGTGAATATGTGTCTGATGTAGCGTCTTTTATAATACAGGAAAATGAAGGGATTGTGCGTGCGTAGTTACTCGACCCGGTCGCTGCTCATTTGCATATTTTTTGTAAGCAAAAATCGTAGCATTTTTTAAAGCGCCTGATTTCAATGAATTATCATTGATTTGATGTTTTCAATACGGAAAAAAATTCTAACTTGTAAGTTACCCACCTAGACATAAACAGAAACAAAATAATACAAAGGCATCTTTAAAACTTGAATATACTTCTAGTTGTTCTGTTGTTTCTCGTCACACTTGTGAATGCATTAAGGAAATAATAAAATTTTACTAACTCTGTTGTCCCATTTCAACTCAAGAGAGGTGTATTTTATTCTATTTGTAGTCTGTCAACACACCGGCGTGTCCTGTGTTATTAAGCATAAACTTTTGAACCAGTTAATGCCTTGTAACAAATATTGACCCAAGATAAATCTTAACGCCTATATGAAAGCCACTTTAACTTTTGTGTTGCAATCCGATTATAGCAATAGTACTGTGGAAATACAGAGGGATCATTGGGGCGTTACCTTAATGCAATGTTTTGTTTACATTTAATATTCGTTTGAATTTATGTCGCATATATTTAGTTAAGTATATGACTATATCTCTTCTATGTCACAGAAAACACTGCGGTCAATTAACTCGTTAGGTTAGTCGGTATTTTAATGGAGGCATATCATGAAATGTGATACAAACAAAATAATATAATGTATATTTGTTATTCTTTTATTCGCCCGCCATTGCAAACAAATTGTGTTTTTGTGCAAGAATAAGCGAGTATTTAAATATCTAGAGATATTGCTATGGTGATTTACCACTGTAATAACAACAATCTGTAACACCCCTTTTGTCAGCTTGCAACATTTGTCATTTCCATTTTCTAATTATATCTTCGCTGCACACCAGCTTCGAGGCTGCTTCATTCAAATGCTGACAGGGGACGTCATCTAGATGGATTGTTGGCAAACGAAGATGCTTGACTCTAGTAATTGGTTGCGTTTTTATTGTGAGTTCTGTTTCAACGCCATACTAATTTGCTATGTATAAATGGAAGCCATTGACATACCTCTAAAGACTAAAATATATTCTTAAATAAGGAAGCGGCACGTAGCATGCTAACAAAATAGAGACTACCTACTGCATGTTTCTACTACACCATGCTTATGACGATCGCTCGTCAGGTTTTTATTTGTACTGGTTTGATTGCGTTAACCAGCCTAATGAAATAACAGTATGTTGCGATAAGATTTCGACCTGCACAGCAACGCGACAAAACGGAAATATCCTCTTGCACACCAACCAACCAACAAAAGAACGAACGAAATTTAAAATTTCAAAATCGGCCCAAAATTGGCCAAGTTACAATGGATTTATCGATGATCTAATATTTCTTTCATGTCATGCTCGCTGCAGTGTGCCTGAATAACCCTTGATAACCCAGAGACAATATTCTGATGATGATGATGATGACGGTTATGATGACGATGATGATGATGACGACAATGATGATGGGGATATCATGACCAGTTATAAATGCCGTGGTTGCATTCACAATGTTGCTCACTTAGCGGAGTAACGCGGACTGAGTTGGCAGAGAGCCAAAAACAAATATGGGGGCAGATAACGCGCGGACGCTGTCAGAGGCGAAGTTTCTTTGCCTAGTTATTTTATCGAACAGTGACCTTCTAACGGTTTGCGACGCGGAAGGCCAACACAATGCTATTGCTGGCCACTTCATATACACACACTCCAAGGTAAGTAGGCGGTATAGGTTGGTTTCTGACCTCATGTTTACCAATGCCGCTGTTGTTGTTGTTGCCATTTCAACTGAAAGTAGTTCGGCAACTAGAGGTCACGTCCTGCTTCACCAATACCGCTGTATAAAGCCCTGTTCTTTTATAAAGAATATAGTTCAACTAGCTAACCTCTGAGGGTGAACTCATATGCCCTTGCACGCTCTCCACTTAACCTGTGTTAACCCCGATAAAGTCGGGTTTTAAAGGCCACGTGTTATATCGTAAACACAATGGTCTTTATTCAATGTTGCAGGCTGACGCTAGATTTTCTTTGTGTCTGATTGGTTACCTTGGTGTGCGGGTGAATTTATCTCTACCGATCCTCCTCGTGTACATCGGTATAGATAGAAACATTCATCAACATCTAGCAACCAGCTGATCTTCAGATTAGATTTTGATTTAAGTGCACAAATATAGAGAAGGTGAAGCATCTTAGCATCTTAATATATTATATATATATATATATATATATATATATATATATATATATATATATATATATATATATATATATATATATATATATATATATATATATATATATATATATATATATATATATATATATATATATCTATATATATATATATATATATATATATATATATATATATATATATATATATATATATTCTCATAAGAACATTTGCCACGTTAGCTAACATTTAACACCTCTGTTTTCCACTAATCTTCTGCAGAACCCCTTATAGCATGGCAGACGAGAAGCGACAGTTCAACCGGCCAGTGTCGTCTGACGAGCTTCCTCAGTTTGGTGGGATATCCACCATGTTCAGGCTCCCTCATCTCAGCACCACGAAAGGTAGTAGAATCGAGAGGTGGTTTTTGTCCTTCATTAATTCATTAATTGCCTTACCAGGTGATTTTGTATTCTTTTAATGTCGAGGTCATTATTATTTGCATTCAGGGCTAGATGCTTGCTTTGTCGGTGTGCCATTCGACATTGGCGTAGGTAACCGGAATGGCACCAGATTTGGTCCAAGACAAATTCGTTCCGAATCCAGTATTCTAGGCCTCGTCAACCACACGACTGGTGAGAACGCTTTCAAGCTTACAGTTACTTTTCATGCGAACAAATTGTTAGTTAGCAAGTGCCATCAATGTAATCGGAGTGTCATTAACACTGAATAAGAATTCGCGTGAATGATTGTACAATTGAGGGTAATCCGACCATTTACAATATGGTTTCTATAACCTTCATGTTTCAGGCTCCAAAATCATGATTTACATTTCGAAATTTGCTTTATTGTCAGTATTAAATAATGCAGCAATCCTTGCTGCGTCAAATGTTGCACCTCTCTCGTGCCGTTTCAATATTCATGCCTTTCTGCAGGGGCGGATCCGTATAATTCCATCATGGTGGCGGATGTGGGAGATGTCTATTTCAATCTTTTCGACATCAAACAAGCTTGTGTTGATATTGCTGATGCTTACCGCGGCCTCATCGCTAATGGCTGCCGGCCTCTCACGGCTGGTGGAGACCGCACTATTCCTTATCCCGTCCTCCTAGCCATGAAGGTATGCACCTCATTTAATTGACATAAGTCAGGAAGTTATCAGAGGCTGTTTATATGTCTCAGCGTCATTCAATTAGTCATAATTAGCTTAACTAAAGCCCATTCTTATTCTCATGATTATTTACCCCAGAAACCTTATAAAGTGCATAATCAATATCAGAAGGATGATTCCCTGTGCATGTCGGTTTCTCCTAAGGCCAGGGGCAAACCCAAATTCCGCAGGTAAATCGATGTTTGGTTATGACATGTTTGAGCAGCATCGCAATGTGAAGATGCAATGCGCTTAGGTAAAGTAGCCTGCCACAGTAAATGACAGAATGATAAGATGCTCTCTCGTTGATGTTGTTCTGTTGCAGGAGAAGTATGGACCAGTAGCCCTCATTCAAATTGATGCCCACTCGGACACACACGGTCCCATGCACGGCTCGGACATCTGGCATGGCAGTCCATTCCGGCTGGCGGTGGAGAACGGATTGCTGGACTGTAGTAAAGTGTGGCAGATAGGACTCCGAGGAAGTGGCCAGTCAGTTGATGACATCAAATGGGGCAGAGATAGAGTTGGTGAAACTTGTATAATTGGCGAACACAAATAATATCCGCAATGATATCCGCTACTTCTGGTCGTTTTCGTTGTATTTCTATGATTGAGTTGAGTTGTGCACATTTCTGATGGAAAAATTCTTTTTATCCTGAGCAACGGTTATACATTGTATGACTCTGGCTACGGCTATTTATACTGACAATGACAATGAATTCTGTTTGGCAATCAAGCTTTCCTTTTGGAGCATTAAATCGCAAAATGTACAATGTTTTATTAATAATGGAAACCACAAAACCGTAACCAACGCATTAACTTCGCATATTATAGCCGTGTACTTTACTGGGGGTGAATTATGCGCAGGGTTTCCGAGCTATTCCCGCGTATCAGTGCTGGAACAAGTCACTCCTACCGATGATGGCCGAGATCAGAGCTGAGATCGGCCCTGATAAGCCAGTCTATATCAGCTTTGATATCGACGGCGTGGACCCGGCGTATGCTCCCGGCACAGGTATATAGCAACTCAGAGGGGATTACTTTGCATTAGGATGTTCTAAATGCTAATCAGGTGTCTTGATTCCAGGTGCCCCAGAGGTCGGTGGCTTGACATCGATGCAGGCGCTGGAGATCATCCGAGGTTGTCGTGGACTCAATGTCATTGGCGGTGATGTAGTAGAGGCGAGTATACACAATGGTTTAACACAGCGTGTATATTCTCTGTAGCCAGTTAATTAGCATGTTATATAGGCCGTCCACAAACGGCCTGATATGCATCAAAAAGATGTTTATCACGTTTATCGTTGCAACATGCCACTCTCGATGGTACTCTAAATGCATGTCATGACAGGTCAGCAGTTATGTGTGTCTATGGTGTAACAGGTGTCTCCCACTTACGACCAGAACGGCGTCACCGCTATCCTAGCAGCCAACCTCCTCTTTGAGATGATGTGCATCCTTCCTGGAGTAACCTACCAGGAGACTGCATTCGAGTGCAAATTTAACATCTGAACAAATTTCCCAATGCTGACATAAATGAATTCTATTAAAAACTGATAAATGTTGGCTCTGATTATATCTAAAACAACTGCCTCTTAATCAGACCTTAGCAATAATCTTGTCAAAATCAAAAATGGATCATATAGAGATGATTCGGCCAATATGTAAGTAGTTTTTCCACCAATACTCGTAAGACGTTGCTTCATTATGAATTGTACAATACTTCATTATCTGAATTGTACAATACTTGTGTGTGTGTGTGTGTGTGTGTGTGTGTGTGTGTGTGTGTGTGTTCTAAAATCTCTCAATATGAACACTCCTACATTACCCCTTTGTCATATGATGTTATCTGCGATCTCAACGTCTCCTTAACACTTCACCAACGACAGATGTTATCAAGTAGTATGATAATGTATTAGCAAGAAGCAGGCGGAGATACATTGAAAACACCAACACAATTCGGAAACATGCACATTAAATGGATGAATTTGCAGAATGGGGATGATGAGTGGATGATGTTCTAAGCTACGATTTACATTTACATCCCATTGTGTCGTATGCGATTTATGTTAATCAGATGGGGATTATATGAACAATTTACAGCGACCCTATGTAATAATTGCCTTCTTATGTTGACCGACCAAGTGGGTTTTCACTTTAACGGTGAAGATGCTCAGCATTGAATTGTCCATTAGGATTTTTTATGTACCATGCAACAAATGCTAAAATGTCACTACTATGTCATTTGTAACCGTGATGTACGATACTTTATCAGCACAATTACATCCCCCACCCCCCGTTGTATTTCCATCCTTTAACCAGAGACATCCACACACATTCCCTGCAATTTGTTACTTGCCAAATTATTTGTTAGCTGTTAACGGTAAATCAACGCGCAATATTGGATACTTTCCTCAGGAAATATAACGAACAGCATTCTTCAATTAAATCAAAAATACTATAAATGTCAATATCATTATCAACCACCAGAATACTAAGCTATTCGCATTCAGCTGTGATTGATCGATTATATAACTTCTATCGTTGACAGGGACACAAAGGTAAAGCCAAGTCAGTCGCGAGCTATTTAACGCCATGTGGGTTCATTCTCTCACTACACGCTCATATTTGGGAAATGCGACATAACCTGTTTTGAATACATTCTCGTACTTTGTGCTTCTCTTGATAACGTGGACTCTTACCTCATCTTGTTTCCGATATCTATCCCACTTTGCCACCCGGTTATAAAACGCTGGCCACTCGATCCATTGCAGCTCACTCCCGTTATGTAACTATCTTCTTGAAACTTTAATTCATTTGGAATCATGCTATCTTAAACTTAATGTACGTAAAGACTGGCCCGAGAAGAAGGTTATACAAGCTGCAGTAGTATCTTCCCATCCTTCTACATATCCCAGTGCATATGGAGCGTAGAGTCCATATTGTTCCTGCTCAGGTCTTGCAATCATGATTCTTCAATATAAACGCATAACAAACGAGGTACGGGTATGGTGTAAATGCCTGAGGCAGGAAGTCAATAACGTTACTAAGTAGTTGTCTTATGCGTTTTCAGAGGAAAGTCATTCGCCAGTAAATGCGTCATCGATTTGTTGCCTTTACGTGATGCGAGATGCCCTTCTGTTTGATCGGTCAAAGCCTAATGCTTGTCAATGTAGATTTTTGTGTGTGAGTTTCTGAGGGCATCGTACCTCATGGAAAAATGTCATTTGACTCTGAACTATTGACATACATTTATAAAACAACGCAATCAACGAGGTGAATGGTGGCTGAAAATTGCTCCGGTTGTAAAGGATTCTGGTATCAAATCACAGAAGAATTTATTTTCGCATTGCTTGGAACACAAACGCATATGAAACGAGGTACGGGTATGGTGTAAATGCCTGGTGAAAGTAGTCAATAACGTTACTAAGTTGCTGTCTAATGCGTTTTCAGAGGAAAGGAATTCGCCAGTAATTGCGTCGTTGATTTGTTGCTGTTACATAATGCAAGATGCCCTTCTGTCTGACCGGTCACAGCCTAATGCTTGTCGATGTAAGCAACAAGGTGGATGATGGCTGAAAATTGCCCCAGCTATGAAGGATTCTGGTGTCAAATCACAGTAGAATTTACTCTCACTTTGGGAAGTGGCTTCATAAGCGATAAAACCGAAGAATCAATCAAATTGCACATGCGTATATTTTTTATGGAAGTCGCAAACGGTATTTACGACATTGGTCAACAACTGGGAGGCCGTGTTATTAAACGCCATCTTGAAAACATGGCCATCTTATGGGGCTAGGATTCTACTGTAGTGGATCAGCTCTCTATAAATGACATCGAGTCATCAAGACGAGTTTGAATGACGCCGATAAATTGCGGTTGAAAGATTGGACAGCCTGCACAATAAAGATAAAGCGAGTGGGAACTAGATAGCGGCGTACGAAGACCGACGGGATAGGTAGGGGGCACTATACTGGAGATACAATGGGGTCGTACGCAGTGGGCTTTGTGTACGGTAACAAGTATAATGTGACCATCAATGTTTTCTTTAAAGAACGTGACATGTAGACGCAGAGCCTATTCAAATGAGGCAATGATATACCCCTGGTAAACACGAGTGTAAACACAAGTGCCCCCTCCCACTGTTACTCATATCCAGGACACTGTGAGTGTGACATCGATTGTGCACAACAACATCTGCAGCGATACTAAGGCTATGTGTTACGCATATCGATTTGAGCTCTAAGGTCGGATGAAATAATAAGGAGTTTACTGCATATCAGCATCGACTGTTCAATTGGCAATCGCAACAAGGGTAGGTGATCAGTGTATAGACGCAAGAGAAAGGGAGAAATGGAGAGACCGGGAGGAATGCGATGGGGCAATTTGCATGTTTGTGAGAGTGGGCGGAGCAATCAATGGTGCTTAACATAGTGTGGGAGAACGGTTAGACCTGTCCGAGTGGGAGGTCCCAGAGGGCTGCTATCGTTCTCTTACCTACCTCTCCCTCTCTTCATACTTCTGTTATTTACCTCTTTCTATTTCTCACTCATTGTGTTTCACTTCGATCTCCCTTGTTAGTATCATTCCATCTGTCGACATCTATCCATTTTCTTTGGACATTTGTTTTGCACCTTTTCTTTACTAATTTTCGGCATTACAGACGCTGTGTCAAAATGGCTGAGGGGAAGAGAAAGTTCAACCGACCAACCACATCCAATGAGATGCCAAGATGTGGCGGGATAGCCACTATGTACAGACTGCCGCAGCAAAGCACCACCGAAGGTTGTTTAATCAATCAAGTTATCTATACTTTTTCCATTTACTCTCTTCTTACATATCCATTAACATTAACATATAGCTTGACGCTGTTGGCTGTCAAACCTCTGATGATGTGTACGGAACAGGACTCGATGCTTGTTTCGTCGGTGTTCCATTTGACACGGGCGCAAGTAATCGCAATGGCACCAGATTTGGCCCAAGAAAGATCCGCTCTGAATCCGTTCTACTAAGAGTTTTCAACCAAGAAACTGGTGGGGACATATATTATGAGTTCATTGTATTTGCGTGTGGTATATGGTGGTGTTACAATAGCCGGCGTTGGTTATATAAATATGAACTTCATATACGACAGTTACTCTGCTGGTTAAACCCAATGTTGCGGTTGGATATAAACATGTCCAGTATACATACGTGTATCTTTTCCATTAGTTGTTATCTTAAACGGAACAGATATTGCCCTCTACTCAGAACTCGACTTTGGTGGGTTATATACATATGCATGTCTTCACACAGGGGCGGATCCGTATAATTCCATCATGGTTGCCGATGTGGGCGATGTCTACTTCAACCTATTTGATATCAAACAAGGCTGCGCTGATATCGCAAATGCATTCCGTGGTCTGATCACTAATGGATGCCGACCCCTCATCGCCGGCGGCGACCACACCATCTCCTACCCTATTCTGCAAGCCATGAAGGTATTAGCTGTGGACGAATCTATGTCAGTTTGTAATTTGTCAAGGATCATGGATTTCCTGCAATTCCCTTCCTAACCTTGTCCAATGTTGCCGTTCCATGTCAGGTATCGTAGATTAGAGTAGAGCCCAACGGATCACTGCATTCATTTCTCATCTCTCTTCATTCATTCGATATGGATTTAGTCATTGGATTACGTTAGATCAATACCTCGTCCCCCAAACGTTGAATCACGGCGCCTGCGTACATGCGATTGCTTTCCCAAGCGCTGTAAATCGCTTGGACAGCTATCATAAAGAAAACCAAGCCCTGTCATCGCGATCTGTGCTGCTTCGTTTCTCTTCTGTGTCAGACGCATTTGCCATTTTGTTGCTGACCTGGTTGAGTTGGTTGCGATCTGTGACACGTGTATCACCCGGCCATCATCACCCGCGCTAGCTTCATGTTGTATTGGCTGCAATTCCCCTTATACTTGCGATCAGTGATTGATCTTACATCGCCTGACATCTAATCGGCTAATTTGATGTGCTGTGAAATATATAGCCTCTCCCGGTCATCGCGGTTCTTGCTGCTTCCTTTAGCTAGCGTGTCAGAAATATTTCCTTATTGCTATTTTGCTCTTATTCATTGATCCTGAATTACCTAGTATTACAAATATGTTATTTAATGAAATACTAAATACATTTTTTCACCTGCAATTCTATGTCATACCAGAACATACATTCAATTAGCTTAACCTTACACCACGCTGTAATGTGGCTGCCTTCAGGAGAAGTACGGACCCGTAGCACTCATACATATTGATGCTCACACAGACACCTACGGTCCTCTGAATGGTTCCGACATCTGGCACGGAAACCCATTCCGGCTGGCAGTGGAGGAGGGCTTGCTGGATTGCAGTAAGGTGTGGCAGATAGGCCTCCGTGGAAGCGGACACTCCATCGATGACGCCAAATGGGGAAGGGACAGGGTTAGTGATGCTATGTTGTCATGTCTTATGTATGACCCCGATGCTAATATGATTCGATATTTTAATCATTATAAAGGTTAGGGTATCAATATTAGCATGGAGTTGATTATTGTAATGAATCATCCATATAACGTGAAATCACGTGGCTCTTGTTCATGAATTATACCATATTGATGGCCTTAATGGCAAGTATTTGTCCTGCTTTTCGCTATATACTTGCTCTACTTACACGTGAAGAAGTTTTCCATATAAGTTAAGACAGTAAAGGCTACTTCCTGGTTTTGCGTAATATCCAATCAATATGGTGTTATTATTACTGTGAGTTTGGTAGCAAATCATTCACAATAGCCGTGTACTTTACTGGGGGTGAATTATGTGCAGGGTTTCCGAGCTATTCCCGCGTATCAGTGCTGGAACAAGTCACTCCTACCGATGATGGCCGAGATCAGAGCTGAGATCGGCCCTGATAAGCCAGTCTATATCAGCTTTGATATCGACGGCGTGGACCCGGCGTATGCTCCCGGTACAGGTAAATAGCTACAGCTTGATTCACTCGACTGACCGTTTTACGAAACACACTATATGATGGAAACCTTAAGTTAGGTGCAATAACATTATTTGATTCCAGGTACCCCAGAGGTGGGGGGCTTGACGTCGATGCAGGCGCTGGAGATCATCCGAGGTTGTCGTGGACTCAATGTCATTGGTGGTGATGTAGTAGAGGCGAGTATACACAATGGTTTAACATAACATGTTAATTCTCTGAAACCTTTAGATTAACGGCCCATACTACAATCCACAATGTCCATCAGGACTTCACCACAATAACTCGATGGTTACTTTTATGTTCATCCGTTTGTCTACCCCCGCTTGGTAGATAATATATATATATATATATATATATATATATATATATATATATATATATAGATATATATATATATATATATATATATATATATATATATATATATATATATATATATATATATATATATATATATATATATATATATATATATATATATATATATATATATATATATATATATATATATATATATATATATATATATATATATATATATATATATATATATATATATATATATCTATTCTGCCTGTACGCATGACAGGTGTCTCCCCCTTACGACCAGAACGGCGTCACCGCTATCCTAGCAGCCAACCTCCTCTTTGAGATGATGTGCATCCTTCCTGGAGTAACCTACCAGGAGACTGCATTCGAGTGCAAATTTAACATCTGAATCAATACTCAACTACGCCACTGCGATTGAGTAGAGTCGCGCCATCTTTGTTTAAGTTTCTAACGTTTACAGGTGATACAGCTACATTAAAACTCTACTGTGGGTAATAAATATATTTGTAACAATTGCACTCGTCATGTTTATATATTCACAGAGCTTGTACAAGTGCCTCAAATATTCTCAGTCCATTTGGAATAAGGTTTATTTTGTGGGGAGGGTGGAGTGGGTGGGTTTACATCATCAGAAGTTAGATCCCCATACTATCGCTTGCCGGTATAATATGAGCTTGTGCAGTTAAGTATTTACGTATGTATTATCCCCAAGTCTACAATAATGCTACCGGTTAACACGGCTTCTCTTTGCATCAATAGCGCAATTATGGTTGCTGGTGATGGCCGCGTGTACTCTCCCTTATATTCATGATGCCCCATCAGCAGTTTATGATTCCTTACAGCACAGGTACATGAAGTTATGAGCATTAAGTTTTAAGTTTTGGGAGCGTTATTGTTAAATAATTTACTATTAACTTCATTACAGTCCATTGTCGAGGTCACCTTTAATGTTACATTTGAAGCTATTTTATAATTTTATAATGTACAAGGTGCTTTATGTCTCCTAGTTATCCGACGATACAACCAGTAACTTGAATCGAAATCGCATCATGACCGTAATGCTGGCCTCGTAACCAACCAAGTGTATTTCTATCCCTGCTAATATTATTATACCCATGCTATCATATTTATCAGGCTATATAGCGGGCTGTCTTCAATATGACGTCATTGAACATCCTCTCTCCCTGGGAATACAGCATGTGGTGTTAATTGTCCCCTCGTATATACTCTTATAGCAATTCTCTTACTATAACAATGCATGCATTTACACTCAATGTTTCACTTGGCGTACAGTATCATTTTTAGTCATCAATAATGTGATAGATTCATCAAATACGCATATACAGACTTAGTCTGATTGTAAGTTACCAGTAGTTTCGTATGGTCCATAGAAGCTTTCATCTAAGTATCTATTTTCACATAATTTATTATGTATTCCCATTACTTCACAATGTGTGATAGGAGCTGATATAACTAAAGACACCATATCATAATAATGCGAAATGAAAAGCTAAAGATGCATTATTTCGGCGATCTGGTGCATTTTTTATATTATGATTCCATTTTTGTGAAGTTCAGAAAATGATACGTTAATAATACTTTTGTGTTATTAGGAACAAAAAATCATCGATAATTAATCGTTGTTGGCGCAATTACCTTCGTTTACATGAATATTCAAATGAATAGCGATCTGGGCCAGTATCAGCGCATGCGCCATTTTCTGGTATTATGTTTCATACTCGTCCGTCTCCAGCGTCGGGTGTATTATAGCGTACTAAGGCCTAGAATTGCCGGGGTCACCGATCACTAAACGCAGTAGGGAATCGGTTAATAAAGTTTTCCTTTCATAACAGAATTAGATGATTTTTGATTAAATACACATTAAAGCGAAGCACATCATGCTCAAAATAATATTAGGATATGTTGGATGACAAATTGACATCGTACTGTCGGACACGGACATCAATTACGGTATGAATGGGCGCGGTAAATCGACACAGCAATTCCTGCACCTGAATATAAGCCCTTACTCGCTTCCCACCCCCAGTCAAGCACGCCACCACCCGAGCAGATGCGATTCATTCCGTGGTTTAATGTCTCTGGTCATGGCAACTTATACATGAACTTCAAGAATTATGTATATGCCTCTTTTGTTCTCTTTGTGCCCGGCCACTGTGCTTAATATCATGATATCATGAATTGACCTAGGATCTGACATGTCGCTGCATTCTTTCAGCATCAGCCTCCAATAAAGGCGATAAAACTGACTTCTTTCATCCCCTTAATATATAATCATAGCCCGGACACGTTGCGTGCATGTACCCATAATCATACACACTCCGCTCTCTATTGGAGGGTTCAATACGGCTTAGGCTGCATTCCCTAAGGATACTTTCCCTAAGGCTGTAATTCGGCTGACCAGTTTTCATGAAGAAAACTCCGTCTTGTCATCGCAATTTTGGCCGCTTCCTCTCGCTGATGAGTCAGCACATTGGCAACTTCATTTCAGACTTGCTCCAGGTGATGTGTGAAGAATACAATATCCATTGATCTGATGATTAATTGTTTTGTTATAGCAACTATCTAATAGCTCTGGGTGAAGAGTGACATTCAAAGTGTACAAATTGAGTACATTGATACACACCGACGCCCAAATCGTTAAGAACTTTATACTAACCCTGATATGATGCTGATTTTAACACCCTAAACACACCCAAGCCCCTTCACCCAACCCGACCTCTACATCCCCCCCCCCCACCTATGACCCCACTTCACCTGCGATGCCCTGACACAGTGGACACATTATTTCAGAATGCTGGAGCATATTATTCAACAAATAACACATTCTTTATTATTCCAAGTGACAATAAATATCAAGTGTTAAGCAACCAGAAACAGAATTGTATATTTTGGTTTGATGATTAGTATATTTGGTAGAATCGCTGATATTGATCCAATAAATAATCTACAACAAAATGCCAACTAAGTACCTGAAATTTACCCAGTCCAAGAAAGATGCAAGCAAAGTATCAAACTCATAAGATGAAACAGTAAGAGTCATTTGTTGTGTAAAAATAGCAGTATTAAACAGTTTTCCATAATGCAAACAGGAGCATGAGTGACCTGTTGATGTTAGAAGAAACCAAATCATCCTGCTATGAGGTCAACTCACTCAAACCAAGCACATGGGCTGGGTTTATCCAGATCAAAAATAAAGTATTCCCTGAGAATGAATATCATATAAAACAGAAAGATGATTCATTGTTTGTTGTTGTGTCAATAAGGGTTGGCTTTTGGCGGTACACTGAAGTCCCAGACTTTTACTTTGTTGTCAAATGAGGCACTGACTATTTTCGTCTCGTCGCACTGAATACAGTTAACTGGCTGACTGTGGCCTCGGAATGTCTGTATACTCTTGTGCCTGTAACAATTCATGGAAACTTAATAGGAAAATACATGGAAGGTCATCATTAATAGATTGGCGTTGGAATCAGCCATTACGATGTGATCATCATAATGTGCACGATGAGAATAAACTTTAAGTCATCATTATGTTAATCTTTAAACATCATAATGTTTATTAGGGCCACCTATTGATATTCCAGTATTTGATGGTTCCGCACTTGCCAGCGCTCACCAGTACACCGCGAGACTTGTTGCTGTCTTTCACACGTAGAACCACACTCTCTATCCTGGATGGCAAATGTCACATCACTTTTGAACAAGTCACTGGGATGTGAAGAACAGTGTTGAGCATGGATCGGAAATGAAAGGCTCATGGCTCTAAGGACCAAGGACTAGAAATGCTACCATCGCCCAAGGAGTTAAACATAAGCAACTACTTGCATCGCCATAAAATGCTTATATTATTGCTGCAATTGCAGATAGGCTGACTCTGGAATATCTTAGTCACATACCGTTTTTCGTGCTCCTGGTATATCTTGAGCAACTTAAGGCGTGGTACGGAAGCTGCACCCTTACTCTTACTATTTCCCTCAAGGTCGATCTTGTAAATGAGGATGGTTTCCCCGAAGCAGCAGGCCAGATGACTGTGGCTGTAACTCACTGACATGATGGAGTTTTCCTGACTCGCCCAGATTACTTTGCGCTGTTTGCCGGTCTGTGCATCCCACAGGCGCACACTCTGTTTGGTTACATCACCAAGATTATTTCAACCAAACATCATGGCATTCTAATAAACAGAACTAAAATGAACTATTGCTGTCAAGATATGTTTAAGACACAATCTTCAGAAGTAACACCATCATCATCATCATCATTATTATTATAGCTATCATCATAGCAGCCATCATCATTATTGTCATAATCAATATTTTAATCACAACTATCATCATCATATTGCTAGTAATCATGGATGATATCATTATCTACACCATCATCAACAACAGACTTATTCTCTCTATCAATCAGGTAATCCACTCACTCTGTCTGTTGACCCTGTCACTACAAGTGTACCATCCTCATCCATATCAACACAGAAGACAGCTCCGTGGTGACCCTCCAATGTATGCAGCAACAGACACCGACTCACATCCCAAACCTTGGCCTGGAAAAAAACACAAGAATGGTTCAAGTTGTACATATTTCAATCAGTTACCTCCATTATACAACAAAATAAGAAATGAGGATACTCACAGTTTTGTCCTGCGAGGCAGACACAAGCAGGTTGTGTCTCCTCACAATACTCCATACAGGACCCTCATGCCCCATAAGCGTTCTCGTGCAGCTACTTTCACGTAGGTTCCATACCTACACACACAACAACGCCTGGGTTATATAGCCACACTAGCTCCTCATCTAACACCAGCTCAAAGAGGCATCCAGGGCAGACTTTGGCAACTTTGGCATTAAAAGTACATTCTCATGATTACTATACTTAATGCTTTAAAAATTTAAATAACAATATGATTCTAAATCATGCAAGTAATCAGATGTTACAAATCAATACTTGCAAAGGCTAATAACAATTCCAGAAAACAATAAACACCTTTATAGTAGAGTCGAATGAGGCACTGATGAGGAGGTTAGGTGTGAAGAACCTGAGGCACCACACACCCCGCAGGTGACCGCGTAATGTTGTCAGACACTTGCCAGTCTTTAGATTCCAAAGTTTAATTGTCTTATCCCCACTGCCTGTGGCCAGCCGAGTCGAGTCAAATGTCACAGTCAACACTCTGCCAAGATCCAAGAAGAATATTATCAATAAGTGTTAGAGCAAGGGGTAGACAGAGATAAGAATATATTAAAAACAATGCCCTCACTTGTCAGTGTGGCCTTTGCAGTCAACAATACCATAATGACCATGTTTCCAATTGTGCTTCGTAAATAGATTTTCTCGAAAAATTGATTTCCAGTTTGGCTGTTTTGAAGTCACAGTTATTTCTGTAATCAATCATGTTTTAAATATGTAGAGACAACTTAATAGAACAAATGCTAAAAAATACCAGTTTATCAAGGACTGACAAAAGCAATGCAATTCATCAGCACATCGCAGTACATGATGAACTAACTTGGTTAAGTTGATATCTACTTCACCCACCCATATGTGTTTCCTGGCACTTAATTGTCCACACTTCATTACTATTACAAAGTGTATACCAAGTTTTATTCACCTGAAACCAATCAATTGAGTGTAAGGTGTTTAAAAAAGGTAATCAACATTGCAATTAATAAACATATAATGCTAGATAGACAGAGTGACTTACCCTTGATGTAACTACTAATTCATAGGGGGTCAGATAAGCCAGGATTTTAAGAGCAATATTTCGTGGAAGAAGCCCAAGAAAATCTTGGGATTTCTTTACCTAGGAATTAAGAAACACTTAGTATGTCAACTAAAAAATCACCAGGTATGCATCTAATTCATTAAAAACTAGAAACTACTAATCATAAGACGAAGGTCAATCAAAGGTCATATGATAACTCACAGCTAAGATGCTTGAGATAAAGTAGTGTTGTCTTGGATCCAACTTTAGAAGAAATTTGTGTAGAAATTCATTTTTCTGTAAATCTAAAGTAACAAATCGAAATTATATTCTATGTGAGAGGCCAAACACGCCATAATCAGTGCAACCACCTTATTTTAAAAGGACTAATTCCACTCTTAGTTTAGTAAAGGTAAATATCCAGGATCTCTATTACAATTAAGTGCAGTAGTAAACCAAAATAAAACCTACTTACACATTATGTGCCAGACAACTGATATATGACTCACAAATGATAAGCATTTCAAATCAGATATACCTACCATCCCACAACTCAGTGTACCAAACAAAGAGTTGTAAGCCCTCGGAGGGCAAGTGACTTAAACTTGTCTCCTGCACACCTCTTCTCTGTGATGATTTGGAGCAAAGACTTTCTTTCTACTTTCAATGAAATCACACAATGCATTTACATCAAGTAACGTACTGTCATTTACGTTATGAATGACGTGATATATCATTTGAGCATTTCAATCTCTGTTAGTTTGAGGGCAGTTTGGTTCACATGGAATATACATACAATATTTTGGAGCAACAAATCAGTAGTTGCATGTTTATCAAATTCCTTGAAAACAAAGAAAGACCACAGAAATAAACAATTCATAATATGCCAATTTTCATGAATACTTAGTTTTGACATTTTAAACAAAACAGACTATATACACACCGAATTAGCTTTGACTAGACTAGTTAACAGTCCGTCATCATTGTGCACTGAGTTACATTGCTCCTCGTCTACACGAGGGGTGTCATCCTGATAATGACGCCTCATTGGCATCTCGATAAATCTGAAATAGCACAATCAAAAACAAGCCTCAGTGACAGTCACATCTGAAAACATCACCAGTTCTTACTTGAGCAATAGCATACCAAATTCAACAACATAAGTATGGCTACCCTTATAAGTGGTATGGTTTACCGTATACATGGAGGAGCTGTTTGTAGCAATGGTAGGGATGTCACAGATTCACCATCAAATATAGCCGACTGCACACCAGCATCGTTATTGGTTGCTCTACTGGAGATGGAGCCCTGGGATATCTGAGGCAGGCTGAGGGCATTCTTTGTCAAACTGTCCATCAAAACAAATACGTAGTTGTCAAACAGGGGAATGATATTGCACGCCCAACTATTAGTAATTGTTGATCTGAATGTGGCACTAGTAAGGAGATCAATGCACTGGGTTATTGCCTTATACACCCCTACCCCATGGTGTGCGCCCGTTGAATGCCCGGCCTGCTGAGGAACTCTCTCTGCTTCTTCACTTTCCTCTCCGCTGTGTTCTCTCTCCTCACCTGTCTTCCACCATCTGCTCTGCCACCTGCCACCTCCTCGCCACTTCTCTTAACAGATGGCAACCTCGACGACGAGACCGATGGCAACTCCACTTCTGAGATTAACTCCCCAAGCTGATCATACCGTTGTAGATGGGCGCTGTTTATGCGGTGGTAGTTGTCAGTGTGCACTTTTGCCATCCGCTCCTGAAAAATATTTCAAAACAAGCCCAATGAACCAATTCACACAGCATGTGTCTGTGAGATACCAACCATGAATAACCTCGAACGGCACAATCATAATGTGTGATGACAGTCATAATGTTCATGTCAGTTTTTAATGGCAACCTGGCATGATACACTGGTACAAAGTAGAGACAATCGGTTCGGTTTATAACCATAACATAAGCACCATACCGCTAACTGTGGTACCCAGTGTTTTACCTTGAGTGCCCTGCTGGTGTGAGAACTGATAGGAGTGAACTGCTGGGCAGGGAAGAGCTTCTTGGCTGTGTACATGAAGTCTCTGTGCATAGCCGGTTGAATGACAGTCCATAGCAGCTGGAACTGACTCAGCTTGCTGTGGTGGAGAAGCGCTTCTAAAATGGAACATCGCTGCACAAAAACAATAAACTAATGTTTTGACGATATACATGATAAGTCACGAAATTGTTCTAAATAAAATATAAATCACAAAGACCTTCAAATAAAATTCTAGCTCTGTTCTCTGAGACGCTAAGTTGTACGGTCTATGTTGAACAAATCATGTACTCTTCGGTCGTGAGCGGGACTGATTGCCACAAATGAAACGTTAGGGTCACGTGACAAAAGGAAACCAACTGACAATAACACTGTCCATTGAAGGGGGCGTAAAACCGCGATATCTCATTTCACTCCCTATTATAACCAAGATGTAGCACGGCGTATGGCGAAATCACTGACGTAAGAAGCACGTTTCATCTTTGACAGTCAACCAAATTAAATCCTGGAAATAACTGACGATTTTCAGAAACTACACAAAAATATAAAAAGCTGATACGACCGCGATGCTGCGGGGTTCTTTAGCTGACACATATACAAATGCAAATCCCTGTGATATATTCTTGTCTCAGTGTATCATACGTAGCACCACTTGTGGATTATTTATGTGTATTATGATGGAAAATTACAGAAATGCCATCATTATTCCAATTAGACTTGCACTGATCCCAATAACTAGAGCCAAGTGAATCAAGCTATCTGTCCCGCTGTTTTCGCAACTGCAGTCATTTTCAATGGGAAATAATCGAGGATGCGAGAAGGAAGAGACGACCCAGCTATATGGAGAGAGATAGTTGGAGGACAGCACTAACAGTGAGACTGAATCATTACATACCGTGTGCGTAGCTGCCGACAGACTGCTTGATTACTCAGACTGCTTGATTTTTGCAGTTAGGCATGCCAAGAGTTCATTTCTTAATGTCTTTGTATATATTTTATCTGTGAATTACGTGTATTGCGGGAAACAGATGTTTATATTTGGGCATATGCTTATATTATTGTATTTGGTCGATAAAATTTGGGTTGGACCAGTAACTTTTGAAAGTTACCAGCCCTAATGACTGGTTGTGATTTTTGTTAGATTGCACCCCTCAATGCACTCCTCCAGTGTGTCCGTATGTTCCCCTGTCTCGTCCCTTAAGACACTAAATGCCGATTGCATTGCCGAAGTGAAACAATGATAACCGAGCACTGAAATGACAGATCCCACAACCAATCGATCTGAACCTATCATGCCACAGATGGAGGGAAACAAACCGTCCATTTGTTGGTAAAGATGTCTAAGTTCACATTGATTCTCTTCCCAAGATGCATCCCCGAGCAATGACCATTTCAACCAACACAATTGCGAATATCTGGAATCATTTGTTGATTTCTTGGCAAACATCATGAAGAACTCACGGGAAGCTTTGGCAGCGCTTCCGTCCGCTGCTGCCCCACGGCTTGACCTGTTGACACCCCAAGCTTATCACGCTCATCGTCAGCTCCCTGGCATGTGCACGTGAAATACGGTTATTGTTGCGTTGCCCAAGAAGCATTGAACACATGTAAAATTTATACATGGCGTGCAGCAATCAACGCTCAGGTAACAAAAACGCAATACGCCTCAGTCCAATGATCGGCCAGTCAATGATCAAAGAGTCGGGTATTTCTCGCCCACCCTTATCTCACCTGTGTCATCGCTTATGAAGGCTAATCTAATCATTTGTTGTCGCTATCGTTGGTGATCCCGTTGACACCGTAGCCCAGTCGAGCCTATCACATCGATATCTAGTCGCTCACCACGACCCATTTTTATATACAGCTTCAGGTGATATTAGTCCCAAAGAACAGCAGTTGCAAGAGCCGGGTCTATCCCCGTAAGGACTGTGCCAACTCGAAGTTTTATCAAACTAACTGATACGGAGGCACCTATATTGTTATTAACTTAGGTTAGCATATAGCAACGGCCATTGTGTTCCCTAGTTTATCACATAATCGTGCTGAAGTGAGGGACAAACCGAGGACGATACGATAGGTATGGAAGAATTACCCATGCATATGTCATGTGATAGAAAAATCACTCAAGATAAGCATCTGCTTATGCTACAACACTTCATTAATTCTCGACACGTTTGACCGCAAGGGAGTTTTTTCGGCGACGTATAACTGTCGGTGCTTCGTTACCCTATTTGGCGAGGGGCGAGGGATATTAATCTGAAGTTCGTGGTGACGCGTAAATACCTCACTTCATGCACAACACACCAGATGTGGGACACCGAGAACGCGTCGCACACGAGGCTCACAGCTCTGCGACCATCACGTACAAGTGCTGTTCATCACCGAATTGTCGGATGGAATATTGCGAAATTGAACGGTTATCACAGAGGTCACGGGCAGGTCAGATTGGCGGGGTTGGTTTTCATTGATGTCCGCCTCTCCTGCCTGTCTTCGGTCACGTGTTTGGACGAGATTAACCAAGTTGTAAGAATGAAAACAATACCACAACGCATGACCAGTGAGGGTTGATTTCTCCCACGAAGAGGGTAACAATGTCACAACGCATGACCAGAGAGGGTTGATTTCTCCCACGAAGAGGGTAACAATGTCACAACGCATGACCAGAGAGGGTTGATTTCTCCCACGAAGAGGGTAACAATGTCACAACGCATGACCAGAGAGGGTTGATTTCTTCCACGAAGAAGGTAACAATGTCACAACGCATGACCAGATAGGGTTGATTTCTCCCACGAAGAAGGTAACACACAGGGAACCCATAACATCTATGTCTATTCGAGTATTACATGAAGCCCAAACATGTAAGCAAATGACACTCGCGACCAGTCAATACTAAAGTAAACACATAGAATGTCACCCATGAAGATCAATAATCTCGGTGTATAGTTTATTGACATCTCAAGTGTCCAACAGGCTCCATGTTTATAAGTGCATTTTTTGTGAAGTCAAAAATTGCCATCGGAATATACTGTGGAAAACCATCAGTCTGCACCTAAGCTTGCTGTTTTTGATATATTTCTTCGTACTTGATGTCACTACAATCAGTTGTTGTGGCAGATCATCATACCTGTCTTCTTCAGTGAACCACGCCAACCAACTGATTGCTCCTCCGCCTCCGGCAATAATACAAATAAATACTTATGATAACAACACAAAATCAACGCCACACCAGACATAGCTAAGCAAAGCGGCATTACGTTGTATAAATTTGGAAAAGAGCACCGATTCCATTAGCCTCAATCCTCCGATCGATGATAACCAACCGGCTCTATTTGTGAGTTCCAACAACTAGGGCAGCATTGGTAGTCAGATATTGAACTGACCTGATAGGATTATGGAAATCCTCAGAGATTTCAGTTCGTTGAAAGGTTAGAGAAAGGTAGATGGCCTGGCTGTGAATAACGCAATAACATGTCATGTCCCGCTATAACATAGATCCAGAGGACTCAGGTGCTCTCTGACGTTGGGGGTCGTTGGTGGGGTGTCCGTAATGGAGCGTTAGCCAACCACTAGTGTTTACATTAGTCAGTAACACTGGTGTCCATGCGATCAGGGCTAATCCGCATTCGCTGCCAGGACGAACGGTTTGTCAAGTTTTGGTTGCGCGTTGCGTTTGATTTGCTGCCAATATGTAGTTCATATTGTAGGATTACTGTAATGATTGAGCAGGTTTCAATTGTTCTCGGAAGAGTTGTATATCCAAAAAGTCGAGATCTAATGTAGACAACTTTTGTGAATAGGGCTACAAAGTGATGTGGTCATAATCCCATCCGACCCCACGTTGCGCCCGCAAAAAGGTGCGAAAACAGCCAGACTGGCTCTTGTGACAGGGAGGCCCAGTGGCCTTTGAGGCCTTGCATTTTGTCCTTCAAATTGTTTCCTTGCGCGCGCAACGTGGATTTTGACGACATCCCTTTGCAGCCTTATAACCCGAAGCCATCTTAAACGGCCAGCGCTAAAACCACATAGTAATAGTGACAACCTTGGAGATAATCGATCAGTTACTATAAGGTGTTGATACTTATAGTGTCTCGTGAGATTACCGTATATCGATCTCTGATTGAGCTTTTCAGACCATTCACAAAGACCAACAAGCAGAAAGCAAAGATCAAATATTTGTCACAAAAACTGCAAGGCGTAAATATGAGTATTTACAATTAGATGTGTCGTTTCGGTGGTCGGTGCTTACGAAATGACTAGTGGGGTCAGCCGAATGTGGACACGACAATTTCATTATGGTTCAGGCAAACATCTGTTATTGCCTTTCAGCAAATTTAGATATATCTCCAAAGGCTGTATGTTTAAGACCGCTTAGTAACGTCGAAAATTAGCCTCTACATTTTAACTTAGCAAAAAAGGCCGAATGGTTAATTTATCATTGTTTCAATGAGACAGGTTTTGAAAATTGCAATTGATTCAGATATTTTGCTTTACTTCCTTTTTGAAGTATGTTATTTCCTTTGGGGATGCTATAGCCATATTGATTAGTTCAATTGAAAACATGAAAATAGGGCCGGCGTTAGTTAAACAAAATGGAGATTTTTGCCGGATTGTCGAATGAGACTGAACTTACGCGCAATATGACCCGTGTCAACAGGTTGGCATTCGATAGGGTAAATAACAAACTAACGAAATTTGCTAAAACAAAATAAAATCACGTGGATGACTCCATTAGTATGCAACAAACAGACGTGAAATATTGTTGTCGACATTCTAGGTAATCGAATTCCGATGCGACCAACTCATTATTTATTGTTGTGATCGATCAGTGAACACTTGCTGCCTGCATGGAGTATGCGGCTACGTTGTGTGATCATTGGCATCAGAAGCCCAGTATAGTTGTTTGGATAATCTTTGATCACTTCCTGCTACTTTGTGAACGGATGATGTAATGCGTAAGAGTGCATTCGGTTCAGCCCGTTTATGACTTTGTGAGCTTATCGCGATGTGCATTGGGAGATAGCATGAAGAGGGCTTGTAAAACGGGGGCAAGTGCCTGGTGAATAAACCCAGTGCTTGATATTACACAGCATTGTTCACGATGATATAATGACCATCAAATAAAAAAGGCAGATGTCCCAAGTACACAGCCAGATAATGAAACACTGATAAATCGAGCCTTTTGACAATCATAATAGAAACACCTGTGTGTGTCGGTATATGCTGATTGTATATATATGACAACCGTAACCACGATGATACGCGAAGAATATGGCTAATATTGGGTTATTGGTCGCCTAATTGCTGTGTTCTTTTGTCCTTAACGAGTTCCTGTGTTTGTTCACCGTCACATTAGAGGGTGTGAGGGTGTGTGCGCCTGGTTGTTGGAAACAAGGCATCGCCTGCTGAGGTGTTATAATTTGGCGACCGTTCGCAGACTAACATGACCATACTTACTGCCTTGTACATCACACATTTGCTTATCTCAACAGAAAACGCGATCAATCGAAAGTTCCAATGGAAGCATATAGATCGCTAAATGAATGCCATTATTGGAATGATTACACAGTAAAAACTCGGACGCACAGACATTATCCATCATTAGAAACGGGTTGTCAGGCAATCAATACTCCCGTGTGGTTCAAAGCCGGTGGAAGGAATGATAAGCGTCAGGGCATCAGAAGGGAGGCAGAATGAGAGCGCATTCAAAAGAGGTTTTTTATAATTGATTTTGGATCAGGACATTGATAAATAAGGAAAATACGACTTGTATTTGCCGTTGAATATTGGTCATTCTCTTGATGGTAATGTAATTCACATTAGTTTTCAAATCTGAAATAATTCTATTTAAAAAAATATATATATATAATATCTATATCGATACAAATCATACAATAATTATATATTGAGAAGAAATATGAACTGTATCGAGATGAAATGGCTCGCATTCAACCAGACCTCTTATGATCCACTTTCATAAATGGGAATCGTCTCTATTCATAAGAAGTCACCAGTGACACTACACCTTCATCTAGTTCTAGTGCCAGGTTACATACCCAAGAATAATTTGAACACAAGAGGAGGCAACAAAAACAGATGATGATATGCCTTTAAAACACATAGCCGTTTACTTGATACCCATCGCCTTTTCATCGTGACAGATCTATATTCATTAGTGAGCGTACCTGATCGTGTGTCCAGTGTTCCAGCCATATAGACACTCGGTCCAACTGTTTATCGAACTCCACACTGGACAGAGTTGGTATACCACCACCGAAACCTCTCCATTGTAGACCTCGTGGGGTAGCCATTAAAAACTCCGGTACTTTGTCACGAGAGATCGTGTTGTCTGTTTTGTTGCATTTCCTTGTCATTAAGTTTAGCGCGGAGAACTTATCGGCTACTTCTGCACCCGCCATCAGGATGCGGCCAGTAGTCGACTCCAGGAACACTCACCGGGTCTAACAGTTCGATCCCGCCACTTGCCGCTGTGTGGGTTCACAGATCAATAGACGTCGTGTGTTCCTTCCTTTGATCACTGGTGTAAGCACTTCAATCGCCGCATAGTAGCGTCCCGAGCAACATGAAATACTTTACAGCTGCCATAGTGCACAATCAAACACCCACAATAAATGTTGTGATATATATGAACATATGAAAAGTAATAATTATTTGATTTGTCAATAATAAATACACCTGAATTTGTGCAATGTTAGACTGCAATGAGAGAAAAAAATCACTATTATACACATTTGACAATCGACCCTTGACATTATGTTCGTTTAGAATCCAGAATTTCTGATGTCTTCATGCAATCCTTTTATGGTAGTGATTGCGTTATCAAAATAGGATTTACACTTTTGAATTAATATTATTAAAGACAGATATTTTGTTTTCTTGGTCCAACTTGCGATTTTCTCATAATATCGTTCAAAAAATATGTCAGGTATATAAGCAACTGCGACACATTTTAGTCGTGTTTACCCACGTCTTGTTCTGCTTTGGTCATTGTACCATTATAATCATGGCCGCCGTTGTTTTGGATAACGGCGCCTATACTGCAAAAATAGGCTTGTCGACGGATGACGATCCAAAGTGTGTCTTTTTGTTTATCTGATAAAGGATCCATGTATATTTTTCACGGGGTCGTTTCCATCGTCGAGGCTTGTTATCAATATATGCATATATACTTCATAATGTGTGCCGTTGTAGCGATAATAGGAGCAATTTATGTCGTTTTCAATCACACAATCATCATCAATAAACAATATTTATATTATGATATGTGTTCGAGCATAACGACGACAACATCGTTGAAGCTGGTAATATGAAGGTTGGCATTGTTGAGAAACCCTCTAAATTATGATTGTCATAAATTCCCAAAGATAATTAATCAGATCAACTGCTCAATCTGACAATGTCAAATTGAGCAGAATTGAGTAGTGACACCCCCCCCCCCCCCCCCACTCCCCAGTTAGGTGATCCTGACTGAGGGGAACTTGCCTGTCTATAATCTGTGTGCGAGGAAGCATGTGTCAGCTCAGGGACTTTTGAGACTTCCACTGAGGCTACAACGCTCTATTTTTGAATTTTGGTTATTGAGCATTCAAAGACCATAGTATGTGTGCAAATTTCAGTTGTATACATGTGATTTGGACATGAGTTTGTTTTGGCTTGAGTTAGTTTGGGTACCGGATGGTTTGGGTACAAGATACTTAGATAGTCTGGGTAAGAATGTGTTTAGATATCAGTAGACCTGCGTTCAAATTATTGCTACCCAGCCCCAGGATGTTATGGTGTATGTTAGGCAATGGATTTGTGCTAATTGGAGATGACATTTACAGGACAGTGTCCAAGAATGGTAATCTTCTTCAATCATCACTGTTGCAATGTCTGATGATTGTTCCATTTCAGATTAGTACCAAACAGTGTGATAAAAGCCAAAAATGTGAGGAATCGAGTATTTATTGGTGATCAAATTGATGATTGCAAGGACCTGTCAAGCCTTTACTATCTTTTGGCCTTCCAAAAGGTGTGGTACTCCAAAATCAATTTTCTTTGATTCCTTAGGGGCCTCAGTCAATCTGGACTTTTTTCCTTTGTCATGGTTGATCTGATCATGTGTTACAGGGTTACTTAGTCAATTGGGAGGTAGAGAGACAAATCTGGGATCACATATTTCATAGAGACAGACTCAAGGTTCGTAAACTTTATATCAGACATCTTAATTTTTTTCAATTATTTATCCTTATGAGGTGTTATTTTAACAAGGTATAGAATTTATGAGAATTAAATAAGGATCTTGCTCTCTCTCTCTAAACTGTTTACTTTAGGTAAACCATGTTGGGTCCAGCCTTGTTTTTACAGAACCTTACTTCAACTTTTCTTCTATAAGGGAAGTACAGTATGAAACTCTGTTTGAAGATTACCAATTCAAAGAAGTCCATTCATCTACTCGTAAGTTATCTAATCAGTCAGATTTTTAGCACAGCATAGAAATTATCTCAAACTCTATAATGCTCACATAAAAGAGGCATTTTTTCAAAAATGTTGAAATGATATCTATTTATTATATATGTTTTTTTACCAGCTTTAAAGGCAAAACTTTTTGTGTCTTATGCATGAATATGTTTTATAAATGAGTCAATTCAGTACATTGGTATTTATTGGAGTATTCTGGAAATATCTGAAAGGCTTAATTTATTGATCGAAATGCAGTCGCATACAGCTGTTATGATGTTTGGGTGTGGAGCTAATGAAGGTGGTGCTGTATGGTTGATGATGTTGTTTGCATTCTGATAATCAATTTTGTCTGCCATTCTAGCTGCATTTCTTGCCCAGTACAAATATGGAAGTGAGAAAGGGGTTGGAATGCCTCTCTGTTGTATAGTGGTCGACTCAGGTTATTCCTTCACACACATTGTACCCTTCACAAAAGGCAAACCTATCAAAGAAGCTGTTAAAAGGTATTTATTAGCAATTAATTGGCAATAAACAGTGGTTGGGTTTAACTTTGATTCCGGTGCTAGACATGCAATAATACCTCTTATTACTGTGTCAGTGTATCGACATTGTCATCATTGATCACTGTCTAGATATGATATACTCCTTTTCACCAATGTAATGCATTATAAGAGTAATTTATTAATTTATATACATTGAAAAAATCGCACATATTGAATCCAATACAAAAAAAAATTATCCTGATTTCTGTTGAATTTCAGGCTTAATGTTGGGGGGAAAATCCTTACAAATCATCTCAAAGAAGTGATATCTTACAGGTAATGTATTGAATATTAATTTATGATCTATCATTTATCAAATTCTTTTCTGTGATGCATGCACAAGGGGTGGCATTCTATTGGTATTCCAGTTATTTAATTTATCAACACGTAATTAAAGATGTTTGTAAAGACATTGTTGATGTGTTTAGACAGTTGATGGTTATGGATGAGACATATGTCATGAACCAAATGAAGGAAGATGTTTGTTATGTGGCACTGGACTTCAATGAACATATGGACATAGCCAGGTTTTACACCAGTCTTTCTCTATTCTTTTTTATCTACTGGTAATAAAAGTTCTCATATAGATTTTATTGACACAGATTCCTTATCCATTTAAAGGAAATGTTAATATTTTATATAAAAACAATAAAGAATTTGACAGTTTGTATGGGTTTGTGACCTGACCAGAATAATTAATGATGTATATGCAGAAAGAAGGGTGAGGATAACACAGTGGTGCGGGACTATGTTTTACCCGACTACACCCACATAAAACGAGGTCATGTTAGACCAATAGGAGAAAAGTCATCCAAGTCAAAAGAATCAGAGCAGGTGATGTGGGTGATGTTTAAATGGCATGGTACAAAATGTTGCCCTCAATTTATGTTAATTATGTAACTCTTAATAATGGACACACTTTATGTTCTTGGTGTGGTCACTTATGAAGTAATTCCACTACTTAGTTGGATAAGGTTATGATATATATATGTGTGTGTCTTATATTGATGACAGGTGATCAGAATGAATAATGAGAGATTTGCTATCCCTGAGGTGTTGTTCCATCCATCTGACATTGGAATACAAGAGATGGGCATTGCAGAAGCAGTGTGCCATGCCATATCTTGTACACCTGAAGGTACCTTACCTGGTGTCTTATAACATAAAATTAATCAGTAGTTACTGTACATGTTCTATATGGATCCACATGTTTGGTTAGTTATCATGATTGTCTATCATTTTGCCACCTTTCATTTCCCTGTACTACAGAAATGCATCCTCACATGTATGCCAACATTGTTTTAATGGGAGGAAACTGTGTGCTTCCTGGGTTCAAAGATCGTCTGTAAGTGATACATACAAATTAAATGTAGCCATACTTTTTGCTATATTTAGTCCATATATAACCTAAGTTAACTAAACCATATTACTGCTTGCACAAATGTCAGCCAGTTGCTAGAATTTTGTACATATCATGCAAACTTGTGTGTTTTATTAGGTATGCTGACGTGAGGAAGCTATGCCCTGACCTATATGATGTGTCTGTGCATATGAGTAACAGGTTAGTGTTTGTTTTGCTGTATGTTCCATGCCAGTGAGTATCAGTATCTTGTACAATGTCAATGAGGGATCAATGGCTTAACGAAAGTGTATTACTAAATTTTTTATTCAAAAGTCACCTTTACCTGTTTTAGCCCTGCTACATATGCCTGGGATGGAGGAAGTGCACTTTCCAAAGATCCACAATTTAAAACAATGTGTGTCTCACAACAGGAATATAATGAACATGGGGTGAATGCATGTATGGACACATTTATTGTATGAGAACGTGTTATGGTTGATATACATGCTTGATTTATTATGTGTTCAACATAAACTTTTATGTATGTGGGAATAAAACTTTATGAATAGTGTACTTAATTCCTATATTTTAATTCAATGATACCCTATAGTATGGTTATATTGTGTCCCATGAAATATGTATGAACAATTGGTGCTTGTCTCTGGTTCTTGAAGATTGGGAAAATCTTGATGAAAGGACATGCTATACCATATTGCATCATAATTTTGAAAGTAAAACATTGTGTAGCATATCCAATTGCAACGTTATGACTTAACCATCATGATCAGATGTTTAACTTGTAAAAATGTTGTAAGCATGGGAAGTTACGTTCAATCGTTCAGGGCGAGGATTTCCGATATGTTTCTGTAAAATAAAACGTAACTGACTTGTCAACCCCTTGACTGTTTCCTTCAGAAACATTACACATTGAAATTTTGTTCACTGATTCTTATCTGCCTAATTGGAAGTAAAAACAAACATGGAAGCATATGAAGAGCTAAGAGGGAGCAGCGTATATGACTTCTACCTCGGTTGAATTGAGAATATATGTATGTGCATGTATTTACAGTGTATATATGAATGTATATATATATATGCATTTGTATATATGTATGTATATATAAATATGTATATATTTATATTTATACATATATTTGGTGGAGTATTTAATAATTATGAATATAAACCTGTTCAAAAAGTTTTCAGTTGCTATCTGGATGGATGCAAGATTTGTTAATATATGCAAACATTACAATCTACAAGATTTGGGTATCCTTATTTTTTAACTACCGTATTCATATTATAAATGCCACTCATTAAATAAGATTTAATTTTTCTTGAGTTCAGAGGATGGTCTTTTTTTCAGTCCTAAGTTCACCAAAACTTTCATTTTTGTCTTATTCGTGACATGGCCTAGCATCTCCAGATAACTCCATTTTGTATCAACCCAAACGCTTAGTGCTTAGTGAAAAACGACATTTGTTTTATCCAACAACGAGCGAAATAAACTTCCATTGATACCGACAAGGTGCGCTGTTGGCAGGAGCTTCGATGCTCATTTTCGAACTGATGGGTACACGGATGATGATAAATCATGTGACGAGCAGTCAACACAAACACTGAAAATGGCGTCCACTGATCGAAACGCGCAGCGAAGAGGACAGGTACGCAATATCAGGAATTTGTGATTGTTTAAAGGACTGTGGTGATTTTTCATTGGTCGAGGACCAACGGAGGTTTAACATGTATATTATAATGAATCTATCATGTTGGCGATGTCAATCGAGCTGTGTCACAATATTCGCGTCCCTGGCCTGGGCTAGCCTAGCTCCGGTGTAACGGTAACATGAATTTATATGAATATATACCGGACGTCTTGTAGGGCTAGCCTAGCCGTGCACGACGTCTTATAGCTCCGGTCGTACGGTAATATGAATATATACCGGACGTCTTGTAGGGCTAGACGTCTTATTGCTATATATATATATATATATTACCGTCGTGCGCGGCTAGGGACTAGGGCTAGCCAAGGGTCTAGTACGTAGGAGGGAGTGGGAACCGGGGTTGTGAGTAGCCCGGTAAACAGACCTAACTACTTACTACCTGCAGACATAGAGGCCGACTGTATGTCTAGGTTGTGAGTAGCCGGTCCTGCCGAGCTTGGTTGCTGCCAATGCTGGGTCCTATTACTTGCAACTTGGTCAATGGGGAGGGGGCGTGGTGCATGCTGGGACCCGGTCGAACGGTAATTATGAATATATACCGGACGTCTTGTTGCGATAGGTGCATGCTTGTGATTGTGCATGGGCAGTTGTTTTCTGTGAATTGTATTTGTTAAGTTCCTGATTGTTGAATATAAAGTTATGATACAATTGCTCATCATAATGTCTTGTTTTTGGCTTGCCATGTTCGAAGCCAATGCGCCGATCAAACACAATGCACACACAAAACTAGTCACACCAGGTCCAACTGTTGCTGTTGTTACCTGGTTACAGTCTCCTTCCAGTCTGTAAGCCACAGTGGTGAAACTAGATACCAAATTTTAATTGCAGAGTATCTCCATTTAATGGAGGGCTAGGCAATGTCGTTTAACTGCATCTTATACAATGAACCTCGATGGAATTGGAGCACAAGAATTAAACAAATAGATTAATATTTTATGTCATCAAAGCTCTATTAAAATCTTACTATGGCCACAACATCAGTTTGATATGGTATAATGTGCAGCTCTCTGTGTTTGTGAATGAAAATTGGGTTGTATTAGAACAATGCAATTAGTTTGACTGTCTGAGACTTGTTATAAACAATGTTTTTAATTATAGAACTATTTATAAGCATATATGACATGTGAAGGAACTATAGCTTGAAGAACTAATTCAAAGTGCTCGAATATAAACTAGCATTAGTTTGTAGGAGAAAAAGTGCAATTTAGGACAGACAACTTCAGTTTGGTCATGGAGGTAGATGTGTTACTGTCACTCTGTCAGCTGCAGATATTTACACCATGAATGTGTTTATTGTGTTCAGGTGATGGTTGGTGATTTGCCTGGGGACTTCCTCACTGTAGGTGGCAATGTAGATCCCCAGGTAGAGGCTGACCATCAGGCTGCTGCCATGCTACAAGCTCAGCAACAGGGCTACTCATTCGTCTCACCCAACATGGCCAAAATCAGCATCACAGTTTCACAGGTAAGGATATACCATTGAATGGGCAAGTTTTTTTGCTCTTCACTTCCAATTTATTGATGCTATTCATTCCAAACTTTTGTTGTCGAGGTGTAAAAGAGTAATTAATCATTTCTGGGGTTTGATTGTTACATTTGTACAGGCAAAACTCAATAAGAACTATGGCATTGTGAAAATGGACCCATATTGCCGCGTACGAATTGGTCATTCTGTGTTTGAAACGCCAACAGCCCACAGTGGAGGCAAGAATCCACGCTGGAACAAAGTTGTTCATTGGTATAACTTTGTTTACCTTTAATCAGCACTTTCCCTCAGAATTATACTTAATATATTATATCTAATGATATATATATATATATATATATATATATATATATATATATATATATATATATATATATATATATATATATATATATATATATATATATATGTGTGTGTGTGTGTGTGTGTGTGTGTGTGTTTATGCCTTTTTCACAGCTACCTGCCAGCTGGTGTTGATCACATATACCTTGAGCTATTTGACGAGGTACCATTCAAACTTACTTGCAAACTATGACATTAGTTATAAAAACAAATTGGTAAACTAACTTAGTAATTAAGATAGTCCTTATTTGTAAATATGCATCGACCATTTGTTGGTAGTATTGTTAACTTGATGGGACAGCATGTTTGTATATTGTCTTAGAGATTTTCAAAATAGATTATTTTTTTTGCTGCAGCGTGCATTCACAATGGACGACAGGTTTGCTTGGGCCCACATTCCCATCACAGAGAGAGTGCTTGCTGGAGAAACCATAGAGGACTGGTATCCTCTCAATGGAAAACTTGGTGAAAACAAAGAGGGGCTTATCAACCTTGTTCTGTCTTACAATGTAAGATGGTCTTACATTGAACATAAAACAATCAAATAAAATCATTTTCTCCTAAATATCATGGTTTGTAACTTTAACCTCTCTACTGCTGCTTTGTATTCCCTGAATGATTTCTTGTTGGCAGAAATCAGCCCCTGCAGCACCTGTGGTGTACCAGCAACCCTATGCTCCAGCAATGGTTATACAGGGAGGATTAGCCTACCCCCCTTATTCTACTCCAGGTACAGTAATTCTCTGCTTCGAAGTAGGCATTTAGGTTCATAATCCCCAAGTTCTTCCTGACTTGTTTACCTGTTTGATGCTTACCTTGTCACTCTGTTAATATATGTATATGCACTGTTTGAATATGAAATTATGCTAAAAGCAACATTATCAGCCTGAAGAAATTTGTGTTCCCTCAGGAGTGACAGTGATTGGTGCAGGACAACAGCCAGTCATGTTACCACAGCAACCTTGCATACCACAGCAACAGCAGCAGCAGCCGCCACAGGAACAACATCTACCTGCCCAACCCCAACAGCCCATGTTCACTGATGAGGATGTCAACCAAATCAAAGAGATGTTCCCTAACATGGATGGAGAGGTGATCAAGTCAGTACTGGAGGTCAACAGAGGCAATAAAGATGCCACAATCAACAGCCTGCTTACTATGGAATCATAACCATCATTGTGAGATGGTTTTGTTCTGTGAAATCTTGGTCTTCTCCACATCTCCATTTGTTGTTCTTTTGGAAATGAACATAGCTGCTGCATAATTCCATTGTATGTACTGTTATGTGAGCTTTCTTCTGAATTTCAAAGAACTAAACTTTTAACAAATTTAACACTATAATTTACTGACTTATAACCCACTCTCCTTAAAGCTTATTTTAATTACCTGCTATCCTCTTAAAACATTAATATGAATTCTGCGATAATTTGTTATCATGAAAATAGTCCCAGGACACATGCCATTGAATTTGAAAATTGATCGGTACAAAATACTTACTGGACAATTGTTACAAGTATTTTATTATTGCACGTAAAATGTTACATTTTTCAATATAGAACTAATTAGTTAGCTTATATCTAGTCATAAGCATTTCACTTGCACTTATTATTATACAAGATCTATATATGATCAAAAGCCTTCATGTGAAAGAATTGTTAAAGTTATGAATATTTTCATGTCATGTTGTTAATTTCCAAAAAAGAAATGCTAACGGAAAATGGTAATTACGTCAGAAAGCAGTTATTTGGGGGTTTTTTTGGTTCAAGTGAATGGTCATAAATTATTTAACAATAATTATTTAATAAGTGTTGCACAGACAAAACATGCACTTGCATGACCATATATAACTGTATAACCTACCTTGTCTGTAATGTCCATAACAAACCAATAGATCACTGTTCATTGGCCTGTCATAGGCTTTGTGGCTAGCATACATAATATTTATTATCAACGTTTATGACAGAGCCCAATTTTCTGTGGGAAAAGTTTATTCTCAAAGGAGGGAAAAGAAATCATTAATCAACAATACATTACAGTAACAAGGGTTTTTTTCCATCACCTAACACTAGTATGCAATTGTTTTAATACAGAGGTATATTTCTTGAAATAGCTCCCATGAAGGTATAATTTTCTCCAGACAGGTCAGGACCATACCACAGCTGTATATTGCAAGAAGTAGAAATGTTAATAAAATTGAGACAATTGTTTGTATGTGTTATTGTTACGATACAATGATCAAAACATCAAATCAAAACTAAGGATCAATTTCAGTCATATATAACTTAAATTACAAATGCTCTAACCCCTTGAACCTGATGATTTGTATATTTGATACAGATTGATACCATATTGGTAATGTATTGTGAGTTTGATCATTTCTCATTTTTCTCTTGAATAATGGTCAATCTCAGTCAACCAAGAATCATATCATATTGATAAATGTTTGATTATACAGCTGAATATCATAAGCACACTCAAAAACTTTTGCACACTCTTGATTTTCTAGAATATATATTTTCAGGAGCTCATGGTGCATTGTTGAGAGTAGCCCCTTTCAATACTGAGACGATTGTTGTGCCAAATGATAATCACTGGGTTGATGATAAAGTAACAGAGATAAAAACAAATAACCACATTGGTGATGACTAATCAATGACGAGCACTCTTGTATATGAAGGAAGACTATTGAATATTACAAAATACCTACTAAGCCATGAGGAAGTCATTAATTGTTTTGGCAGAACCTTTTCACTATTCATTACATTTGAATACAATAAGACACATCAAACCACACAAGTATTGAAAAAGACAAAGCTGCAGATCCACTGTGTATGTTGTGTTGATATCAAGATAATACAAAACAAGCTTCCCGTGAGGAAACATTACCACAGGATATCAACAGTAGCTCCATAAAAAAACTAGAGTAATGAATAAATGTTTGAATATTAATGATATAAAACCTATCTGACTAGACTAATGAGTGTCAATCAAATAGTACCCATAATGTTCAATGTCCAAGTAAACAAGTTCAAGCCACAGCTGATATCTTATGACTGGACTGGGTTAAGAGATGAGTTGAGAGAGGAAGTAAAAACACAAATGGACATATTTACGAGAGGCATTGAAAATATGAAACGATGAAATAGATCATCCCAAAAAACAACATGAAATTAGAACGAAGGATGTTCCAGGCACCCTGTCAATTACATTCCGGGAACTTGTACACACAGGAGTACAATGACAAAGATTCAATAGATACAAACGAACTACAGCCCTTAACAGGACCATAAGCAATGAAAGATGAACAAAAAATACCACAGTTCAGAAATCTAGTTCACCATAGGAATCGCACTACTGTAAGTATGGCTCATAAGAATAACTGATAAACGCCAACACCGGGAAGAATAATCCTGGTCAATTTTTCTTACCAGCCAATGACATCACATTGTATGTCAAGTAATTAATCAGTTCCCATATAACGTATATTACACAATGGCAGATCGCACCCAACATTCCAATGAAATGAATGTAAGGATCAACAAGACTAGCTGCACGGCTCAGCACCAGCAGATATGGTAAACGTAATGATCATCAGGCTCAAGCAATAATATCAGCATTCTTTCATTTAGTTTATAGAATTCCTGTTGAAACTTATCGGTCGGACAAAAACTTTGACCTGAACGGCTCCGTCAAGCAAAAATTCTGACCCTTCTACTTTTAACTGCTCTGTGTCAATGGTATTCTCAATTTCAAAGCTACCATAAGTCTCAAAAGTGTGGGCAGCTGATATGGCAAAACTGGCATACTTGACACCATTCTGTTGTGCATACACAACAACACTGACCTCTGCCTGGGAGAGCTCCAGGCCTCCTCGGTGGGCAATAACCAGTTTGGTCTGATCAGTAGATTTGGCCAGGTTGAGTTGCCCATTCCACAAAGATGTTGTGTAAAAACCTTGGGGGTAGAAAGTGACCTTCATTTTACATTGTTTTTCTTGTGCCACATTACAGATGCTAACAGGTAAGCTCATAGGTTTTTCAACCTTACTGCTTACACGAGGACAGCTTTTGAATGCTTTCCGCACAACATCCACATGGATAGCATAATTTTCATCAGTGTAGTTTCTGTACATGAACTGAGTAGCAGGAACTTGACCATGATTCTCCTTCTTGCTTTTAATTGACAAAGCGTGGTTCCTATATGCAGACAACAGGTAGACAGAAAAATCTTCATGATTCTGCTGCTCAAACTCGGATTCTTCGAACTCTGACAAATGTTCAGGGAGTATCATGGGGAACCTGATATAGGGAAGAATTGCTTGCAGATTGTTTTTCAGCTGGTCCATTCTGAACTCACACGTGAGCCATCGCACCACAGCTTGTAGGATGATATACTCACTCTCAACAACCAAATCAGACCTCTCAAGTAAGGTAATGAGATTGTCCTGGTCAAGATAGACCCAGTCTGGCGACTGTATCACCTTGTCCATGTTGAGAACAATATAGCTGAAGCAAGCCGTCTGCAACTGGTGGCTGTTACAAGCCAGAGCATATTGGTACCAGGTGACCGCCTTTGTCACCTCAGGTGGAGTGACAAGGTGGTTGCTCATGTAGTTACAGCAACAGTCCTTCAGGTCAGGGACATTGTATTTGTCAGCCAGCACAAGCAATCCTAGCACTGTGTCACAATTCAGTGTCACTTGCCCACTGTATATGTACCTAAATAGTTACAATCACACACATAATCAATGTTATCTCAAAGGAACAATCATTGACAAACTGTGTCCATATACAATATATTTAAAACAAGTTGCACCTCAGGAAGTCTGCAAACACAGGAACACAGTCTTCTGGTTCCTGGAGAACTAATTCCCGTTTCCCCGAATCCAGCCAGTGTTCATTTGTCAGCATTTGTCTGCAACATAATCCAAGTATCAGAATAGGGCTGCCCCACTGGTATGATACGACTCACAACAGACAAACCTGCAGAAATTTGTGCTGCTGACCTTCAAGAAGCTTAATAGTTGCAATATGAACAGTTTAAAGAAAAGGTTCTCTTTTCAAAATGAAACAAATCACAGGTAGAGGATACCTACTCAAACACATCACTTGCTGTAGCAAGAAGCAGCTTGTGAGCATAGAAACAGTGATCATCAACCAACAATGAAATATCGCTGAACTTGGAGTTGTTGAACAGTTGTGACAGTCTTGAAGTGCATTGACCACCATTATCGACATCTTCTCTTCCTGTAGGTGACAAACACCTATCCACAGCAGTCGATCCACTCTGGCCCGGCCCTACAATGATCTTGGTTACACCATCTGGTACTACCGGACGACTAGTCACTGGTTCTCCACCACAAGCTCCATCAACTGGCTGGCACGCTGACATCTCCAAGTCAACTGGAAGACCAGATTTTCAAACAAATTCAGGTTGATTTGCAGTCTTCCACCAAACTCTTCTGAAAACATTACAGCAAATAATCATTCTTGCAGAATACAAAATTGATAAATTTTCACAATTTGATCAACATATGTAAATTGGCAGGTATGATTATGTTGTTGTTGTTGTTGATTCCAAATTTAACGCTGTTCGGCTTCTTTTGGCCATGTACAGCGACAGGTATAGATATCAAAGCAAGGACGTGTTAATTGCTTAGGTATGGCTGTAGGCTAAATCAAAACAGCATTAATTTA
>CM067345.1:2553852-2561352 GCA_034190875.2 Urechis unicinctus
TGCGAGGCTCATCTCTTCCCCCACCACCTTGTGAAGGGGGACCGGCTATACCTGGACCAATGGGAGGCCAGCTGTGGGTGTGGTTCCGAGCGTAATCCAATGCCGGAACCCCGATAAAATAGCTGGCCTCGCGGAAGTACAGGGAGAAATACCTAGGAAGAGACGAAGTATCTGAACAAGATTCTGACCCGAGATTCCAGAGAAAGCTAATAAACCAACTCGAATAAACCAACAACAACTCAACTCCTGGACTCGTGTGTTTTCTCTGGCTAGCGTCCCCACTCAAGCAACTACAAGCAGCTACAATATTCCTAGATACGAAGGAGTGCGCAGAAATATAAGCATAACAAGTGTATAGCTATATAGGAGGAAAAATAGTTATAAGATATATATATATATATATATATATATATATATATATATATATATATATATATATATATATATATATATATATATATATATATATATAAACAACAATATGCATAAAAGTAGTTGAGATCAGATTATATGCAGTTTATATCTTCACATTCTCCAAAGTGGGGAGTGATATTGAATGTCAGAGTGGCACATATTCATAAGTATAGTGTGTGTGGTGTTTATTACACCTGACAGCAGACTGAATATTAACTTCCTAATAACCGCCTTATATGTAGGAATATTGTTATGAACACACATCGTACCAGCACTACATAATTTGGGTAAACCAGCTATACAGTTATTCTGCAACTGTTATTGTACGAGAAATTCTATTTCTTCTTAGTAAATTCTTGAGAGAGCTCCACCGATTAGCAGTGAACATATTCGAGCAATTCGATCGGAATAGGATAGCCTTAACTATACTAGGGCACATGCTGAATATTAACTTTCTTTCTAAAACATTTCCTTGACTAAGGTACTTAACATGACCTTTTTGTTGCAAAAATTGAACCATTAATAGTTATATATACATATACACACATATGTATATATATATATATATATATATATATATATATATATATATATATATATATATATGTATATCTAATGTACGTGTATAAATATATATATATATATATATATATATATATATATATATATATATATATATATGTATATATATATATGTATATCTAATGTACATAACTTCCATCATGTAAACTCGGTGGCACAAATTAGAAGATGTCAATACTTACGTCTGCGTTAATCGTAGTAATGTAATAACGAAATGATCCCTGATTGCCTTATATGTGGTTGAACAGTCTCTTTTACACACACACACACATATATATATATATATATATATATATATATATATATATATATATATATATATATATATATATATATATATATATATATATATATATATATATATATATATATAAACAACAATATGCATAAAAGTAGTTGAGATCAGATTATATGCAGTTTATATCTTCACATTCTCCAAAGTGGGGAGTGATATTGAATGTCAGAGTGGCACATATTCATAAGTATAGTGTGTGTGGTGTTTATTACACCTGACAGCAGACTGAATATTAACTTCCTAATAACCGCCTTATATGTAGGAATATTGTTATGAACACACACATATATATATATATATATGCAAAAAATTGACGTATATATATACATATACATTATATAGTATATACTATAGGATACACACTTGTATATATATATATATATATATATAGATATATATATATATATATATATATATATATGTATAGATGTACGTGTATAATATATATATATATATGTATATATATATATGTATATATGTATATATCTAATGTACGTGTATATATATATATATATATGTATATATATATCTATATATATATATATATATATATATATATATATATATATATATACACAATATATATATATATATCTCTCTATATATATATATATATATATATATATATATATATATATATATATATATATATGTATGCATTTATATATATCGATATCAAATTTAGAAAAACAGCAGCGTATTATTGAAACAGAAACAAGATGGCCATAATCATTTGAGGCCATTAAAGTAAATCATATCAAGACAAACACACAAGCATTTTACGGCTGTGCAAGGTCAAAGCTGAAAACTAACGAAACATTCTGTCCTCTATTGGATAGTGTCAATAATATAACGTCGGAAGACAGTGAAAGCGTCGAGATAGTAGGCCTGCCTTAACCAATTCAGCTGTTGTGATGAAGAACAGCCAGACAGAATACCTTTTAATCAAGACGAAGTCCTTAAAATGATTAGCCCTACAAGACGTCTATTCATATTACCGTTCGACCGGAGCTATAAAATGATTTACTTCATTACACCCAAACCTTCCCTCGGCTTCTTAAGGAACCTGCCATAAAAAATATCTCTACCACACTGTATCATATTCAACCAGTCTTTTATTGAAGGGACTGTTCCAGATCCTGGAATTGTTCTAATGTTACACCAATATTCTAAAAAGGCAATCGTCAGCAGCCATCAAATTACCGGCCGGTCAGCTTTTCATCCGTGGTGAGCAAAATAATGGAAATACCTCGATCGGTCATGGGACCCGTTCTTTTCTTAATCTACTTATATGATATAGATTGAGCTGTTGAAATATATAAAGCACCTATTGCAGATGTTACCAAAACTTTACTCCAGAGTGATCACGAAAACCAGGTTTATAACTTATAACAAAGCTTACAAAACACGAAATGATGAGCATATGTTTTTAACATAGCAAAGCGCACTGCATATAGATCGGGCATTCGAAAAGTTCAAATACCTAATGAGCGATACTACTCTAGACGATGTGTCAGAGGGAAGGCATTCGGGTGGCATAATTGCTCAGTCATTCAAATCCAGCAAACTTTGCAGTGTTGCAGCAGTAAAGGCTAACAAAGTTCTTGGAATAATCAGACGGACGCTCGTCAGTCGCTCTAAGGGAATTTTTATCAACCTTTATAAGGCACTCATCTAGAATGTGCAATTAGGGCGCGGTAACAATTCGTTCCACGTGACACATATATATTAGAATGAGAATAAATGCGTGTTACGAAGGTATGTCTGTGTAAGGTTAAGAATGAAGACTGCGCTTGTCAGGACAAACATCCCTTAAAGGACGGCGTTTCCGTGGGTAGCTCATAAAGGCACGTTCAATGGATGAGATAATATGTGTTAAGTCGTTTTTTCATACACAGCTATCAAACGGGAGGATGTAGCAAAGAGCTTATAGCTAGACTAAGAGGGTACACTCGCGCCTTCGGCTGATTAAATGTGTGATCACGCCAAATGTGAGCCGCGTGGTGTTTTGTCATAGAGTTTCTTACAACCCACATGGAATTATGATTATTTCGGGGGCGTGGTCGCCTCGACCAATCCGAATATTCCATATCTTTGGCAGAAGCCGACCCCCAAGATGTTCATGGTAGCGTCACCTGATGTCGGGCGTGTTTTCTTTCCTTTATATGATCACCGCACACCATCCCACATGTCTGACCATTAACCTGTCAAAACTAAAATCAAATTGCCCATTATCAAGTTTGCTTCTGCTAACCCACACAGCAAAACCTATACTCGGAGAGTCATTGGGCAACATTAACATTTCCGTATAAAATACGCAGTATAAGTAGATACGTAGTATAGGCAACGGCGGGTCTGGCGCACCGCCTTACCTATACTACCTTCAAATGTTCAAAGTGGCGAGGCTGTGTCCCTGCAAAATGCTATTGACAGTAGTGCAGGTGATCTTTGCGTGGGTCTTAGGTCAATCACGTATACTGTGGGTTGATATAACATTGAATCATATGTGCACATTAGAACGAGGCATGCAGGACGACCAAGGGGAATTCTGCAGGATGTATTAACAGCTAAGGGTCTTACTTTGAAGGTTAATACTCATGATGGGACTGCCTCCCTCTCAATTCCTGATGATTGGGCTTTACAATGTGACGACGGTGTGTTAAAAATGTTGGGTCTGGGTGGAGGATGGATTCCTTCAGGTCATCACGATTCCCCCCGGCCCGTCAACTTTAGCGTCTGTAACCCACTTTATGTCCACCTTGATCAAGTCACAACATGTTGATGGTGCGCCCACTACGCTTCTTGAAGTTGTGGGCCATGAGGGCTCTTTTGGTGATATTATAACCACAAACATCACTAATCCTGTGTCAAAACGGGTTACTCTCGGAGCTGTAAAAGGTTCAGATAAGGGATAATAAGGGACGTCTATTGAACAATAACTACCTTCCTATTGGTGTTGTTCTTCAATTTACAAGATGTCGATAAAAGCGAGTATTTATGGAGCTCAACGGAAACCGGATCAGGGCGCCGACCTCTCCGAATATGCAACAAAGACTTATGTAGACTCACAAAAAATTGATAAAGGTGGCGGTACTATGACTGGAGACCTTGAAATGGGAGATAATAAAATTGTTCAGCCATTTTGCCAAAGGATGCTGCTAATAAAAAGTATGTTGATGACAGACATAGGCAGCAGCGCAGGGACCTGAGACAACAAGTAGCTGAAAAAACAAAACACCTCATTACTATTTAGGCAGAAGCAAGTGACGCTCTTCGCACAGGATGTGAGTAGTCGTTTGGTATTGGGGCCAGGGGTCAAACCTCTCGAGACTGTGGATATACAATGTTATCCAGGGGTAAAATCCTTCGTATGGGTTTGTCTTCTGGTGTGGGCGCTGATACTGGTGTTATGGCAGTCGTTTCTGTTATAAATGGGATAAATCAATCAATAGGGATACACAAGCCTGCTTACCAACGAGCTGTTGTAATATCTTTTGACCAACCTTTAGAGCTGGAACAAGGCGACGTTATTTACTGTTCTACAACCACTGGAAACAGAGGTGTAACTTGTTCTGTAGTATCACTCCTTATTGAACTTGACTTATAGACTTATGTGCCTATAAGGGTAGCGTGAAACAACAACCAACTGCGCCGCCTGATGAGAATCCAGGCCACTCCTATCGGCTGAATGAGATCAGTCTCAAGAAGCAATACCTTGAGAAAGAAAACGAGTATTATGGTGGTATGCATAAAAAATATAGTCGTGCAGTAAACTCAGTGGACGAGGTAGACTGTATGTTATCTGGCCGGCCCCACCCCACGTGACTCATTCCTATCCCCTCCACTTAATAGGGGGAGAGGGTGATATAACTAGGAATAAGTACTGGATGTAGGTGTAGATGTATATGGTATAAAGGCCCCGGGTAACCTCTTCACGATACACAAATACAGTGGCACTTGACAACTCAAGCCCTGCATTGTCATACCAAGCGAAACCAGAATAAGCATGGGATTTTATTGTCATAAATGAACAATCACATCACAACGAAATACGTAAATACAGCGCCTGGTGGACTCATTATCACATGAATACTGCCTACCTGCGTATCTGTTGGCACCTCCACGCCATTGAACATAGAGAAACATTACTTTATTATTGATATTGAAGGTTCAGAAAGCCAGGCTGCCATAGATGACTAATTAAAGCGCATGAGAAACAGGATCATGGCTTTGTATTGAGTCGTGAATGAGGGAGTTGGTCTGAATATACGGGGGTCCTCGGTGGCATCGAGAGTGTTGTGAGGGGTTAATGTTGGTCTGAATATACGGGGGTCCTCGGTGGCATCGAGAGTGTTGTGACGGGTTAATGTTAGTCTGAATATACGGGGGTCCTCAGTGGCATCGAGAGTGTTGTGAGGGGTTAATGTTGGTCTGAATATACGGGGGTCTTCGGTGGCATCGAGAGTGTTGTGAGGGGTTAATGTTGGTCTGAATATACGGGGGTCCTCAGTGGCATCGAGAGTGTTGTGACGGGTTAATGTTGGTCTGAATATACGGGGGTCCTCAGTGGCATCGAGAGTGTTGTGACGGGTTAATGTTGGTCTGAATATACGGGGGTCTTCGGTGGCATCGAGAGTGTTGTGAGGGGTTAATGTTGGTCTGAATATACGGGGGTCCTCGGTGGCATCGAGAGTGTTGTGAGGGGTTAATGTTGGTCTGAATATACGGGGGTCCTCAGTGGCATTGAGAGTGTTGTGACGGGTTAATGTTGGTCTGAATATACGGAGGTCCTCAGTGGCATCGAGAGTGTTGTGACGGGTTAATGTTGGTCTGAATATATGGGGTTCCTCGGTGGCATCGAGAGTGTTGTGACGGGTTTTTACTGCGCCAATTGATAAGTTGATATTCAATGGACATTAAATGAATTAGGAATGATGTTATTGCGATTTCTTATATACGCTATTGTAGTACAGCTCAATAACAGCAAAACAAAACAATTATTTTCGTACAACAGAACAACAATGCAGTGCAGTATACTGTAACAATATACTGCAACGGCAATTGACAATGCAGCCCATTGGTATTTCAATTGAATTAGTACAGCCGTTTCATGAAAATATAAACTTGAACATGCAGCTGTGTAACGATTCAAGAACATCATGGAAACAACCTGATTATTGGTTTACATGTCATACCTTACAAAACAGAGGTTGCTTCTTATGATGTAAAACAAAAGTTCGGCAGGGCGACTGTAATTTCCAGCTTATTGATGTCATAATGCTAAGAACAAAAAAAAAACCAAAGGTTAAACTACCAATCGACATGGAATTTAATTTTATAACTTTAATCAATCAATTTTATTTGCCTCACTTTGGACTGATTTGGTTAGGGAAAACGTCATACAGGGAATGTGCCTCGGATGAGGAACAGGGTCGAAATTAACAGAATTTCGGTCAAGTTAACCTGATATGATCGGTCAGAAAAGATCCAGAGAATAAAGCTTAATGTCAATGGAAGGGTGGCACCAAAGAGATCAAAGGAGTTTAATCAAACACATCACGCGAATATTTGTCATGGCTTTGGTCGTTCTTGATTGCTTGAATGTGACTCAATCCACACGCTAGATGACGAACAGAAAATAAAGACATCAATGTCTGCCTTTGACATTAAGCAACTTGTAAGGTTTGCCTCTCGCCGAGTGATGACGACAACGGCGGGGTTTTAGGTGTAATACGGCAAGAAACTCGCTGCAAGCAACAGACATATTAAACGCCCTGACCCAGCCCGATGATAGCGTGAATGACTCGAGTCATGTGGAGCCCAGTCCCCCCCCCCCCCCCCCCCGCACCCCCTGCCCCCGCCCCATACAATTGTTTTGACGCAATACAATGACATCCAGAGGAACGTTACCTTTTATACAGCAGAATGTGCCATTGCTTCCTTTTTTAATCAACCATTTACACCCTCCTCGGTGCTACGCGTCGTGCACATCTTGTATTCGGCAATGTGCGATGTCTACACCAAACCCCCCCCCCCCCCCCCCCCCACCCAATACTTCCTCCTTCATCCCCCATCCCTATTTTCCAGTGATCGATCCGCCGAATGTATGATGTATGTCAACATGTTATGGAAAGAGTCTTAAGCGCCGCTGACTAATTAGCTACTGGATCCCAAGGTGACACTGTCAAAATGTCCCTGAGAGCTGCTAG
>CM067345.1:2566352-2751352 GCA_034190875.2 Urechis unicinctus
TGATTGCGTATCTGTATGTTACAGTTGATGCCAGAGTCCTTGACACCACCTTTGTTCCGCTATCCTGCTGAGCGTGGATGGCGCGGTCAGTAGTTCTACAGACAGATGCGGTATCAATAGGGCCATCCATCCATCATAACATCCACTCGTACATCCAGCGTGATTGCACCAGTGCCACTCCACAGTTGACTTTTTGTCGGTTGATTTGATAGGAGTTCTGACGGATTTCCATGGCAGAGAAAATGATCAACAAAGCAGCTCCTAACCACAGTCCATAAAGGTCGATGCCATAACGCCAGTTATTGCCGTGAATCATCAACTGAAGCATGTGGAAGCCAAGAGCGGCCATGATTCCACAAACGCCTGGACACACAGACCAGATCAAGATGGAGAAACAATTAATTGCTTCTCATGAATTTGGACAAGCTCCCTCTCTACAAGGTTTTCATCACGGTGATGATGATGATGATGATGATGATGATGATGATGATGATGATGATGATGATCACTATTATTGTCATTGAATTTGGATTATATTTTAAAAATTTCCCTTTGATCATTATTGCGCTTTTGCCCCGAGTCAAAACATAGTACATATTCGTGACGCTTCTCACCTGATAGTAGTCCGCACCATCTTGCCGCTCCACACCGTCGTGACGTCACTAACCACACGAAAATGATGATGTCGGCCGCGCTACCACACCAAAAACTCAACGATCCACACAAACCAGTGATTCGGAGCAATGTGTCCGCTTGGAGCTGCTTCTCTTCTAGACGCAGATTATCTGACCACACATGACCAGGAAATAGTCAAAAAGACACTTCATAGCGTCACTGTTTCGCACTAGTTCAATCCATGCTTCAGTGCCTGAATATTCAATGCATATTAAATAAATTAAGAGTGATGTTATTGCGATTTGTTATATACGCTATTGCTAGTACAGCTCATAACAGCAAAACAATAACAATTAATCCGTACAACAGGACAACAATACAGTACAATGAACTCTAACAGTATACTGCAACAGCAATTGACAATGCAGCCATTTGGTATTTCTGTTGAATCGGAGTACAGCCGTTCTATGAAACAATTTTTTTACACACATCACGCGAACATGGCTTTGGTCGTTCTTGTCTTGAATGGCAATCCACGCGCTTGCCAATAAAGATACCGTTCTTTGACATTAAGCAACTTGTAAGGTTTGCCTCTCGCCAAGTGATGACGACAACGGCGTGGTGTTTGGTTTAATACGGCAAGACACTCTCTGCCAGGCAACAGATATACTTAATGCCCTGACCCGATGATTTGACTCGTCATGTGGACCCCAGTCCCCCGCCCCCCCCCCGCCCCATACAATTCTTTTGACGCAATACAATGACATCCAGAGGAACGTTACCTTTTATACAGCAGAATGTGTCATTGCTTCCTGTTTTCGACAAAGTGGGATGTCTAACCACCCCCCCCCCCCCACATACCGCCTCCTTCATCCCCCATCCCTATTTTCCAGTGATCGATCCGCCGAATGTATGATGTATGTATGGAAAGGGTCTTAAGCGCCAGTGACTAATTAGCTACTGGATACCAAGGTGACACTGTCAAAATGAAAAATTACCAACCTTGTACCTCCCTAAGAGCTGCTAGACGCGGACAGTGACATTGTCCTTGGGCTAGAAATTGGCCATATATTCTAAGGGATATATCGTAGTTTGTGGCTGTTGTATTTGAAACCTTCACACTCTTAATGAAATCTAGTCAAATTGACTAATTAGAGTGGCCATATTGACTGTCCACCAAACGACTAGTTTTAAAGTCAATTTGACTAAACCAACTATTCCCAACCCCCTCCCCAGCTACCCGTTCGTAGTATGATAATGATAAAAAATTATGAATTTGGTTGGCATAATGGTGTGTTAGGGGTGGGGGGTGGTTGTTGGAGCGGATGAGGGTGATTTGATGACCTTGGACCTACCAGATGCTGTACACCTACCCTCCATTGACCATACAAAGACCATTCCAAATGGAAAAAAAACACGACAAATCCCTACAGGTGATCAATAAACATCGCCGACAGCGGGTGGCAGGATTTACGTTTGTGTTGTGTGTACAGATTGAGAGTGACTTGACTGAAGGCATGCCCTGTTTGACCCAGGACTATCCTATTTATCGATTGCAGCGTCACATCTGCCATCCTGCGGGATGCAGTGTCACACCTGCCACCCTGCGGGATGCAGGATGCCACCCTGCGATCATCTGCCACCCCTGCCACCCTGCGGGATGCAGGATGCACCTGCGGGATGCAGCGTCACACCTGCCACCCTGCGGGATGCAGCGTCACACCTGCCACCCTGCGGATGCAGCGTCACACCTGCCACCCTGCGGGATGCAGCGTCACACCTGCCACCCTGCGCACCACATTGGGATGCAGAGTTTCGCAACCACAAGAAGCATTAATATGTCTATGATATCGGGGTCGTCATATCAGAATATGTTAGTTTAGTACACGGCCTAATATACTGCGCTTATATTATTTTAACCATGCTGGATACCCGTAATATATGACTCACATAATTATACATCAGTGATTCTATTTCTTATCTAATACATTCATAAGCGGGCCTTCAATAGAACCGTTTATGATGGGACCCCTGTCTGGAACCAGTGATGTAGCCCTAGTTCTCTTCTCTTCTTTTATACTCTAGCATGGCTACCAATTCTTCTCTGTCTAGACCCACTTATCGCTTCTCTTCTATTTTCGGTCAACCTTCTTCAGCAGTCAGTTATTTTAGGGTTCATGAACTGTCCCCTTTATCCTTGTCAATTTTGTCTTTGGTATCAGGTCGGAAGGCCAGCTGTTTACACGATGTGGCAGGAGGGCATGGGTCTGTCCACTATCGGAGGAAGCTGAATCGTCCTCCCCAGGAGGTAGGGAATGGGTCAGTTCAGTATCAGAGAGTGGGGAGGAGCTGGGAGATTCTTAAGTCGAGGGTCACAGGAAACCACCCACTTTGACGTTCCCAGGCTATGAAGCTCCACATCATGGATCAACCGATTCGATTTTCCAGTCACAAGGGTGATTGCGCTTTTACCCAAATCTAGTCAAAAGTACTAGCTTACCTGGTCACCTAGCTATATATATGTATATATATATATACATATATATATATATATATATATATATATATATATATATATATATATATATATATATATATATATATATATATATATATATATATATAAACACACACACACTTATAAATATTCACATATATATACATGCGTTACCAAGCTCCTAAGCCACTATTGTATATGACTGCTATTTATACATAGCGGCTCGGCGCTCGGAAGCTTGGCATCGAAAACCGAGCGCCTGTGTGTATACATATATATATATGTGTGCGCGTATGTGTGTTTGTGTATACCCGATTTGATTGCACGTTGACATTAGTTGCAAACTGTCGCTGAGACGAAAAGACGGTATATACACGGACCGAGAGGAGCTGGTAACGCACACTATTATAGGATATATGTCACAAGCTGCTGCCGCTTAGATGTTTTGACATGACCCCTAAGCCGGCGAAAGCGATGAATGCCGCTGGTCGATTTCATAAGGTTTGGCCTGTTTTGACATGACCCCATAACAGCTTAAAGCCGGCCAAGGTAAGCGATCAATGCCTCTGGTCGATTACCTAAGGTTTGGCCTACTTAGACATGTAATGCAGTTAGCCTGCTCGCCAAGCTGCTGCAGTTGAAAAAATTCAAACTAAACGTTCTTTTTTACTGTTTTTTTATACTGTGAATGCTTAAAATACTGTTACAATCATTATCACGAGGCCAAGATCTTAATACTGACAAAATTTCATGTGCGTAATTACAGCCGTTTCAGAGATATCAGCGAGGAGAGAACACGTAACAAAAATCGCGATAGGTACTCTAAAATACATGTCATTATACAAAGTACAAAAGGTGAAAACAAGTATTTTTACGCCTATTCCATGCTACGATAATTGCTTGTTACAACCATATAATTCATATGTTTGTAACTGCAGTAGTTATGGAGGAGATAGTTACAGAAAATGGGGGGAAAAATCGACGAAAAATCGATCCCATAAGCCTCCAACACTGCGCATGTGCGTCAAACTGGATCGGTATTTGTGTCCCAACTTGATCCATCATTCCCCAAAATTTCATGTTGATATGTCCAACCGTTTGGTGAAAAGCACGAAAAACCTAGGCTGGAAAAAAAGGGGAAAAAAAGACTAGCAAGGCTGTTACCTGGTCAATCTGAACACCCTGGGAACGTTCCCTTCTCATTGTTGGGAGACCACGAGGCGCAGATCACTCGGGTTGCTTACATAACCACAGATGCGCGCCGCCTCAGCTGCAGCGGTGCATGAATGCACCAATTTACCAGAAGCTTGACATTTGTGGCGGTTCTTCAACCAGTTGCCGCGGGAAATTTGAACGCTTCAGTTGAAATCTTCTGACAATCTCCTCCATACTATTAGGTGAGTATATTATATAGTGTATTTATGCATGTATTGTCGTGTATCATTGCAGGTGTCATTACTAATGAGTGCTTAGGTTCAACCATAAGTCTACCATGTGTTTTAGAATGTCGCAACGCAGCAAGACACCAGCATTAACAGCCTGCCCCCTCTGCTGCTATTGTATGAGTGAGAATTGCCTGATGCCCAACTCCATGTTTTCATTGAGGGAACATCTGCTGGATGTAACAGAGGCTATGGCCATGGCAATGCTTATGGCTGCCATTTATATGTTTAATGTGCCTTACCACATATCGGACAAAAAGTCGTTTCGTTATGTACAGAAGGTTATGCTGGTCGTTGATGATGAGGTTAACGACCGGTTGATGCGAAGCTTCTTTGTGTCATGGCCACTATTAACAAGGCCATGCGACCGACGCAGCGGAGACACCAGTATGATTCTCTGTGTATGTATGATTTCATCAGCAACGTTAAGACATTGCAAGGTAATAGTCATTTGTTGATGGGGCGGTATGACTTGGTCTTCAGTCGTGGTTTTCGGAAAGAGCGATGCGTCGAGCCCCGCTTATCATTCAATTAACACTGGAAATTAGCTTGTATGAGTTACTATCAGTGGGAGGCGACATAAAAGACTGAAGAAAAGCGCACAGCGAAGGGATGCGAGGATGAAGGAGGGGTTGTCGGAGGATGCGAGGGTGTAGGAGGATTTGTCGGAGGATGTGAGGTAGGAGGGGTTGTCGGAGGATGCGAGGGTGTAGGAGGGTGCAGGAGGATTTGTCGGAGAATCGGAGGATGCGAGGGTGTAGGAGGGTGCAGGAGGATTTGTCGGAGGATGCGAGGGTGTAGGAGGGGTTGTCGGAGGATGCGAAGGGTGTAGGAGGGTTTGTCGGAGGATGCGAGGGTGTATGAGGGGTTGTCGGAGGATGCGAGGGTGTAGGAGGGGTTGTCGGGATGCGAGGATGTAGGAGGGTTGTCGGAGGATGCGAGGGTGAGGAGGGTTTGTCGGAGGATGCGAGGGTGTAGGAGGGGTTGTCGGAGGTAGGGGTAGGAGGGGTTTGTCGGAGGATGCGAGGGTGTAGGAGGGTTTGTCGGAGGATGCGAGGGTGTAGGAGGGTTTGTCGGAGGATGCGAGGGTGTAGGAGGGTTTGTCGGAGGATGCGAGGGTGTAGGAGGGTTTGTCGGAGGATGCGAGGGTGTAGGAGGGGTTGTCGGAGGATGCGAGTGGTTGTCGGAGGAGGGGTTGTAGGAGGGGATGCGATGCGGGTGTAGGAGGGGTTGTCGGAGGATGCGAGGGTGTAGGAGGGTTGTCGGAGGATGGCGAGGGTGTAGGATTCGAGCGGAGGTCGAGGGTGTAGGAGGGTTTGTCGGAGGATGCGAGGGTGTAGGAGGGGTTGTCGGAGGATGCGAGGGTGTTGGAGGGTTTGTCGGCGGTTGCAAGGGTGTAGGAGGCTTTGTCGGAGGATGCGAGGGTGTAGGAGGGGTTGTCGGAGGATTCGAGTGTGTAGGAGGGGTTGTCGGAGGATGCGAGGGTGTAGGAGGGTTTGTCGGAGGATGCGATGGTGTAGGAGTGTTTGTCGGCGGTTGCAAGGGTGTAGGAGGGGTTGTCGGAGGATGCGAGGGTGTAGGAGGGTTTGTCGGCGGATGCGACCGAAGATGAATACGCTTTCCTATTTTGTGTAAAATACGACAAATCCTTATGAAATGATCGTATTGATATTTATCACGTAAAAATCGCGTTTGTTTTCAAACGTATAGGTGTTGATGAAGCACGATCGACACTGGTGCGTATGCACTGGACGTGATCATTTTATAGGTGCTGTAGGAATAAGCATTCTAAGGGTCCTGAAAATGTGTTAATTGTTCACCAGGAAAGGCATGCATTCAGCTAGCATGCTATATGGCAATCGGATGAAGACAAGACAAGACAAGATTAATTTCAAGATAGACTGTTGTTGCTCTATGACGACAGAGTGTGTGCTATCAAGGGAATTAGAGTATATTCGAATACGATTTTTTTATTATATTTCGCCCAGACCCATTTGCCCTTCCTCCACGCCCACCCACCACCACCACATCTTCGCAAAATCATTTGTATAGCATGTCTGATACCTGGTTGCATCAAAAGCATTGAATTCAGGTTGGTTTTATAAACGTGAGGCACGCCCAGATTGGGCACCCGAGTACATCAAAGCGACAAGAGGAGCAGGTGCGCTATTTCCTATAAAGTTTGTATACATATGTGTGTATATATAATGTATACATAAACACATTTATAAATATGAATGAATAAATATATATAAATATATACATACATATGTTCATATGTATAAATATATATATATATATACATATAAATTCATATATATGTATATATAAATATTTTATTCAGACCTATGTATATATATTATATATATATATATATGTATATATATGTATATATACATATTTATATTTGTTTGTATATATAACAATATTTATATGTTATTTATATATTTACATATATTAATATATTCATGTATATTTTATATATATATGCAAATATATATATATGTATATATGCATACATACATAAACATTTATAAATATAAACATATATATAAATAAATATATACATACATATATTCATATGTATAAATATATATATATACATATAAATTTATATATATGTATATTTGAATATTTTATTCAGACGTATGTATAAATATTCATATATATATATATATATATATATATATAAATGTATATATTGATATATATGTGTGCATATTTATATATATAGTTATATATATTAATAGTTATATATATATATATATATATTTATCTTTGTATGTATATATATAGATATTTATATATGTTAGAAATATATTTACATATATTTCATATGTTTATGTATATTTATATATATATATATATGTATGTAAATATATATATATATATATATATATATATGCATACATACATACACATTTATAAATATAAACATATAGATATATATAAATATATACATACATTTATTCATATGTATAAATATATATATATATATATATACATATAAATTCATATATATGTATATATGAATATTTTATTCAGACGTATGCATATATATATTCATATATATATATATATATATATATATATAAATGTATATATTCATATGTGTGCATATTTTATATATATAGTTATATATATTAATAGTTATATATATATATAAATATATATTTATATTTGTATGTATATATATATAGATATTTATATATATTATAAGTATATTTATATATATTCATATGTTTATGTATATTTATATATATATATATATATGTAAATATATATATATATATGCATACATACATAAATACATACACATTTATAAATATAAACATATAGATATTTATAAATTTATACATACATTTATTCATATGTATAATTATATATACATATATATACATATAAATTCATATATATGTATATATAAATATTTTATTTTGACCTATGAATATATTCATATATATATATATATATATACATACATATATACATACATACATACATACATACATACATACATACATACATACATACATACATACATACATACATACATACATACATACATACATACATACATACATACATACATACATACATACATACATACATACATACATACATGCGTGCATGCATGCATATACATACATACATACATACATACATACATACATACATACATACATACATACATACATACATACATACATACATACATACATACATACATACATACATACATACATACATACATACATACATACATACATACATACATACATACATACATACATACATACATACATACATACATGCGTGCATGCATGCATGCATATATACATACATACATACATACATACATACATACATACATACATACATACATACATACATACATACATACATACATACATACATACATACATACATACATACATACATACATACATACATACATACATACATACATATACATTCATACATATACATTCATTCATTCATTTACGACCACTTACCCAGGACGCTCTTTGTGGAGATGCAGATGTCATGTATGGTCAATCGCAAACACTCGTACCAAAGTCCTTTCGTTATGCCCCCACCTAATTCTGTCATTAGCGACGTCGAGAATAGACTCATATTTAGAACCAGAGTGCTCGCGACGAGCATGGTTAGATGGATCGGAGGTCGCTGGTCAGACTCCACCGACTGCATGACGACTGTGTATACCTCACAAGCTTAACACAACTAGGACGAAGTTGGCTTCGTTGGCAGATACATTGAGCCGCCTTCAGGGAATGGTTAGCTAAGGTTCGTTGGTATCTATTGATCAGGTAATTTGTCAAGCACGTGCGTCTGCCGTTAACCGCTTGCTGAGAGCAGTGGTCGCGAATGCTATGTTAGTTACTTGGCGGTAGGCCAAGTTATGTTTATTACTCGCGTTTGTATCTTTGTATTTATTCTGTTTTTGTTTAACGATAAAGATGTTATAATGCTATATCTAGCTAATTCCCCTGTGCCTTCATTATCAGCACGATATGGCCCGCCAACAGCGTGGGTTGGTCAAAGTCCTCTGGGGAATAGAACTCCCGAAGCACGATGTGACCAGCCTTTCCTATCGTGTGAACTGGTCAAGGGTCACGGGAAAGCAACCCGCGGGACCCTTTATAAGGACCACAGATGGGTCAGTAACGGAGAGATCATCTAGTCAGGGACAAGATTTAGACCGATATTCCAGGAAGCTTCATTGTTGAAACTTAATAAACCCAATAAGCAACTCTACTCCTGGACCCTCGTTATTCCTCTGGCTAGTCCCCACTCCAGCAACCACAGGCAGTGAGTAACCTTACAATACGAAGGAGCGCGCATAAGCAAGAAATTCTAGTATAAGATAGATAACAATTTTCAAGAATTTGTCATCAATTGCTCATTTGCAAAACCGAATAATTTTGTTCTGATACTGACCTCAAAGTAAGATCAGGGTAATGGGAAATGGGGAAAAACATCAATTCTCAATAACCTTCCTCCATAATTGTCCGACTGTCCAAGCGTTTACTTTTCTTATAGATTTATTGAATTGAACTTTCCTTTTTTATGATAACAAAACGTTAAGTTACCCCCAGGCCAAAATTGTCATGAATATGAAAATGTTCATTAAATTTTGAATGACATCGCTCGCAAGTTAACATTCATGGTATTAATTGGATACAATATATGACGGCAGTTAACTGCGTCACTTCCGGTAATGAGCCTCGTTACTCGGTCGTAAATTTTGTTTCCATCGAGGGGAGCTGTGGTTATCTCTAACAATTAACTGAATACATCGTGTTGTAAATCATTGATATACTGTCACAAAAAAATAAGTTATAAGACCATGAATGTGGGAACCCTAGTCCAATCAACCAAGGAGTTATATATACCTGTGTATATAGGTATAAATAACTCCTTGAATCAGCTCAAAATTCAGCAAAACACTTATTTTGAAATCTTTTCTTGCATCAAATTTAAGGAGTCTGATGATTAATTGGACGTCTGTTTGTTTTTAAAAGCATAACCTGATCATAATTTTCTGCCTTAAGACCGCACATTATTGCTGTGCAAATAGCTGACATGGTTAGCTTAAGATACTGCGCACTTAGATTTTTCCACTTATTGAGACTTCTTCGTTTTCACAGATATATTGATCTTAAATCTTCTACATTCATCATCATATTTTCTTGCTTCTGTTCTCACTGGAAAGATTGACAAGTTGATCACAACTTTTAAACTTCCTGTCATTTAAGACAGTGACTGCTTTTGCTATCAACTGATAAAACACATCTGATTTCACTTTATCAGTGAGAAATTGAGCCCTCTAATGTAGAAACGAAACGAAAGTTAAGAGGTTTGAGGAATGTTACTTTTAGAATAGAAGTCCTTTGACAAGCCAAATTATGCGGGGGGGAAAATGTAATCTCTGTCGAATTGTCTTGATGACTATGTCATAATAGATGCGTTGTGATTTACACATAAAACACATATTAAATCCTATGATTGGTTTAAAAATTTGATGCTTCATAAAGTTTTTATTATGATGAGGGAAATGTAGATTGAGAACGGGTGATAAAGGTGACTCTCCCCCACGAAACTAAGAATTATTTGCCATTGGGAACCATTTTTGACGACCCCAAATCTTCCTCAACAATACGTATATTATCACGTTTAGTGTTTGGTTATGGTTTTGTTCATTCCTTGAAATGGTTTGGACTGGTTGTGGTTAACATGGAAAGTAACTTCAACTGAACCTCCTTGGATATTTGTAGAATATATAGAGTGTGAAGAGGGCCCTAAGCGGCAAGATTACAGCTGTCACTTTTCGGACCAACCAATGACTCCTCTGCTTCAGAAGAAGTACCTGCCTCTGCTAACAGACCAACCCTCACCCCGTGCGACCGATGGGGTACCTGCCTCAGGGACCGGACTCGCCCTTGCCACCCTAGAAGGGAGAAACGGAGGAGGAAGAGGGGGCAGTTCATGTCCACTCGACGGAAGCCGATTCTACCACCCAGTCTCCATAACGTACGAAGTGCCTTCTTTTAGGGGTCATCCGAGAGTCGTCTCACAATGTGAATTGCCCCGAATTCTTGCGCTTTCCTGGCTGCCAAGCTGAAAAAGACATTCTCGCTGATAGTATCTAATCCGTTTAATATTTTACACATCAGTGTGAAATCACCACAGAAAAGTCTTTTCTTAATTGGTGTCAATCCCAACACACGCAGTCTTTGTTCACAACCCACACCTTGCATCAGTTTTCAGCCAGTTACATGGGTTACGGCCTCAGAGCAAACCCTGTGTTTTACTGGGTATGTTCCAGCCAGATTATTAATGTACCCATCCGATGAAACAGCTGGGTCAGTTCCCGCCTCCGAATAACTTGATCAACCTTGCCATGCAATTCCTATACACCTAATTAATAATTTCCAGAATTTTCTTGGTTATCAACATATGAAATAAATAATCAGCGATCCGATAATAAACACACACTTTCCATGTACGCGTGTGCGGCATCAAGAAACTTTCCTGGCTGATGCAAGAAGCGAGTCATTATGGCCCCTTTGACAACACCTCTTGTTTCCCCTCTGAAAATTATATATATTATTTTAACGTAATGGTTCGAAAACCCAAGTGTGTCGATTATCACAAGTCAAACTGAGGAGAAAGGTTATTCTTGTGATGCTGTGCAAATTATTGCATGGAAATTATAACGTGCATGGACAGCCATAGCTATCCAACCGTGACCTCAGCTGACATCGGAGGTCAAATCTAATGTGCCAATGACATTCAACATGAAATGTTACGCTATCTGAATTCCCTAGACTATTTCAAGAGCGCGCCACTTCTCTTGCATTGAGAAGAGACTGACTGACTGACAGACAGACGCACAGACATTCACAAATATGTATTAGATTCTTGTTGAAGGCAAATAACGGAATACTAATTCAAACATAATATGATGAATAATTCTCAACGTTGTTTTCTTCACAAAAGATCTTGCCTAACTTATCTTTTGAAATTCTAACAAGACAGCACAAAATTGTTAGACATTGACTGATTGAGTTTACAGTAATTTTCCAACCAGCGGTTTGCTAGCGAACTTGCTGGGCAAGGTATATTTGTTTAATCACAGGCATAGATAAAAATGATGTCTCATAAACAAAAAGGATGCAAATAAAAACCTTGTTAATTTTCAAAATGCTCATACGCAATCTGTGTATGTCCGTTGATTATATAAGGAAACTTTCAACTAATGTCATGTGACCAATATTTTTTACACAAAAATCTTATTACTCCATGTTCATAGTAACTGATCGATTTTCTCCAATGTTGACACTGTTACTATGTGGTTTCGATTAAAATATGTATACGAGGTTTGAACAGCGTCATTGTCAGCTAGAGTCATTTTGTCACGTGACCCTTACGTTTCACTAGTAGCAAACAGTCTCGCTCGCGGCCGAGGAGTTTTTTTAACATAGACCGTACGTCTCAAAAAATTGCAAGTATGTAATATCGAGGGCTTTGTGATTTATATGATGCATAGAAACATTTCGTGACCAATCATAGATGTCGTCAAACATAAGTTTTGTGTGTGTTTGTGAAGCGATGTGCCATTCTAGAAGTGTTTAGCCGCCGAGTCAGTTCCAGCTGCTGTTAACTGCCGTTCAAACCGCTATGCATAGACAGGCCCGTAACCAGGAATTAATGTGGGGGGTATCTGAATTGAGCTTAGCGGAACTTCTAGCACAGACTGCCATTCTGACTATGAAAAAAGTATATATTTGGTATATGAGCGGAATTCCTGAGCCTAAGTGGGGGGTAACGTCCGATACCCCCGATATCCCCTTGGTTACGGGCCTGACAGAGACAATAATTTGATGGAGAACATACTTAGTTAATAGATATATTTTGAGCTTGCGCTGCGACGGACTTGTCTGTGATTAAGTGCAAAATACTAGCCCTTTGAAAGTCGACAATCGAAGGCTGAGTGCTCAGTTGACGAAAATATTGTGTTAAGCATCAGAAACACTATTCGCGATGTATGACCTCCTGAGTGAAAGACAGATTTCGCGTGTGAATGAGGGAAGTGTGAGACTGAAGGATCCCTTGGTTTCATACCTTCTTGTTATATATTGATATTGATGTTATTTATTTCCTGGGTAACGCCAGGTATCTTGCTAGTTTCTAAAATTAATTCACCACATATGTCAAGCAAAAAGGCCAGTTATATTTGTAGCTCTTGCGAACCAAAAACGGGAGATGCTCTGGCTTTTTTTTGAAGGTAATAAAACCTGACGTTGGTCAGTTTGGGTAGTTATGTGCTGGTCTTTTTGTTTATATTTATCATTCCTTTGCACATTTACAATCATCGGCAACATATCCTTGGTCGGGGACAGTTTGATGATCAGAAGTAATAAAATAATATAAATTTTCCTTGTTCATTTGCAAATATCCGAGTATACAATCTGGTCAAGTTGGTGGTAATTTTTATGAAGTGATTCCAGGCAATCGCAGCAGAACTGAAAATTTGCTAAGAAGCTGGATCCACGAAACCCCACTTTATGCCCGGGAAAGGCCTTGTACTCGCACACACGAGATCACCGGATGACACTTGATTAGTTTGTAGATTCCTCGCTGGTGGCGCTACCAGTTCGTAAACAACATGGCTGAACATGTTTGCGCGGATTTTAAAGTTTAAATCTACTACATAGAATCAGAGCTGTTGATGTAGTTTTATCTTATTATATCTCTAAGGTATTTATTTTATTGACGTATCAATATGTATCACTGATCTGTCATATTCACCATGATCATCCATGATCATCCCGCAAAGTTATTCATTGATTCATATATTATCGCCCTTGTTCGTTGCTAGGACCGCTCTGTAAAATTCAGGTTCACATTAACCGTGAATCCATGTATATATTTAGTATTTTCATAAGTGCAAAATGACTGATGCTAGCACATCAAATCAAATCAAACATCAAATCAACTTAAACTTAACCTTTACCCCCTCCCACTAACCCAGCTAACACAAGAGCGAACCATTATCTGCGTCGCCATCTGACACCCCTTGTCACCCTTCTGACAAGGGGTGTCAAACGGCGACACAGAAAATGGTTCTCTCTTGTGCTGCAATGCTGTTCTCCCATGTTTTCAACTCGTTAAAAATAATATTTCTAGTCAATTAGCTTAAGATGTCTGTAATTGAAAGCATGACGCATGCAGGCACATGGAAGAAATTAATTGCTTCAGGGGAGTGCCATGTGTAAAATCCCTTGAGACTGTGATGCTTGGAATGGCTTGTGTGCAGTTCAAAGGACAGCAGCTAGGCACCTAGCTCCGGTCGAACGGTAACAAAAAATAGACTTTGCGCACCAAAAAACTTACCCCCACTCGCCGGTATTCTTCAGTAAATGCCATCGATAGTTCGTTTCCGAGAAAATCGCAATACGATGTCTGCCATTTTGGAAAATATTAATTCCCGCGATTTCCCGCATTGCCTTAGCATCCCAAGGGGGGGGCACTTACCCTAACTCGGATAGGGGTGTGCCGTGGGACCTCGAAAACCCGTACCCGTTATACAAGTTGAGAATGGAAAAAAGTATACTCCGTCGTACAAGGTATTATGCGAATGTATAACCCGTCGTACAAGCCGAGAGGCCAAAAAAAACATGCCCCTTCGCGCGGCACATGTATACTATCTCTATACACTTCAGTGTTCGACACTAAGGTTTCTAACCAACTTGTCCTGTAGGACAAGTGCTTGGTCCATTTACTTGTCCTTCCTAATTTTTACTTGTCCCGATTTTTATACACGCAAAATCTGGAAAGTTTTAGTTGCAATTAAATAATTTTATTACAGTATGTTTAATAAGAACCGGATCTCATTATAGTTGCAAATATTATTTTTAACAGAGTTTTTTTTTTTTCATTCCTGGGCTCACCATCTCTACTTAACTCAGCAGTGTGGTATTTTGTTCTAGATTGTAACATTTTCTTTTCAGCTTATGCATCAAGAGAATAAATGTGTAATGAAGAACTATTAATTTGATGAATTTGAGAGAATATTTACACTGAGGCAATCTTTGGTTTTACAGAATGGCAAGCAGTTTTCTCATTGTCCTTATTCAAGCTGATATGTCTATTATACGTGTCCCAGCACTGTATCTCATTGTTAGCGTCTGCGTAAATTCTAATTCGAACCATAAACAACAAGACTGTCATCTCTTATCTATCGATCGGTGTATTTACTTAACGCAGTCAATTAAAAGACGGTAGTCGCGCGCCTGCTTCTCACCGACAGTGTGATAAAGGCCCCGCTCAGTGTGAAACTATTATCCCGGCGCCGCGGAATGCAGCAGGCCTAGCTCATAAAAATCACTTGTCCGGTAGGACAAGCCGGTTGGACTAGCTGCTTGCCCGACAGGCCAAATGACTTGTCCCGGGCAAGCGGACAACCGTTAGTGTCGAACCCTGCACTTAAGTGCCCCCCCGCCCCCGGGCTTAGCAGTAGTCGTCGTCTTTCTGAGCATGCGCAATGCACGTGATCTTGAACTAGAAAACAAACATATTGCTGTATTTCTGACTTTCTACTGCTTCCCAAATTGATCGAACTATAAATAATTACCATGGATGAAATCCCCCGCCGAAAAGGGATAAAATTGTCCGTAAAACATCATTGCATTCTATAACTCCATCACTTGTGTATGTTTGGTGTTTGGTAATTGTCTGAATCGATCTAAAAAAATTTGCGTTGCGTCGTTTCCAGAAAGAGTAAGACGTCTACTCAGTCGTCTTGTAGGGCTACTATGCACCCAACATTATGTTGAAGAATATAATGAGTGAAATGGAAGCTGTAGTGTCTGGTACACATGGGAGATCGGGAGATAAAGACGCAGAGCCACGTTGAGAAGGTGCGTCAGCTGGCAGGCAAGTGTGTCCCTGTTGCGCTGTCTGGTTACAGTTTTGGCACAAAGGCACCCCCACATCTGGAACCTCCTTAACTTTTGAACCTGTTGAGAACCGTTTATAAAGTACTAAAGTTTCATTACAGTACTTGAATTTTGTTAAAGTCATTTTAAAGTGGGTGTCATAGTTTCCAACACTGGCTATGTGCCCGCAAACCGACTGAAACCCCGCCCGGCCCCACAAGGCTTATGTTCGCAATTACTTATTACTAAATAAATCAATATTACCTTAAATTATTTTCAATCAACCGTGCTACATAATGGGCTCAACTGAATGATTAACCTGATCCACCATGTATTATTAGATTTTATTTGAGGCAATCCCAAATAATATAGAGGCTGGTTCAAGATCCCACATTAATATCAACATATTCAGGAGGGTTAAAGGTACAACATCAATGTTAAAATATTATAAAATGTTCACAATAACTTCAGTATCTACACATTTATTACTCATGAGTCATTTCAAGCAATTACAAGATACCAAACACAAATATTACATAAACAGGAGGACAATCATGTTTATAAACATTGAATGTGTTTGAGTTACTTTGATTTTCCACCATCGGTGGTCTGGTGAAAAAAACTTGTGATTTTCTATGCCATGATCTCGTAACTGTTTACATTGAAATGGCGCAAAAACAATGGGTACAGTTTTCTGGTTGGCACTAGTGCTTAATGTCACTGTAAGAACTTGACAGTTTCAAAATAATGAATTTGTCTCCATAGGATTTATGTGAGTTGCATGCCTGCAATGACTTATTGACAAAGGCGATGCTTCTTGGCTGTGTATGATCATGTCCATGATGTTAAAACACATAGAAGTAATTATCGGGAGGTTAATTTATTCAGAAGGTACAAATACAGTGTTTTTTGTCACATCTGAAGAAGGCTTGAAAGTGAGATTATGCACATCTGACAATAAGAAGTGAAGTCCTATAATCATAACTATAATCCAACAGACTGTCTGTTATTAAATGATGTGTATGTACAGGGCTACCATATTCACATGTCATGATTAGTCACTTGGTTATCAAGTAACATAGTCCATCCATCAGCTCACCTGATGTGCAAGAACTCTTCCTGAAAACCGTATCTTCATATAAGACCATACAGCTTTTTACAATTTGCCATCACTTGCTTCAGAAGCTACAGATGCCCGTGCAAGTGTGCTCTGCTACATATTTACTCATCCAAGAGACCCAACCAGGAAGTCCATATTGCATTTAAGAAATTCATGTGTTTTGAGGATTTCATGAAGACATGGAATATATGCATGGAATAATGCTTATAAACGTCAATATGTTAAATACTCATTTGAAGCAGTCCTCTTTTTTTTAATTGGTTGATGAAATGACAAGAGAATCAGTCCACTGGTTGATCACCAGTATTTATTTGGCTTGCAGGTGCACTTCATTAAACATAATTTTTTTTATCTTTTTTTATCACAAGCCTCTGAAACACCATCAATAACTAACGGATGGAAGTTGGAAATGGATACATACAAATGTCATAATATTTTAATGTTGGCTATTATGATTGGGAGATATATGGTTGGAAATTCATCATTCAGCATGGACTTGTTGCAGCTGATAAAGAAACCAAATGAGATACTGATATGCAAAAAGGGAACTTGGAAGCAAGCTTTTTAGTCAATGCAATCATATAGTTCTGGAGTTAATGATGCCACCCACTTCGTAACTACACACAGAGTTATGCTGAATCATGGCGATGTGTGCCTTTTTCATTGGGGTTGAGATTACAAATAGATGGTGGTAAACATGATTCACAGAGCGCATAATGTACATCCGCATTCATGAAGATCAAAAGAAATAAGGCAGCTATCAAGAAGTAAAAGGTTTCAATTCAATGAGATGAGGACCGAATGTTATTCCCCGCCATAGGGCTAGTAACCTTGCAGTCAGTAACCCAAAACACAAGCTTTCTAGCCCCATATCCAGCTAACCTACTTTGTGGTTGCAAGGCCATGGAACTCACCTTAGCGCAATATCTCACTATCACTACAATGAACCATGCCATGATGAATTAACTCTGTCGCAGTTGCTTGAATTTATCTTATAATACCCTATATTGATGTGGTCAATTTTTCATTCAAATCAATTGAATATATCAAAAGGGAAGTAAAAAATATGATTTCTTTTTATGTTGTCCTGACCAGATACACAAATACAGTACCAAGACCTCGACTCCAACTGTCTTTGACTGTGTCATATCTACTTAATTCGGTTCTTTGCTAGGAGTTGTGGCATTTGTAAAGAATATTGATCAATCCTCTTTAAGTTACTCAACTTTTGCTGTAATCATCTGAGTGATCTTTTGTATGCTAAATTCTCAGACCAAAGAATCAATACTCTGTGCATGCCCAGATCAATTGTTTCAGAGGCAGGTTTTTAAATTTACTTTAATGCATTTTATAAAAAAAAAATTGTGAGATTGTTGATTCTTCTGTTTGTTTTGCATTTATAGAAGCTGCCAAGATGGCTCCCCTTGACTGGGACCACCTTATGTCTCTGGACATGGAGGCTTTTGAAGAGGAGCAGGCTGATGATCTATATGACGTTCTTGCTGAGGTGATATTGCACTCAACAAACATGCTATTACTCTCAATACTAATGATATAAAGTGGTTATGTGATTGCCTGTCATGTGATCATGCCTGTGTGTGTGCTTGATTTGACCAGTTTGATCCTGGGGAAGAGAAGGATGCTGAGAGGTTAATGAAGCTCTACCTCGTGACACAGTCAGTAATGATCGTGAAGGGCACACAGGCTCAGGTGGCTGAGGAGGAACTAGCAGATAAAGCCTCATCGGAGGGCAAAAGTGGTGCTAAGAAAGGTGGTTTATTCCAGATGCCTATAAATCTCTCTCTCCCTCTCTCTCTCCTCTCTCTCTCTCTCTCTCTCTCTCTCTCTCTCTCTCTCTCTCTCTCTCTCTCTCTCTCTCTCTCTCTCTCTCTCTCTCTCTCTCTATCTATATATATATATATATATATATATATTTATATGTGTGTGTGTGTATGTTATGTGTGAGTGATGTGTTTGTGTGTGTGTGAGTGTGGCTGCTTAAATTTATTATTTTCCCCCTGTGAGCTTCAGTCAGGAGAGGTTTGTGTGACCCTGCTTGGCTCAAAATCAACTTTGTTCCAGGATGAAATTATAATGTGGTGTAAGACACAATGTATTACTTCACATGAGATTGCTGACATAGCTTGTGGAGCACCAGTCTGTGAAGTGGCCCTTTCCATGATTTATCATCACGTACAGGAACACACTTACACTTGATCTGCTCATGGGAACAAATGCGTTGAAATGAGTCTGTGGCAAGTGGGTTGTTAATTAGAATTATACATTTTTTTCAGATCAAGAAATTGAAGATTTGAAGAGAGAGATGCAAACTTTGAAACGTGAAAATAAAGACATGCAGGTGTGATTGGGTGAAATTTTCAGTGCGCCAATGCTTTGGAATGAAATAACATTCTGTTATGTGTGCAAATATTGGTGCCTGTTGTACTGTCGAGTATAAGGTGTACAAACTGGCTGTCATCAAACAGATCATGGTATTTTTTATTATTGTTGTGGAATACTTGGATGGCTTTGCAGAGGTTTGGGAAGGATGCAGGGACTGGTGGGGCTAGTCGAGAGACCAGGTTCCTGCGGGATGAACTCAACGAACTCGAACACCAGGTGTCACTGCTGCAGAAGGACATGAAGGAGAAAGACAAGCAGCTGACAGAGGAGAAGGAACTCAGTGAGAGGGTCAGCTACCAGTTAACTCGTCTCTCACAGCTTATGTAGTAGTTTCTGTTCCTTCTTAGGAATGCATTCATATGACATTTTTTTAGAGGATGTAAGCAATGTAGCAAAAGGTGTGTGTGTGGGGGGTGGTGGGGGTGTGGTTTATCATCAAAGAAGATGTGTTTAGTCATGACATTGTTTCCCATTGTATACTGTGTCAATGGTTGTTATGTATTGTATGTGTTTAGTCATGACAAAGTTTCCCATTGTATACTGTGTTAATGGTTGTTATGTATTGTGTGTGTATAGTCATGACATAGTTTCCCATTGTATACTGTGTTAACGGTTGTTATGTATTGTATGTGTTTAGTCATGACATAGTTTCCCATTGTATACTGTGTTCATGGTAGTTATGTATTGTGTGCAGTACATTGCCAGGGCTGAAGATGGCGAGAAGGAGTTGAGAGAACTGAGGAGAGAGGTACATTAAACATCATCAACTTCCAGTTTATATATTATACTTAATGATGACTTTTTGATTTACAGAGATTCCTCACAGCATTTCAATTGCCTCCATGCTCACATATTTCTCACAATGTGTATCACTGCTTGTGCTGCCTGTAATATTAACTGGTCAATGCAACACGCCCATTCTGTCTTGTGGTTGTGAACAGAATGACCAGATGAGGGAAGACGTACGTGACTATCAACGCCAGCTCGAGGCCCAGCGTGAAAGCATGCTTTCTAAACGGGACGAGGACTTTGAAGTCCGGGATAAGATCGTCCACAAAAACAAGCTGCTCAATGCAGCTTTAGAAGAAAATAGGGTATGTGTGTGTGTCATCCAATGGTTGTAGCTTGAACCGGATCACAAAACAGAGTTAAACATACGGATATGCCTATATTCAATCAGTTTATCATTACCTGAATCAGATGAGAAGTTCAATTAGTGTACTTGGTTTTCTATGTATGTACAGTGTCCTATTTATATTGACATGATTGGTTGATTCACCATGACGTTTGATTCGTTCTGATTGACCAGATGACTGTATGTGTCTGGTTTGTCTGCTTCAGAATCTTGCGGAGTCTAATGTAGACCTTGAGAAGAAGATTGAGGACCTTAAGAAAGAGATGGATGAGGGTCGCCATGAGATGGAGGAGACTGCCGATCGCTACCTCAAACTCAGGGTCGGTTTCCATTCCATTTTGTTCGTACATTTCTCATCTTGTGATGTTGTTATTAACTAATAGTCCTGTCATACCATTAGTTATAGTATTTGTTTGGACACATAAAGTTGTCACAGATTTCAGAGTTATATTATTGATCTTTGTCCACTGTTCACTCTGTGTACAGACCCTGGTGGACCAAGGTGACCAAATGATCGAAAACCTCAGACGGGAAAATGAGATGCTTAAAGGACAGGTACGAGTGAATGCTAGGCTTGAATTATTATAAACCTTACTTATATGACCGCATCATTGTTGATGTCCATGCACCAGTGAAAGCATGCAGACTGTTTTGAATGTGTTATTGATTGCAGGTGGATGATCTGATGGACCAGGTGAAAACAAAAGCAGATGCTGATGACGAGATTATGGTACAAGTGAACAACAAGGTGGAGCAGTGGAAGGTCAGTCAGTCAGTCAGTCAGTCAGTCAGTCAGTCCATGAAACATTTCATGTGATGTGTATCTTAACCATGCTGAGTCAGGTGCTGTATTTTTTTTAAAACTTACTTTGTATGTTTATAATTTGTGTATTTTAGGGTGTGTTATCTGACAAGGAGGAGAGGATATATGACCTACAGGAACAAGTGATCAAGTTACGTGAGCAGTTGACTGCCGCTAACATGGACAGCGAGAAGGCATCAGTAGCCATGCTGACTAAGGTAAGCTGTCTGATTGATCTCTGGCTGTTTACAGGAATTATCTTGAATCAGTCTGTTTTTATTCTGGGAGATTATTTTGTTTCCTCAGGCTCTCGAGGAACGCGACAAGCAAATTGAGGCGTTGAGGAGGCGCTTGGATGAGGCATCCGGAGACATGGAAGCTAATGCTGCACTTATACAAGATGTTCATTCACAGATGAACAGAAGTGTGTATACCATCAGGAGCATGGCTCCTCTAACATAACTATTAGATTAAGTTTTTGCAAGTTATTTCTAGTCTCTTGTGTACATTGTACCATTCTGTATTTGCACATCACAGCTTCTGTAGGCTCTGCTGACCCACATATGAAGAAGATAGGAACCTTACAGAGTACAATCAAAATGCACGAATCCCAGCTGAAGGATGCAGATGTCAGAGCACATGAGGTAAGCTGATCTGGTTTCAATTGATCACTGTAAAAATAGAACAAATATAAATGTTGCTGACCTAAAACTGGTCACGTCTTGTGTGGCTTCATAATTTATCATCATATCTTTTCTCAAATAGATTACTGTTTTCTATGTGGTCCCTTGCCAGACATGTAACCTTGATATGACCTTAACATGATTGACCTCTATATATTTTTTCAGGCTGAGGAGGATGCAAGGGAGAAAGACAAGCAGCTGAGCGAGGCATTGGATAAAATCAACCAGTATGAAATGGTAACTCATTTTGCAACCAATATCAAATATATATATATGCAATGCATTTGCTTTCCCTATTTACACTTTATGAATTAAGTTTTGCATATAATATCAGTAATATTGAGCAAAATTGTATAAAATGATAAGGAAATGATCTGCTTATTTGATACATATGTTTTGTTTACTTGGCATTGCAGGGTATTTATGGCCTACCAGAGGCAGTGGCTGAGATCAAAACCATCAAACAGCAGGGCCAGATGAAGGACAGGTGTGTAAGACGCAATGTTCTTTCTGAATGTTATAACTGTAACTGCATGGGTGGCTTTGATCTGAACTAATTTCTGATGTGAATGATGAGACATTTGTCAGATAGTTTGATATCAGTTGGGGTTATTATGTGTTACCAGGCAAGTTGAGGAACTCACACAGTACATTAACCGCGTTGAAATGGAGATCAATGACGTTAAAGATGAGAATGATGATTTCCGAGAGCGACTTGGTCTTGGTCCTCGAGAGGAGGTGAATTTGACCGAGTTCAAGAAGAGGAAGGGCATGAGGTTACAGGAGGACCGGGCACTCAACAGGGTGCTTCAACAAGAGGTACACAGCTTCTCATTTCTGAACAGCCAATGAAATTGGAGGAAAGTTGTTATAACAATGCTGGGGTCAAATATGCTGTATTTGTGTCTTGTCAGCTTGAAAAAATGGAAGAAGAAAGAATAGAACTCAAGCAGCAGATAAGGAAATTGGCCCAGGCCACAGGGCAAAGGTCAGTCATAAACATTTACCATAATTCAGCCACGAAACATTACCATTTCTAAATACCTTGTGTTGTGAGATGAATCCATTTAAGTTAATGTCTCTGTTCAGGGCTGTGGCACTGGGTCTCGGAGCGGATGATTTACTGGCTGTTGATAACTTCATCGAGGACCTCAAAGTGAAGAACACAGGGTCTGCTGCCACTAAGACCATCAAGTCCCGGTCTGAGAAAGATATGCTGGAGATCAAGGTAGGTATCAAACAGGTGTTCTGTATTCTATACCTAATGAGCACCCATTTCTCTGTATGCAAATTCCATTTCCTCTAGAAGTATCACATATTTGAAAAACAGATCTATCTACTATCAATCATGGCACATGTGACGTATATTATCTTAACCCATGCCATGTTTGTCCCACAGAACCATCAACTAGGCTCAGATCTGGCCAGTAATGAGAAGCAGTTAATGAGAAAAGCAGGTTACAAAAGCTGAATCAGGAAAATGTGGAGGTGAAGGCCAAGATGAAGAAGTTGCGTGAGGAGAATGTTCATCTGGAGAAAGGGATGCGTGAGATACTGACCAGCATCCAGGAGCAGGGTGGGTTACTGGTCTCATCCAGGAGCAGGGTGGGTTACTGGTCTCATCCAGGAGCAGGGTGGGGGTCTCATCCTGCAGGGTGGGTTCTGGTCTCATCCTGGAGCAGGGTGGGTTACTGGTCTCATCATCCAGGAGCAGGGTGGTCTCATCCAGGAGCAGGGTGGGTTACTGGTCTCATCCAGGAGCAGGGTGGGTTACTGGTCTCATCCATCCAGGAGCAGGGTGGGTTACTGGTGGGTTACTGGTCTCATCCAGGAGCAGGGTGGGTTACTGGTCTCATCCAGGAGCAGGGGTGGGTTACTGGTCTCATCCAGGAGCAGGGTGGGTTACTGGTCTCATCCAGGGAGGTGGGTTACTGGTCTCATGGGTTATCCTGGTGGGTTACATCCAGGAGGAGCAGGGTGGGTTACTGGTGGGTTAATGGTCTCATCCAGGAGCAGGGTGGATTACTGGTCTCATCCAGGAGCAGGGTGGATTACTGGTCTCATTGGAGCAGGTTTAGCTGGTACGGTTAAAGGGACAGCAAGAATGTAACACTGACACCTGTTAACGCCTCCATCAGAGGTGTTCAGGGTAAATATATGATATGTTCACTTGGTACTGACTGAGTAAGGTGGATATTTAACTTTGATGTATTGTGTGTATTTAGGTTCGTCTGATGGGGGAGAAGTTCTTCATTGTCCAACGCTGGAGAGAATGCTTGCTGTACGTGTCCAATCAGAAATATATTTTGGGAGCAAATCTTCCCTTGTACTTTTGACTTGACTTCAGTAGAAATGTATGGCTAGGAGGAATTATAGGATTATTGGACCTCCTTCAATACTTTATTGTTGTACAGGCCATGGAGACTCGTCGACTGACAGGGAACTATGATGCAGCCTTGTACCTGAAGGCTCAGGTTGATAACCTGACTGGCCATAATGAAGAGTTGAGGAAAACACTGAGAGAGACGCGTGTGGAATCTACCAAGGCTAATGTAGAGCTTGACCGAGCCAAGACAAAGGTATGTCAAGTGTGCATGCTATCTCACCATCCCATAGCATCTTATACTAATTTACTGTATTAATTGATTGTTGGTCTGAGTGGCTGCATAGTATTGTGTAGTCAGTAACCATTGCAGATGCTCAACAGATTGCCTATGGATTCCTTTAACTACATTGTTCAAGCCATTTCTTCATGCCACTGAATGATGTATTTATTGGTAAGATGTATGACACCATATTCATTGTTCCTCAATCCATACTACTGGTCTGTATGTAATAGATGATGGACCTCCAGTCTGAGATCAAGACACTGAGGGAGGTAGGAGCAGGAGGTTTCTTCCAGTCCATGCCTCTACCTGAGGGTATGGCTGTTACCAGTGCTGATGTCATTGCCAGTCTTAATGAGCACCTCACTCAGGTGTTACAGGTGGGTCAATTTAAATGAGGTTCGAACTTGCTGTCAGGTTAATTTGAATGAGGTAGAAATCCAGATGTTCCAGCTGGGTTAGTCCTGTCTTTAGGCTTGAGCCACCGTTTTTACCGTTGTATCCGGTAGAATATGATGAAATACAAGCCACATGGATGCTGCAAAAATATAATGTTTGTATTTTTCTTCAGGAACTTTCTTTAAAAGAGGAGATGGTTGAGAAGATGGAGGCATCCTTGGAGAACAACAGACGCAAGTTTGCTGTGGTTCGTCATCAACAAGGTCTCCTTTACCAGGAGCACCTGCATGAGAAGGAGGTCAGTGTGTGGGGGTCAAAGGTCAACTGGGGTTAGAAGTTGATGGGATGGGGTTAGATAGGCTAATGTTACAGGTAGTATTATATGTTGATAATGCCTGTACCTCTTTTATGTGATGTTTATTTTACCTTGCACGAGTGAGATCAAGTTCTGTATCATGTTCAAGAGTAAACCATGGAAGGAGGCAATATGTGACACGAAAATGGAAATGTTTTGTTCGGAGGTTCTGTTTAATAGGCATGTCTTATGTTGTTGACAGAGTTGGGAAGATGACAAGAAGAGAATGTGGGAGGAGCTACAGAAGTTACAAGGGATGCGTGATGAAGACAATGTGAGATTGCAGGAGTTTGATGTGAGTTGATAACATCCTCAGAAAGTCATCGTTCACATACATACCATTGTGTTAAGTATTCAGATGGCTTAGCAGGCTTGCTTTTATCATTGTTATTAACGGTGGTCAATTCCTTCTCCAGAGACTGGTGGATACACTGGGACAAGATGACTCTGAGGTGCGACGTCGCTTGTCAGACATGACCCGTAAGATCACTGTGCTGAGGGTGAATGAGAAGGCTCTGGCTCGACGCTACTGTGCTCTGCAGGACATTGAGGCCAATCTGCAGAAGGTTGGTCACACCTACCATGAATATCTTATATCATTTTTTCTTTGAAATCATTAACAAATAGCACACTGTCAATTTGTGTTCCCATTCTCAATCTTTTGTGCTTTGTGTTTTATTCGTCCTATAAAGGAGGGCACCAAGTTGAAATCTGACATGATTGCCATGGAGACTGCTGTTGCCGAGCGACTTGGGTACCTCCAGAGGTATAAAGACATGGCCACATTTAAGATAGCAACATTACAGAGGTCACTGGAGGAGTGTGTGCCTGAGGTGGACCTAGTGAAAGCTAACAAGCAATACATGGAGCTGACCGAGAAGTACAGGGACATGCTGGAGAGGACCAACTCACTAGTGGCCCGCTCAGAGCAGACATCCGGTTATGAGGTGCCCACTCAATGGCCTCAATAGCTTGGATTTTATTAAAATTCTTACGTTGTTTATGGGTCTACGATTGATATATCTGTCATATCTGTATTCTGTGTTCTAGGTTGAAGTGAAACATCTACATGATGATAATAATATACTCAAACAAGAATTGGCCATTGAGAAAGAGAAACTTCACACTTTAGAAGCTGCCTTCGAGCAATTACGCAAACAAGGTACTCACTTAATCAATGAAAGGTTTTATTTTCTCTTGACAGATTTGACCTCATATTATTGTAATACAATGCTCATGATTGACTTGCATGTGATCCAGGCATGGCGTCCAGTAAAGACCTAACCAATAGTGAGATCGTGTCCATCTCACACAAGCTGACCACTCTAGAGATGAAGGAACTGAATGAGAGACAGAGAGCAGACCATGCTCACAACATGTACAACCAGCAGAAAGTCACACTCAGGCAACTGGAGGACAGGAACTTTGAGCTGGAACAGAAATTCGCTGAGGTATATATTGCGTTGGTAGCTGGGTTCCAATTATAAAAGCATAAACTGTTATTTTGGTTTTTTTTGTAGATTTTTACTCTCTATCCAGTTTAGTATGTTCAATCATGTATGTTCATTTTATTTGTAGTTGACAAAGATGAATTTGGAGTCACAAAAAGTGGAGAGGGAGCTTCGCGATGAACTATCAAGTAGGTTTCCCAGCTTACTCCGGTTTCCAGCTTATTAAAAATCATGATTTATTGAATGTTAATACATGGGCACTTTATTGGTGATTTGTCCCCATGCCGTTAGGTTGTGTCATGAAGTCTGTGAGTGATAATGATCGCAAGCGAATTCAGGAACTGGAGTTCAGTGAAGCTCAACTACGAGATGAAATCAGTAAACTAAAGGTGAGGGAAGCAGCGGCACCTTACATAGGCATCAATAACATTGATAACCAAAATTCTACTTAAGTTATGAATTAGTTCATCTTTGTTAATTTAGGGAAACAGTCAGTTGTATTCTCTGTAGAACTGTTACTCCCCTGTTTGAGTTCACCAGTTTAACAGTACTTGCCACCATGTTACAGGATATATCTGACGTGGCCACTTGTCAGGTGAGAGCCATAGAGTCACAGCAACAAACACGCAACAAGGAGATTATTTCTCTCAGGCAGCAGCTTGTGGATTTCCAGGCCCAGAGTGATGAAAAAACTGTCATAGGTGAGGAAGATGAGACACAGATATGTGGTGTTGTGTTGATGTGTGTTCTTTGGATGAACATAGAAATATGTTGTTAAGTGAAAATAAACTGTTCAGGACTGTGATGCTATAGTACACTGCTTGTTAAATGCCTGTACACAACCATTATTCATTATAATTGACTAAATGGTGTTGTGTCCATGTCTATAATGTGCTTGGTAGCGGTAGAGGACGTTACAATATGACCTTTCCTGTTGCCAGGTAAGCTACATCGTCACATCGTCCAGCTACAGGTGAGTGAGGGTATGGCTGTGAGGCGATTAGATGATTCCCTCAAGAAGATAAACAAGCTGGAAGCTCAGCTGCTGAGGACTGAACAGAAGTTGGACTCAAGGGATCAGACCATCTACCACAACAGGCAGGAGGCACGCAGTAAAAACAGACACCTCAAGCTCACTGTACAGGTAAGCTAATCCAGCAGTCACCTCAAGCTCACTGTACAGGTAAGCTAATACAGCAGTCACCTCAAACTTACTGTACAGTTAAGCTAATACAGAAGTCACCTCAAACTTACTATACAGGTAAGCTAATCCAGCATTCACCTCAAACTAACTGTACAGGTAAGCTAATACAGCAGTCACCTCAAACTCATTGTACAGGTAAGCTAATCCAGCAGTCACCTCAAACTAACTGTACAGGTAAGAGTGTTAGACTGACACCTCAGACTGACTGTACAGGAAAACATGCATTGTCACTAAAATAACCAGCAAGTTAAGCCACATGCGTCTCCTCTAGCCATGTGTGTTATAAGCCATGTGTTGTTGTCCATCTCTCACATGTCATCATCTGCTATCAATTCCAGCACAATTCATGAATGACTCTATCCAGTATTGCCTTTGTGTTGTAGGACTTGCGGAGGAAGTTTACAGGTGCCATCCCGCTTCAGCAGCAGGAGCGGTTTGCTGATGCTATGGTGAAGCTACAGGAGGATAAGAGCCTTATCCAACAGGAGCTGACCAAGGTGTGTAGGGTGTCTCTGAGTTAATAACAGTACACTACAACGGGCATATGGTGTATCCATGGCAGAGTTTATTGTAGGAGGGTGTCTCTGTAGCAGAGTTTATTGTAGGACCCTCCTTAGGAGATAGGGTGTCTCTGTAGCAGAGTTTATTGCAGGACCCTCCTCCGGAGATAGGGTGTCTCTGTAGCAGAGTTTATTGCAGGACCCTCCTCAGGAGATAGGGTGTCTCTGTAGCAGAGTCTATTGCAGGACCCTCCTCAGGAGATACGGTGTCTCTGTTGCAGAGTTTATTGCAGGACCCTCCTCAGGAGATAGGGTGTCTCTGTGTGGCCTTAGGAGATAGGGTGTTTAGTTTGTAGGACCCCCCTTAGGAGATAGGGTGTCTCTGTGGCAGAGTTTATTGCAGGACCCTCCTCAGGAGATAGGGTGTCTCTGTGGCAGAGTTTATTGTAGGACCCTCCTTAGGAGATAGGGTGTCTCTGTGGCAGAGTTTATTGTAGGACCCTCCTTAGGAGATAGGGTGTCTCTGTAGCAGAGTTTATTGCAGGACCCTCCTCAGGAGATACGGTGTCTCTGTGGCAGAGTTTATTGTAGGACCCTCCTTAGGAGATAGGGTGTCTCTGTGGCAAAGTTTATTGCAGGACCCTCCTCAGGAGATACGGTGTCTCTGTGGCAGAGTTTATTGCAGAACCCTCCTCAGGAGATACGGTGTCTCTGTAGCAGAGTTTATTGCAGGACCCTCCTTAGGAGATAGGGTGTCTCTGTGGCAGAGTTTATTGTGAGACCCTCCTTAGGAGATAGGGTGTCTCTGTGGCAGAGTTTATTGTAAGACCCTCCCAGAGTTTATTGTAAGACCCTCCTTAGGAGATAGGGTCTCTGTGGCAGAGTTTATTGTAGGACCCTCCTTAGGAGATAGGGTGTCTCTGTGGCAGAGTTTATTGTAGGACCCTCCTTAGGAGATAGGGTGTCTCTGTGGCAGAGTTTATTGTAAGACCCTCCTTAGAAGATAGGGTGTCTCTGTGGCAGAGTTTATTGTAGGACCCTCCTCAAGAGATAGGTGTCTCTGTGGCAGAGATCATTTTAGGAGCCTAATTAAGAAAGGGTTCATTGAAACATATTAAAAAAACTTTTCATTACATATTAAAATATATAACAAAGTTTCTTTACAGAACCTTAACATATGGATATTCAATAATTAATGCAACAACAAAGACAAATGACTAATATTATATTTTGTTATATACAATGCAACAAGGAATAGTAAAAACACCAGGCATCCATATGTATGGTTTTAATGTTTTGTATCTTCCCATCTTTAAGCAAATAAATATGTTTGCAGGTTGGCTAGATTAACATGTAAGCTTACTGTGTTGACAGACCCAGAAGGAACGTGAGGCAGTAGAAGACAAGTTGGCTGAGCTGGAGCTTCGACATGGAGGGCTTCAGGACCTCATCGCTACACTCAAGGACGGCAAGGGCGCTCAGAAGGTGGCTGAATGGCACAGCAAAATGGAGGCATTGCGACTGGAAGATCTGAGGCACCGCAGGGAGATTGATCGTCACAAACAGCAGGTGGGTCACAATCAACGATGGTGTTACTAGGTCCATGATGAAATTATCAAACGTGAAATCTGCCACATGACTGCAGGCTGATCATAACACCATCAGAGGTTAATGTGGCTGACTTGGTGTGGTTTTTTTATTGCAGGTGAAGTTCATGGAGACTCTATCCAAGCAGCATGAAAGTGAGGTGACCAGTCTGGAGGAAGATAAAGTGCGCCAGAATCGGGTCAGTATTGGTCTCCTGTCTAGAAACTCCAGTCCCGTGATAACGGTAGTGTTCTGCAGTATGCTTTAACGTTGGTGGTGTGTTAGGCTTTTGAAGCGCGTGAGTTGGAGTGGGAACAGAGGGAGGTGGAGTTAGAGAGAATCATTGCCAGTATGGAGCGGCAGCAGGCGGCTATTGCTGGAGCCGCTACTGAGGTATGTCTCATCATCTTGTTGTCATCTCTTATGTAGGCTGGTCTCTACCTGGTGAGTACCGACTTGACCGTGTGTGCATGTGTGTGTGGTACAGTTTGAGGCGGCTGTAGGCCAGCTGCCAGACCCCTCCTGGCCAGTAGCACAGCAGCTGGAACATGCTGTCACCTCCATCAAACGCAACATCAAACACATCCTGGATACCAAGGCAGAGATGGAGCACTTGAGAACGGTAAGTTCCGTCATGACCTGCAGGTCAGACAAAACTGGTCAGCGTGGTTGTCTAGTTCCATCAGAGATGTTGTCTAGTTCCATCAAAGATGTTGTCTAGTTCCATCAGAGATGTCTAGTTTGATTCTTGTTCTAATTTTTTTTTATCTATAACATTACTCTGAGCAATGCAAACAATTATGTTTGAAGTGTTACCCTCTTCTCTGTTGGGGTTATCACAATAGACTAGTTTTTGCAAAATAGTGCCCTTAATAAGAATGAAGGAGCAAACATAACTATAATATGCTGCTGATATATGTATGCAGTATACTAGTGGATTTGTTGTAGCGCATAAATGAACTCCAAGATGAAATTCGTGGCAAGGAGAAGGAAGTGTTGTCGAGGGACAAGGTGATCACTGAGCTGCGTCTGAGAATGCCTGCTTCTCTAGAGAGGGATGAGATGATCCTCAAAGCCCAACAGAGAGCTGCTAGCGGGGAATCTGACCCAGAGGACTATGAGGGCCGGCAGGCCGTGCGTGTGGCCACAGAAACTGTTGCCGGACTTCAAGTGAGTGTTGTGCTTGGTGATACATCACAGAAACTGGCTGTGAGCTCAGTTTTTCCAAACAAAATTTTGATGAACTAACTTAGATTAACCAGTTAGCAAACTGCAATCTTCGCTGTGTAAAAACATGCTGGACTTTATTACTTTCAATACTAATGAAAGAAGTAGAGAATTGCTGCTTGACATGTTTTTCACATTTCTTTTTGTTGGTGTCCAGACACGTCTTGCCCAGAAGGAACATGTGTTAGAGAAGCACCGTGAGTTGCTGAAGCAGGCCAGGGAAGATGCTCGTCTTGAGAATGACCGTAACCGCCAAGAGCTCCAGGCTATACAAGCCAAACTCCACAACAAACATGATGATGCTCTCTCCAAGTTCAAACAGACTGTGAGGGACTCTCTGAACAAACCCGATGCAACTATCCCCACCAATGAGCAGGTGTGTTTTTCTATCACCTGTATCCCCCTTCTCCTTTACTGGCCAACAGTAATAATAACCCAATAACTTCTGAAACAAGTATCAACTTGGTTTGACTTTTAGTGGCTCATGTCTGGGAGTTGTTCCAGCAGGCGAGTTATTGTGGTAGAGAGGATCAGATATGTGCAATTAAGTTCATGCAAATAATTGAAGCCAGCTATATATTTCTTCATTTACCGTCTATAGTGGCTGCATGAATGTAGTATTGCCATTTGGGCTTCAACCTAGCTTAATTCAGTTACTTGTCTTCATACTGCATGTTATTTTGACAGTTGAAGCGTCTGAACGAGCTAGAAGACATGCTTGCCGAACAGGAAAACTCTGTGGCTGCTCTTCGCGAGAAGCTGATGAAAACCCGTAAAGAATCTCAGGACTGGCGCTATAGATACGAGGATGCGGTCAGGCACCACGCTGAAGAGAAAGCAAGGTGAGACATATCAAATGTGTTTTTGGAATTGGTTAGGTGTTGTATTTGGTAAGATGTTATCCTGATGTATCATGGTTTACAGTTTAATGGGAGACCATCAGGACACTATATCTCAACTGCAAGTGGAGCTGGATGGAATACATCACCAGTTGGGTGAGAAATCTAAACAGCTGGAGGTGACTGAAGATGAACTGGCTGCACAGAGGGAGGAAAATGTAAGAGCCCCAACAACCACCATGAAGAACCTGGTGGAGAGACTGAGGAACCAGCTGTCACTCAAAGAGAAGCAGCACCAGGTGCGAGAGGCTTACCAAGGGCTTCTCATCAAGTTGTAGTCTCTCGGCTCCTTGTGACAAAAACATCTCGATTATATTTTTCATGTATTGATTGTGTTTTGCAGGCCCTAAGTAAGGCTTTACTGGAGCTGCGAGCTGATATGGTGAACCAGGCTGGAGAAGATGCTAAAGCCAATGCTGAACAGGCATTGATGGAGTTAAACGTGCAGAAAGCTGTTGACAGGCAAACCAAGGATCTACAGGAACGTCTTGAGGAGGTCGATGCGATCTCATCACGGTTAAAGAGAGAGGTGAAGAAGCTCAAGGACCGTGATGCTGTACAGTCCACAGAGCTGGAGGAAACCAAGCGAGACCTGTGTAAGTCACTCAACACCTACATTGCTCTATGTTATTAGCTGTTTTTGAAAACCTTTGATATGGCGAATAGTGAATCAAATGAGTCAGTACAGTTTCAACACAGGCTGCAATTGAGCTGCCATTTGTTACGTGTCATCTCTGAATTGTCAGATTCACTCTAAAGCCAACATTGATTTTGTTGATTTATGATAACATGCAAAGTGGGTTGTGATTGGCTGCAGTGAAGAAAGATACGTTAGTGAAGAAGCTGAAACAAGACAAGAGTAGGTTGGAGGCTGAAGTGGATGACTTGGAGAAGAAAGTCAATAGAATGGGCACTATGGCTAAACAAGTAGGGCTTATTCCTTACTGACATACATACTCACACTCGTAGGTGCTTTTAATATTGCTTGCTGGTATTTACAAGGTTTATTACCACCAGCAAATTAACCAAATAATGTTGCTATAATCAAGTGGTGATATCCACTTTATCTTGCTATTGTTGAACAGAGGGCAGCTGATGGAGATGTGGAGGGCCCCCAGGCCGAACTGGAGGAACTTAGACGGAGAAATAGACTACTGACAGAGGATCTCAAGAGGTCCAAACACCAAGCTGAAAAGCCTTACGAGCAAACTGCTGGCAAAGACCCTGCACCAGGGGTGGGTGTGATTACTTATTGTCACAACATCCAAAAATCATTACCATCCATACTTCACAGTAACTGCATGAACACACATTGCTGGAAGAAATGTTTATTCTCATGCTACAGTAGGATAGTTAATTTTGTTTTTTTCATGTATCAAAACCAGAGTCGGGAGGAGGTGGTGTTAAAATGGGAGGAAAGTAAAAAATGGCAGAAAATGGTTGACCGGATGAAGCAGAGGGTGAAAGAGAAGGATGTAGAGCTGGAGAAGTCGCTGAAGACGAACGAGATGCTCAAGAATGGACTGGAGAGGTGAGCAGCAGGGATCTGGTCAGTGTAACATGCTGTGGTCAGTCGTCAGTGTAACATACCGTACAGTCGGTCAGCGTAACATGCCTCGGTCAGCGTAACATGCCGTGGTCAGTCGGTCAGCGTAACATGCCGTGGTCAGTCGGTCAGTGTAACATGCCGTGGTCAGTCGGTCAGCGTAACATGCCTTGGTCAGCATGACATGCTGTGGTCAGTTGGTCAGCATAACATGCCATGGTCAGTCGGTCAGCATAACATGCCTTGGTCAGCGTAACATGCTGTGGTCAGTCGGTCAGCGTAACATGCCGTGGTCAGTCGGTCAGCGTAACATGCCGTGGTCAGTCGGTCAGCGTAACATGCCGTGGTCAGTCGGTCAATATGACATGCTGAGGTCCGTCAGAGGAACAGTTTATATTCAAAGAACTTGCATTTTCAGAGCCAATAAAGATAAAGAGACTTTGGAAGCACGTATGAAAAGTCTGAGTAAGCTGAGTGTAGAGCCAGCGGTCGGGGTACAGAGAACCCCTCCTGTCAACGCTGCCCCACCCCGCGGTCCTGCTGCCCATGCCATGGAGGATCTTAGGAAAACCAACCATGACCTCGAAGAGCAGGTGACTTCAGTGTTATACAAAACAGGATTGCTAATAAATGTCATTGTTTTTGAAGGTGTTCAATGTATGTCATCGTTTCAATGACAACTGTGCTTTGGACTTTTTTTAAGCCCTGTGAACCATATTTTCACTACAAGATAGAAACAAACAGCCATGCAAAGCAATACAATAGCTATAACATATATACTGTAAATCAATTGTCATAACATCAGGGCAATATCTCTCCTATTACACTTTTTAAAAAATCATCTTCTTGAGATAATCACCTCACCGACTGGTTTTTAAAGGTTGCTCAGCTGAAAAGAAGACTGACTCAAAGCAGAGACACTCAAATGGAAGAAGTGCAGCTGCGGAATAAATTCCTGGCCGAAAAACTGGCCCAGATGGAGGGGGAAATTGCTAAAAGAATGACAACCCAGACATTCCATCCGAAGGTACCTTAACTGAAAATGGCACGCCATGGAAGCACATTCAATAATTGAACTACACTCAAGCTTCTTTAGTTTTTTTGGTGTTTTTTTAAGAAATAGCATATCCAATATGTACCTGTTTCTGTCTCTGACTGTTGGGCTTACATTGTGTGTTCTGTGCTATCCAGCAGGAAGAGACTGTGGGTCATGACACATACAGAGAGCTGGCTAACAGAGAGAATAACCTTCAGAAAAAGGTCATCAAACTCTCAGAGGAAAACATTGAACTTCGCTTTGAGGTGGAACAGGCCAACAAAGACATTCCCAGACTCAAGGTCAGATGAAGGTCAAATTATCTAGAGAATATTTGGTATGATCTGTCTTGGATGTCACTCTTGCCAATTTTGTCTTTTTCTTGTAGAAACGAGTTGATGACCTTCAGAAGTACATAGAAGTGTTGAAGGTTGAGAAGGAGGAGCTGAAGATGATGAGGTCCAGCAACCAGTCCCTGGCCTCCCTTGCTTCCTCCTACAGCTCCTCCAACATACGCAGGGTACACACTGTCTACTAATCTTAATTCACTTGTGGAGATATAACTGGGTTATATGCTGTATTATTCAAACCTGCTCTAGAAATTGGTTTCTGTAAGCCATTGACATTTAATTAATCAATTTACAACACACTCCATCAATCAATCCCCCAATCTCTCTCTCTCATTGATCCTGTCCAGTAACAGGCCCAGACCTGTCTGTCAAGGCCTGACAAATTCCATTCATTACCACATGCACACTATTGGGGGACACGTTCAAACATGTGCAGACAGTCTGGTCTTTAAGAGCCTTTATCTGGTGTTGTAGTGTTAACACATGGGGTCAACATACTGAGCTATAACCATATAATTGAATCTAAGTTAACAATGTCCTGGGGCCCCAAAGTTAAACCATCAGTAAGTTGTCAGTGTTTATTTGCAATCTCCTGACAGTTCTGTAAATACTATGATTGGTTGCTATCATGATCAACTGTGATTGTGGTTTACAAATCATGGATGTTGTAGTATTCCACTGTTGTTGACACCTACCATGACTGATACATGCAGATTGGAGACAGTGGTAAAACACCTCAAGAGCTGGAGAAGACGGTCGCCCTGTTGAAGAAGGTGGTGGAACGATGCCAGGCTGAGAACAGGCAGCTCAAACAAACCCCAGGCATTGTTTCCAATGAGGCACTGCACCACCTGCAGGAGGAAAACCATGGACTCAAGGTCTGTTTATTTATCAATTTAAACATTTCTTGAATTTGGTTGTTATATTCACTGAAATACTTTAAATTACTTAGAAAACTAAAGAACCGATGGGAGTTGTTGCTGTAAACTGTAATGTATACTTTCTGTATGTCGAGGTGATAAATGCAACCAACATATTTGGTTTCACAGAATCAGTTGGAGGAAGTTAGGCAGAGAATGGGTGCCAACTTGAGTGAAAGGTACCAGTCTCAACAGCGAGGCACAGCCAGGGTAGTAGCTGACCATGAACAACTCCGCAAGGACCTCATCAAGGTGTGTTGTCTTCGTTGTACTGGACTGTTAACGATGTCAATGTTGCCGAGAATTTGATGACAGTGATTATTATGTAGCTGCTGATGTTGTTCATTACTTGCCACAGGAAAAAGAATCTAACGAGAAACTTCGAGTCAAGATTAGTCAACAAAAGGTCACAATTGAACAGCAGCAGAGACAGCTTGAGGAAACCGAACAGCGGCTAGAAACAGCTGCTAAGAAACCTACGCTGGGAAGCCTAGACACAAAGGAGTGGAAAGCGGCCGTCATACCCCGGCTGAATGAGGAGAAGATAAAAGCCCTTGAGGAAGAAGTTGATAGCAAGGTTATTTTTATATCTATAATTGCCTCTAAACTTGGGTTCAAACTGGTTATGTAGTGATGAATAACATTTCGAGTCCCAGTTTTACATTTGATTGCATTTTGAAGCAGCTGAATGATAAAGGGGTATTTTCAGAACCGAGCCTTGAAGGATGTAAAGATTTTACTACGAGATGCTGCTGAAAGGGAGCAGGCATTGCTTCATGAGAAACAGGATATGGAGGAGAAAGTAGGTCAACATATGTCATCACAATCAATCATATATGATCTCTGTTCATCATTATGTCATTGGAAACTACAATCTGTATTGGCCGTTTTTTTGTTATTGTGCAGATGCATATGTTGGAAGCATTCCCTCCTGGAGTTAATGTCAAGGATGCTCAGCTGATACAGGAATATCAAACCTCCAGGTCGGTGCTCCCATTTCACCAACTGGGTGGCCAGGTTTCATGAGTTATCATTTTCCTGTGCCATATCTATTGTACTGAGCTGGGAATAATTGAGTCAATGATTTGTTATGTGTGTGTGTGTATTTCAGGTTGACAGTTGAAAGGCTTGAGAAGGAGAAAAAGGGATTACTCTATGAAATGCAAGTCTTACGCAAGCAGGTCAACTCTGGGGCTGGCGGACCCTCTGATGTAGTGAGTCATGGGATTCTGCCTATTATGTGCAGATATTATTTTTGAGCCCAACTTACTCTCCAAGGATTGTAAATACCTCCACCAACAACTGTCTTACACCTGTGTGACTCTGTGCTATATGTAGAATGAAGATGAAATTGTGAACAAGATACAGTCATATGACCGCATGATGACAGAAAATGTGGATCTCATGACACAAGTTAAAGGAACTCAGCTTGAGAAAGACAAACTACAACAACAAGTTTCCAAGGTAACTGCATCCTGAACTACTGCTGGGGGTTCTGTAGCGTATCTGATAATATGCCTTCTGACAATGATGTTAGCCATGAGATTGTGTCATGGCGTCATTTATCCATTTGTCACAATTTTTTTAAGCCTATAAAAATTTTTCAATGCTCTGCCCTTAATGTGTTCTTAAATGTGAACAACTGCTCATATATCATTGTTTGATACAGTTAAAAACCGAGTTGTCCAACTTTGGTCCGGAGTTCTTTGATGAGATAGAAGACTTAAAGTACAACTACCGCGAGTCAGTTCAGAGGAATGTGCAGTATGAGGAACAACTCCGACAGCTCTCCACCCAGTTTGGTGTTGCTGTTGACATTCCAGCTGTTTAGCGCAACATATCTCTCCCACCAATGGAACTATGACTGGACTTGGTGCCACTGATCAGCTTATACCGATGATATTGTGAGGTCATACGTATGTTGTAATAGTAGTGCCTGGAGGTACCTTCTGGCTATGCTTGATGTGAAATGTGACTCCATGCCAACAGTGATCTCTCTCTGTGTCAGCTCTGTTACGGTGCTCACTCAACCAGCTTTAATCACACACGACAACTTCATGCGTTGAAAGCACTTGATGTTACAGCGTTGGAATATATTGGATAAGTTCGAGGTTATTTTTGCTCTACAATTAGGTTTTTGTTGTGAATGGTACATTCCTTCTAGATCTGCATATAATTCTCACACTTTCCTGTTATTCCAATGTATTAGTATATTTAAGTAGATATATAAAGATGTTATATTGTAATATATTCATGCTTCATTAATTAGTCAGTTTGTTCTGTAAGCTTTTATGTCCGTCCAAGAATCTGGTCTGTGATTTTGTGCTCCGTTCTTTTGTCAATAAATTGATATTATATACCGCTATATCATTGGAAATGCTATGTTAGCATGGCTCAATATCTTATCCCAAATTTACTTTACGTGGGCCAGTTATCAACATTTGTTTCAGGGAGTGTTAATCGATCCAGAACATATGGGCTACATCATTCAATAACAATCAGCCTTGAAGCTGTGCTATTTTTGACATGATTTTTAAAAACAAGTTCTGATAAGATTTATATGGTGCACAAGATAATAGCTCAAGGGTTGAAGGTCATTGAGAGGCGAGTTTTATCATGCAAAGACCCATTATAAGTCTACGAACTGACTGACAGCCTTATTAAAGAGACATACAGACAGACCTTGGTGTGAAGGTGCTGTGCAGCAGAGCTAAAAATTCTACCTCATTAACGGTTAACGAAGCCATCAACATTGGAGGTCATATTTTCCTTTTGCAAGTAGCCACCAACATAAGAGGGATCCATGTGTAATTTGAGGAAAATGTGCCACCAAATTTACTGAAAACAGAGCTAACAAATGATAAATGAAAACTTGGCTAATACGTATTTCAGACGCAGCCTAGCTATCACTCGCCCAAGTTTCCACACGTTTGTCATCAGCAAACAAAAACAAAATGCAGTGACAAGCAAAATTTATTACAGAAACATGAATATTCAGTACACAACAGGACTGGGAAGATGATATTGGATTTGGGTTCTAAGTGAGGATATCTTGTGCTTTATTCTCGACGAGTTGCTCCATCTGGCTGACATCTTGACACCACTGCTCCAACTTGTCCTGCATCACGCGGATCTGTACACATACGAAAACCATCCAAGTCAAATCACGTAGTGATAACAATACAACTCATCAAATTATATCAATTACATCAATATTATTAATAATTTAAGGGACTATTTGCTTATTTCCATTAAATAAACATACAAAAATAAAAAGAGGCCAAGTCATTCTTGATTAGCAAAAATGGCTGGACAAAGGCATGCCAGATACAAGGGGAGCATCTCATAATAGCATTATCTGTGAATACCCCAACACTGATTATTGGGGCGGGAGGTTTAAGTTCACGGATACTTGAACATATTTCTGTGACATTTTGAGGCAGGTAAGGTAATCAAATGCCAGTCATGTTACAGAGCAAGACACACATCATTATAGAAGAGGTGTGGGGGGACTAGGTACGACATGATAGCAGGAGTTGACACCTGTTGTTTGTCGAGGACGCGGGGCTGTACCCAGGTCATGTGCACTCGTTGTTCCACCTGGTCAATAGAACCCTTCACCAGCCCTAGAGACAACGCCTTCATAACCAGCAGCTCCACCTGTACACAGCAACAACAGCAAAACAGATAACTACTGCACACGCACATCGTAATAGATTGAGTCACCAGATCAGGCTGTATTGACTACAGACGAGAATTATGTAGAACAATCACTGACCTCATCAACAGGAAGGTGGGCCTGGGTGGCTATGTCCTGGAATGTCAGTTGTCTGTTGGTTGCTGGTCGAGTGAATGTCATCTAGAATAGCACAATAAGCTCAAGGTCATACAATTCTACCAGTGAGAAGGTGAAAGTTATCAAACATATCATACATGGTAAAGGGAACGTTAAATCTGGGATTGAGATCAATTAAACAGATGGCCAGTATGGAATTACCTCCATTAAGCAGAGTAAAGATATTTTCTGCCTCATCTGAATTTCATGAGATGCTAAATCAGGCTGAAACAAACAAGTTTACATCATTTGAAATGTACATACTGGCTCAACAAGCTCCAATTCTTTTGCTGACAGTTTACAGAACTGGACTGTAAAGTGGTGCTGAGTACATGCCTCGCCATCACTGACATGAATCATAGGGACTACACTCAATCACCTGATTTTGCCAGCTGGGCCTTCAGGGACTCAAATGTTGCTATGTTTCCACTGTTGAAAGCGAAGAGAAGATCAACAAGCCATGCCCTATCTGTTGTCTTGAGGACCTCCAGAATAGGATGAGCCAGCTGTGTAGCATCAAACAACATTCTAGCACTTACTGTCAAAGTCAACATCAATATATGTACAAGACACAAGTTTAATATTGGAGTCATTATTTTCCAGAATGATAACAATCCCCACCAGCTCTCCAAAGTTGTAAATGCCTTTTCCTAAAATAGCAGCCAGCCCAAGGTTGAAGGACCGATCAAGTTGTTCTCCACCTACAAAAAAATACAAAATACTGACCAAGTAGACTTCCAATTATTTAAAACATGTTCATCCAATCAGACACACACCACCAGCGTAAAGAAACAAGTGTAGGGATTAATTTCTCTGGTATCAGGCACATCTACAAGAAGTGTGCGGAAGTCATCAAGTCATAGATTGTTACAGCTCTTTGCATTAACAAGGGTATAGAAACAGATGGGACACAAGACTTACTTCCATGGGAAAGGGGGGTGCAAGTCTATCGGGGACTGCGCATCAAATAGAATGAAAACGGTATGTGATATTTGGCATATAAATCTTCCGATTTATCACATCAAAATAGACGACTCATCCCAAATAGCAATGAAAGTAGCAACACAAATACCATGAATGCCCAGCAGCAGCAGATAGCTAGATAAGTGGCTTACTAGCGATGTCTGATAGTTCTGTACATCCCAGGTAACGCAGGGCATCTCTGTAGTATTCAGCATGGTTGCCCATGAGTTTGTGATAGTTACTGGCCAGCTCATAGAATCGACCATGTACGGGTGTCACTCCATCCAGCTCATCAAGACTTGTCTGGGCTTCTTCAATGACAGCCTGGTATCACAGGATCAAAGGGAAATTTCTTATGATTAGGAACATACAATTTACATATTGTATAATTCATAAAACCAGCACACATCAACATAACAAATGATAATTTTAAGGCTTTGCTTGAATTCTACGTTGATAACCTGATTATTATTAATGGGACAACTATCCACTTGTCTCTATCTCAAAGCTCACACTAAGCTTTACATCAATGTCATGAATACAACTGCTTGTAAATATTACATAGAATTAAGTCACAGTTCAGTGATTGGTGTAATTGCCAGCAGTACAGTGATCTACCTTGGTGGCTTCCATGTCTTTCTGCCGCAGCTTGATGTTACCAGACAGTATCATACACAATAGGGTCGCCTCGGCATGACCTTTCACTTTGCCTTTTATTTTCTCCAAGAACTCTACTGATTCTTTTGGGTCTGCATGCAACACAAAGTAATGATGAGACACAAGGGTTAACAAATTCCACAGAAATGAAATACTTCTAACAGCGCTAATAAGCTTGGGAACATAGATAAAACGAAGTGTTATTACAGGAATACCACAATTCAACTAGAAGACATTTGGTTGTCAGATAGAGAAAAAAAAATTCCTGATACCTTTGATTTGTTTGATGACAAAAACTATGATTTCAACCAATGCCAAGGGGTTAATTCTGTGTTCAAAGTCAGCCAAAAAATTGTTGTACATCTGCATAAAAAAACATTGGGTGAAATATACTTAAAGGAATACATAGCTCTGTGTAAAAGCTTTCAAATTTAGGAAAAATGCATCAAGTGAATGCACAGACATTGTCTACATTACATTTCCAAATGCCTCTTACCAGAATAAATTGAATAGCATGATACCCTTAAACATACTAAATGTATATAAAAAAATTACATGAATTGTACACTTACCTTGAACAGACCATCACCCTGGGAAAAACTGCCATGCTTTACAAAACCAAGGAGTTTCAGAGTCAGTTGGTGCCACAATCTGAGACACACAAAATAAAATAAGAATATGCAGGTATGAAATAACTGTTACAAGCTATCATGCTGCCTAAACTCACGGGTTGTCCTAAAATTACTTGACCTTCTAATTCAAACATAGTTCAATTTTTCCAAGTGAAAACGGTATCAAAGGCCTAGTGAGTTTTGCTCATGAGGCAGTCTAAGTTCTATATTCTTCTCGTGCTTATATATAATAACACCAGCTGTTGTGAGTATATCCATTCATTCCCCTGAAGTGTGTTTAGGACCATCAACTCATTGAGTATATCATTAGATATATGAGGCACAGCAGCTCTTAAAAAAGACATACATATTTTCATACATAATTAACTCTTTAAATTCTCCCCACACTTGCTTGGGATATATGGTCCATCTTTATGGATAAATCTCAATTTCCCATCTCAGAGTCTATGATTTCTTTGACAAGGTTCAAGTGGATAAGACTGTTTATTTAGAGAAATATGCCAAACAATTGTGTACTACATAATGCTTCAAACATGGATATACATTTGAAAAATAATAAGAAAACATTGGAAAAAGTTATGTTGGCATGAACAAGCCAAGGGAAGGTTGGCCCCTATATGAATGATGTTATAACCACATGAAATTTTAAACTAAAATATATTGATCTGTCAATGACAATTTCACCAGAAAAGATTGTATAACCATTAAGGTCAATCTATCATGTCTAAACCATATGATGATACCATTATCAGGAGCCAGGTAACTTGCCTAAGTAAGAATGCTGCCATCTGTAAGAAAATGAATGTGTGAACTCTGAATTAGTGAGGTCTGGCCAGTAACAATGTTGCAGCGCCTCTGTCCGGGTGTAAGGACAACACTGATTCAACATAGTGTACGGTGTCAGAAAGACTTTCTGAGGAGATTTAAGTGAGATCTGGCAGTCACGTCAAGTAAATGCTGGGACAACAGGTCTGTGAGAACAAGTAGACACATTTAGAGAGGACAAGCCATGATTCCTCTCCTACACAGGTCCACTCTGTCCTGATCAGCTTTAGCTGAGAATGATTGGGCCGGTAGCCACCCTGTAGCACAATAGACCGTGCAGATTCTTGCATGCCAAACCTACAGGGTTATAATGGGGGTGCACTACTGCAAGTCATCATTCTATATACAAGGGAACCCAAGGTAGAAAAGCATTTTCACACCATACACCTTGGTTGACTGGGTATCGAGTTGGTCAGGGGGCTAGTTTATACTTAAGCTGTTACTGTTAGGCTACATGTCAAGCTGATCAGATACCTATGTCACTCGCCAAGGTTAGGGAGACTAAACTGACCTGTCTCACTGACTGGGGATTTCAATATTCCAAGTGGAGTATGTTGAGTGACACCATGGTTTGATCTGAGGCATTGCTGCCTTGGTAATAGCCCTACAAGACGTCTGCTTAGACGTCTTACCGTTTCTCGAAACAACGCAACGCAATTATTTGTAGATCGATTCAGACAACTACCAAACACCAAACATACACAAGTGATGGAGTTATAGAATGCAATGATGTATTACTGACAATTTCATCCCTTTTCGGCTGGTGATTTCATCCGTGGTCATTATTTATAGTTCGATCAATTTGGGAAGCGGTAAAAAGTCAGAAACACAGCAACATGTTTGTTTACAAGTTCAGGACCACATGCACTGCGCATGCACAGAAAGACAAAGACTAATGCTAAGCCCGGGGGGAGGGGGGCACTTAAGTGTAAAGATATAGTATACATGTGCCGCACGAAGGGGGTGGTTTTTTCAACATTTCGACTTTTACGACATTCGCATAATACCTTATACGATGGAGTATACTTTTTCTCATTCTCAACGAGTACAACGGGTACGGGTTTTTGAGGTCCCGCGGCACACCCCTATCCGAGTTAGGGTAAGTGCCCCCCATTTGGGATGCTAAGGCAATGCGGGAAATCGCGAGAATTAATAGTTTCCAAAATGGCAGATATCGTATCGCGATTTGTTCGGAAACGAACTAACGATGCCATTAATTGAAGAATAGCGTCGGGTGGTGGAAAGTTTTTGGGCACGCATAGTCATTTTTTGTAAAGGCTCTTGATATATGTTATTTTCTAGGTACGCATAGTAGTCCTTCAACCCAAACGAGAACTTGCCGACTGTGTTTGACGAACTCTTCGTAACGGTATAAATTCATGTTACCGTTACACCAGAGCTACCTTGGTAACTGACCAATAACTGACACTAGTTACTTATGCAGTTATGGTACAGCTGATTCTGATGACGGTATGCAAGTCGATAACCACAGTACGACGACTCCTAAACGCCCTTCAACTTCCTAAGTTAACAATGATGTTGAAAAAAATATATATTTTGGGTCACAAACTATTCTTCAAATGCAATTTTTAGGTACAATTGCTATTCAAGATGTGAGCGATAATAGGGAAAACGACTAGTCACTAATTACCGGCCTCAGTGAAAGTACGATTGCCTAGTTATTCAACAGAATTCACTCGTGGATTGTAAATTGAATGAACGTCATTATACTTTTTATTATATAATTCTTCAAGCTGTGCCCATTCTTGAGCTAATTCGCCAGTACAACGCCTTTGTTGCTCTGTCAAATAAGCAGAAAGATCCTTCGACATGATGATTGTTGTGCTGAAGCAATGACTAAACTCGTTCGCATCCGCATAAATTATTTGATGTTCACATTGGTCTAATTTTGTCATCGTTAAATGGACTAAAATAATCAGGCCTCAAAATAGGGTTTTAGCTTTGATGTTAGCACCCATAAAGAAATAATTACATAATATAAAAACAACAAGGATTCATTCACAAAACAGTGTATTGGAAGGGTATACATATATATGCATACATATATGAATATATATATCTGTATTATGCATAAATATATATATATATATATATATATATATATATATATATATATATATATATATATATATATATAATAGTATATATAGAAGATAAAGTACATATATATATATATATATACATATATATATATATATATATATATATATATATATATATATATATATATATATATATATATATATATATATTGATATATATGTATATTGTTAACATATATATATATGTATATATATTGATATATATGCATATTTGTACATATATATATGCATACATATATAATATATATGCATATTATATATAAATATATATATATATATATATATATATATATATATATATATATATATATATATATACCATATATATATAATATACATATTACATAGACATATATATATATATTGATATATGTATATATTTTTTGTATACAATATATATATATGTAATATATAGATATATATGCATTTATATACATATATTTATGCATACATATATAAATATATATATACATGTATTATATATAAATATATATATATACGATAAAAGTACATAGTCACACACACGCATATATATATATATATATATATATATATATATATATATATATATAATATATATATATATATATATATATATATATATATATATATATATATATATATATATATATACATATATATATATATATATATATGTGTGTGTGTGTGTGTGTGTGTGTGTGTGTGTGTGTGTGTGTGTGTGTGTGTGTACGAACTTTTATCGCCACAAAATAGCTACTGTCATCAATTTGTAGACATTATGATTACGATTCGATGAAATCATGAAGTGAAATCTTCCGACAATGTGTAAAGAGATTAAAAGTGTTTAATTTGCCATCTTTCATACGGATAAATTTTGCAACGTGCGTTAAAAGTTGTTGGAAACAGGAAACAAGTTTTATTGTGGTGGACGCTTTTTTTCTGTTTGGTTTCATGAGCGATAATAAAGATTCGAATACTTGACCAAACTTTAAGAATAATACAAAGAGGGCGGGGATCACCGGCAAGAAACCAGTAGCAGTAGCTCTTATGAACCTAGTGGAGCTTGCGCTCCCTCTTGAAGGGAGTACCCGATCGACACTTGGTCTGTTGGGCTAAGTAGCAGGGCTGTCAGTGATTTTTTTCAAATTCATTGTATCTCGTTGAAATTATACATGAAGATAGATATACTCGTGAGGATTCTATAAATGTATGTTTCATATTTTGAATATCATAGTGAAATTATACCACAAGAAATGTATAATCTAGAGGATTCTAATAGACCAGTTCGCAGTTCCGACTGCGCATGAGCCGATGTCCGGGGTCAAAGGTGAATTCGAAATAACTCTCTGTCTGGCTCGACGGAGACGCACTCGCCTACCAACTGACGGGCGTTCTCCACCCGGTTTTGGGTTATCCATTGATCTCCTATGTGTACCCATCACCTAAGCAAGTAGGCAAAGAAACTTCGCCTCTGACAGCTCCGCACTGTTTACTACTTTTGATCTTTCATATCCGAGCTGTAGAGGCGAAGCGCCGACTGCGAGATTTCGGTGTTTCCGAAGTCAAAACGACAGATGAACTCGCTAAAAACTTTTCGAAGCTCTCCAAGAAAAAACATTTATGTCAAAATGCAAGATTCTATCACAAAATGACACGAGGACTGTTTCTATTACTACAGTTTTATCTAATTGTTCTGTTTGAGCATTAAAATACGGCACATCATGAAACTTAGTTCAAAAACTCAACATGGCTGACTCCCACAATGCAACATAATGGAGTTAATACTCTTTAATACGCTATGATATTGCTTATGTTTTCGATTCGCGCGGTAGCCATGTTGGACAACAATTTTAAAATTGTGTTGGATTTCGTCGATTCTGTCGATTAAGGAGTATGACTGTTGTTGCACTCTAGGCAAGATTTATGGTAAGACATTTATGGATATGAAAATCTATGTTTTTTAAACTGTCCCTTGTCTGCATTGCGAGAAGGAGCAAATTTGCTTATATCGCTCAAGATTCTGCCAAATGGACCCTCGCCCCTAAGGTGTCATCAGATCATCAAAACACCAGGGGCGAGTTGCCTTGCATACTAAGCAAGGTACTCGCCCCTGGTGTTTTGACGATCTGATGCCACCTTACAGTGCAGATGTGAGTAAATAGCGCGGACGCTGTCACTGTCAGAGGTGAAGTTTCTTTGCCTACCCAGCACCTACTGAGATGCCAGTTTGCCTTGTTCTTGTTCAATATATCTGACACTACAGCTCCTGTTTTAGTCATTTATATACTTCTACGTAGTGTTGGTGTATCACTGCTGTCCTTTGATCTGATCAAAATCTGTTCTGTGCATCACAATGTCAAGGGATCTTACACTTCTTGACCACCTGATGCAATCAAATTATCCAAGTGCCTACCGGGTCACAACAGTCAATTGCTTTCAAGTTCTTGGGCCTTTATACATTGCCCTAAGTAATCGTGGTGGGATACACCATGAAATTTGAATGTTAGGGTTTAATTTACTCGTCTGTCACCAAGTTTCCCACACACTTATGAATTTATTGATTTCATGCCACCAGGGTTTCTAGCAACTTACTTCAAACAATTTGCTCCCCCCACGCCTTACAGAAAACTCTTTGATTTCCTCTCCCCTTCTCCTATCAGTTATCAGCAAATAACGTCTTGTTTTTGAGTTAAATGGTTTTGTGTGATTAAAAATTTCATTTACAAATAGATAATGGTAATATTGGGGTATAACATCACTTTCAACAACGTGATGCTATTGTGAAGGTGATGGATGAGGATGATTGTGATGCTTGGACAGCTCTCCTAAGTGCCAGCTCCCATTTGGCACAAACTGTTCCCCAGACCGAGCTTCAAAGCCCACGTCATGGGGACAAAGGTCCACCATGGTACTATTGAGCTACTGGTCGGGTTCATCCCTTTTTTAGAGATGGGACTGCCATTTAACGTCATCATCCGAGTCACGGCGAACCAGTCAGGTTTTCACACCTTGGTATCAAACCCATATACAAATGGGACAACTTCCCATGGTCTAATATTCCCCCAAAATATATCTGAAGCTTATGTCATTATTTAAAATTAATCAATCACAGTAGGATAATACGAACAGGTCGAAATCAACTAAGAGAATAGAAAAGCAACCAGATAAAAATCGTTCTCATATCTTGTAGTAATTCTGGTGAGTGGCCTGAACTAATTTGCTGTCGATCACCGGTGAGTCACGAACATCTCAAAAGTAATATAGTTGAAGAAATGGAAGAATAGCATTGCGGCACAACTTGACAAGCGCGAGTCATTATTGGTGAACCCGTCAGTAGAGGATGGATTATAAAGCTGTGTTGCTAGGGAAGCTTACCAGTCATAGTTTTATTTATTAACTATCACTTGTTTTCAGTATATGATCTCAGTATGATCCTAACCGTAAACATATTGCCATATAGTACGACATGGTGAATATAGGTAAGTTAACTAGTCTGTGGAATGATGGCACCATAAACACAGACATAAAATATCTTGAGAAATTGAAGAGCACAGATTACAAAATTTCTTCATCTAAGGTGAACAAGAGTGCCATCCCTTCACATTAGACCTGCACCTGTTTACACTGGATGATTCAATGTGTTACATGCAACATTTGCCTGTTTGCAGATATGCATCTTCTACCCAGCTAGTCTTGTCACAGACATATCACCTCATATCAGCTGGCATGTGTTAACCATGAGGACTGCTGTCATATTTCCTAGCATTATATTCATCACAACACTGATCATCTACAACAACTCACTGGATTGTGGGTTTGTTTTCGATGATGCCTCAGCGATAAAAGAAAATAAAGATCTCCACTCTTCAACGCCGGTTGTCAATATCTTTTGGAATGACTTCTGGGGTACCCCAATGCACAAGGTATGTGAAATGAACAAACACATTCAGGGCTCAAAACTAAGGGCTCCTGTTTGCCAATGTGAGGTAAAAATTGGCTCGGGTAGAATTTCCTGAGCTCTCTGCCCAGATGGCAGATTGTTAATTGATGTAGAACGAGTGTTGTGAGAAAGCTACAATGGCTACACCACCAGTGGGTGATGGTATATTTTTTAGTATCCTGGGGCATACCACTTTGCACTGTAATCAAGGACAGTGCAAAGTGTGGTGGTTCACATCAAATGCAGTAATGTACAATATATTTATGCATATATATATATATATATATATATATATATATATATATATATATATATATATATATATATATATATATAGACATATATATAGACATATATATATTTATCTATGTATATATAGATAAATATATATATATATATATATGTATATATATATATTAAATATATAAATAGATATATAAATATATATATTTATATATATATATATTGTGGGTATGTGTGGGCATCTTTGGTGATTGTTGCATTTATAAATATTGAGTTATCACTATGCTGTATATTTTTATACTTGGTCAAGTCTGTGCAGGAATGTCCACAAACTTTATGTTAATTGTGTTTATACTTTGTGTACTTTTATTGGTATGCATGTTATTTGTATGCAGGAGAAGAGCCATAAATCATATCGGCCATTATGTGTTCTCACGTTCCGCTGGAACTACCAGTGGGGACAGTTAGATCCCTGGGGTTATCACCTGGTGAATGTGCTCCTCCATGGATTTGTATGCATACTCTTCTTCAGGTATTTCATATACTCAATTCAACCTTTTGGTCCTAAACTTTTGTATCCTCACCACTGGATGAGTGATTTTTCACATGAATTGGTAATCAATGCAGGTATAAATGCTCTCTAGCACTGGTATGTTTGAATGTTATATAAGTCTGATTGGATGTTGTGTTTGTGTCAGGGTGTGTCAGTTATTCGTAGGTCTCACTCCAAGTCTCTTAGCTGCCTTCCTCTTCACAGTCCACCCAGTCCACACAGAGGCTGTGAGTAATTGTGCACGTTCATCCAACCGGTGTTATATCACCTGTGATTGACCGGATGGACTGTACTCTGAAACATTGTCATAGTTGATGGATAATTCTGACACACATTTGTCTCTGGATTCACCTTGCTAAACCACACTTTAGTTATTCTGATGCACCTATATTTCAATCACATGCATGCGTGGCTGACTTTGCACCTGTACAGGTGACAGGTGTGGTGGGTCGTGCTGAGCTTCTGTCCTCGTTATTCTACCTTGCTGCCTTGTTGAGTTACACAAGATGCACCGGCAAAAATACCAGCACCAGTGGGTGTCTTCTTCAGTGTTTGTCTATTTCACTGTTAATTTCCACTTGTCTATTGTGCCAGTCATGTGACATTGGGATACATTACAACAATACTGGTGTGCAGTAAAATGGTGTCATACCTATACCAAAGAACACAAAGATTTGATCTTTCATCCTTGTAAGTATTTGTGGACTGACCTGTCCCTGTAAATGTCTCCCTTGAAGCATGACATGCTGGTTATTTCAGACTGGCCTCGGCTGGCAGCGACTGTGTTGCTGGTCATGGTAGCCATGCTGTGTAAAGAACAAGGAATCACTGTCATTGCTGTGTGTTGTGTCTATGAAGTAGTTTTTGCTCAAAAAGTAAGATTTTCCAAAATACTGGTCACATCATCAATTTATATGAAAAATATGTGTATTTATAGGTTAGTAGAGCAACCCCTCCTTTTCATATGAATATTTAAAGAGCACCTTATCCACACAATCTGTTTCAGCTGACTGTAAGGGATGTGCTTCATGAGATGAAGTGTGCTGTACGAGGCAAGCTGAGGCTGTCTGGGGGTCTCCAGCAGGCCCTGCTCAGAGCCATTGTTCTCGTAGTTAGCACCATGCTCCTTATGGTGGCTCGCATCAAGGTCATGGGTGCACAGCTGCCGGTGTTCACAAGGTCAGTCCTATGTAGAACATTATCTTTCCTGCTTTTTTGTTATCATCAAGCTATTTTAAAACAATTTTCACAGACTATTATTTGATGTAAGTATTATCACATTGTTTTTATGCTTTTTCAGGTTTGACAACCCTGCTGCTGCAGCACAATTCCCTGACCGTCACCTGACATTCAATTACCTCCTGCCAATCAATGCTTGGCTCCTCCTCTGCCCATCCTACCTATGCTGTGATTGGACAATGGGCACTATACCTCTCATTGAAAGTTTTTTTGACTCCAGGAACCTTGCCACATTATTGTTCTATGCAGTTTTGTGCAAGTTTATACTATATGCCATCAATGGTGAGGGACAGCGTGTCCGAGCCGTCATCATGGTGAGTCAATGTGGGATCTTAAGACATACATATTGAAAGACATTTTCAATTGTTCTGTGTGATGTCTAACCTTTATGTTTACTATGACAGGCGTTGTCTCTGATGGTGTTTCCATTCCTCCCAGCCACTAACCTCTTCTTCCCTGTCGGCTTTGTGGTGGCGGAGAGGATACTGTATGCGCCCTCTATGGGCTGGTGTCTATTGGTGGCTCTGGGCTTCCATTCTCTTCTCACTACCGCTCAACGGTGAGTGGTGTGGTCGTCACATACGGGGAGTGTTTAATGCTACTCTATAATTGAATTACCTTGGTATGCATCCTATTTTGTATAATATGAAGCCCATTCAAAACCTGGTTGGCTAAATCCATATATGAAGTGTGTGCACGTTCTAGGAATTGATTTATATATAAATAAACCTCAAGACATGATTAGCTGGTGTTTGTTGCAGGAACCTAAGGCCTTTGCTGTGGCTAGGCATGTGTTGTGTACTGGCGACTCATTCTGTCAAAACGGTCGTGCGCAATTACGACTGGTTAGTCAATTCTCCCATGATGCATATTGTACTGTTCGATTTAAATTGACAGCTATGACTGTGGTGTGATTATATGTGTTACAGGGAGTCAGAATATACCGTTTTCCAGGCAGCCTTACGTGTGAACCAGAAAAATGCTAAGTTGTTTAATAATGTGGGTCATGCCTTAGAGAATGAGAGTCGTTTTTCTGATGCCCTCGTCTACTTCCGCAGTGCTGCCAGGTAATGCAAGCATGACAAGTCTACACTCTCTGAAACAAATGATGTTGCCTCACATGGCCTCTGATTGTACATGTATTATCTGTCGTTACTGCAGCGTGCAGCCTGATGACATAGGTGCTCATATCAACGTAGGTCGCACCCTCAACCAGCTGGAGGACTTCACCGGGGCTGAGAAGGCTTACAGAACAGCCCTGGCTCTCATGCCAGCCATCAAACCTGGTGCTTACTCATACACTCCCTTTTTTACTTAACACATGTGCACTAAGATGACACTGCAAAATATAAAAGTATTTAAAAATTGGATCCAAAGCTCAGGTGCTGATTCTATTGTACACAGCCGAGTGTTTGAATTAGATGTTGTGTGTTGTTGGTGACATTCAGGTCAGTCTTACACGACACGTATTGCTCCCAACTACCTCAATGTTTACCTTAACCTGGGAAATCTGCTTGCCAAGGACCCGGAGCGACTAGCAGAGGCAGATGCGGTCAGTTTACGTTTGAAACAAATACCAAAGTCTTGAAAATACTGTTTTTTTATTTGATGTTGTTTGTCCATGGCAAGTGAAGGATGTGCTGCTGTGCTTGCAGTTGTACCGTTCAGCCATCAGCATGCGTGCCGATTATGTGCAAGCATATATCAACCGTGGTGATATCCTCATGAAACTCAACAGGTGCCCTCTCATATGACGCTGTTTGATACCCTATCTTTGTTATACTCTATTGCTGTTATTGTCCATCCCCTTCCATTGGTTGACCTTGACCTGTTACAGGTCAGATGAAGCCCAGCAGCAATATGAGAAGGCCTTGACATTTGAGACGGACAATGCTGACTTACACTACAATGTATATCACCTCTTAGTCATCTTTCTTTTACACTGTGTATACCATGTGCAGTACATTCTGGCCTACTATACCTCATGTTTCACTCACAAGAAGTCTATCAGTACAGAGACACTTGCTTACACAAGCTGCTACTTTGTTGATAATGCTATCAGCTGACTGCCCTGTGTATTTTGATCAGCTTGGGGTAGTTCTTCTGGAAAAACACAAGCCACTTAAAGCCCTGGCCAGCTTCGAGAAGGCATTACAATATGAACCCAACCATAAGGTATTTTCATTGATACAAACCTCTATATGAGTTATTGCCATGTATATAACCTCATTTTAATTTTATATGGCCCCTATTATAAAATATAACCAGCCCCTACCCCACCCCCAGCATGAGGTACAACTATTTGTGTGACCTCATCATGATATATAACCATTTGTGTGACCCAATCATCATATAGAACCATTTGTGTCACCCCATCATGATATGTAACCATTTGTGTCACCCCGTCATGAAATATAACAATTTGTGTATCCCCGTCATGATAAATAACCATTTGTGTCACCCCGTCATGATATATAACCATTTGTGTCACCCCGTCATGATATATAACCATTTGTGTCACCCCGTCATGATATATAACCATTTGTGTCACCCCATCATGATATATAACCATTTGTATGACCCCATCATGATATATAACCATTTGTATGACCCCATCATGATATATAACCATTTGTCAGTGTTAAAAATTCGTGAAATAAAGTTGCTGGACCTCAGGGCATGCAACTTAACATAGTTACCAGTCCTGACCCAAATTTGTCAGTCCTGAAATATTTTACTGTACATACTATATATATATATATATATATATATATATATATATATATATATATATATATATATATATATATATATATATATATATATATATATATATATATATATATATATATATATATATATATATATATATATACATACATACATACATACATACACACACACACATCCATATAAAGTTTCCGGGCTTTGTTTCCATTTCTGTCTATAGCAGCCTAGTTGTTTGGCCAATGACATTTACATTTTTTAGAAGCTGAGATTGCATTTGGATGTCAAGACAGCTTTGTAGGATTTTGATAAAATACTGAGGGAAATGTTGCATCGTGAAAGGGAGAGTAAAGCAATGGCGCCAGCGTTCCTTTGTTTATTCGTCATCATTACTCTGAATCGCTTGTGTCAAGATCAGAATCATTTAGTCACAATTGTCTGGTGCTGGTAGGGCTGATGGTCCTGATGATGTACTTGCTTCTTCATCCACCTGCTCTACTTCTACCTGATATGCCTCAGAAGAGGCTAATTGTGCTGCTCAAAGGGTCAAACGATGTCAAATGTATTGCAGAGTGGGCTTATGGTGAATAAGCTTTCATTAATCAATCAATACATACTTAGACAAAATCGTTGATGCTTTTCGCATGCATTTTCGCCCGAAATTTGGCGAGCTCTCTCGCACTCAGGTATGCTGTAAGGGACAGAAAGCGGTCTTTTGTGGAAGAAAATTTTTCGCACGTGCAGCAAATGGCGCCGGTTCATGTTGTGACTCCTAGCGAGTACTTATGAAGCAAGTTTTTTTGGGGGCGATTTCGGTCGTGTTCGAATATTTCCCGAACAATTTGCCACCAAGCATTTTGACTGTGACCCTGCTTTCAGTAGAAACGATGAAGAATTCGGATGTTACCGTGGTGATTCGGGGCGCTCGTATGTTGACAATTTGGCAGACTCGAAGCGGTCGTATCAACAAGTTCAAAAGTTTTTTTCCGTATTTAATGCAAATCTTAGGCACTGAAAGATGTCGGACACACGGGCGGGGAAGGTAATTGATTTGTACGTCCGGAGCAAAACTTGTCCGTCTCGGACATACGGGTGGACGTCTATTTTATACGCTGCATTTGTATGACCCCATCATGATAAATAACCATTTGTATGACCCCATCATGATAAATAACCATTTGTATGACCCCATCATGATAAATAACCATTTGTATGACCCCATCATGATAAATAACCATTTGGATGACCTCCATCATGATAAATAACCATTTGTATGACCCCATCATGATAAATAACCATTTGTGCGACCCCACCATGAGGCTAGTCAGTTCCTGTGGCATACTAACTAAAGGCATATCATTTCATAAATGGTTGTGGGGTTAATCCCAAGGTGTGAAAACCTGACTGGTTACCCGTGACTTGAATGATCATGTAAATGGCAGTCCCATATCTGAAAGGAGATGCACCCAAATAGGTTGCTCAGTAGTATCGAGATGGACCTTTGCATCAGTGCAGTGGGTTTCGCAGACCCGCTGTGGCAACAACAGGTGCCAAGTGGGCGTTGGCGCTAAAGGGAAGCTGTCCAGTCATGCTCATGATATCACCTCATTGTTGAAAGTGACATATAACTCCAATGTTACCCTTACCATTACCCATCTTTTAACCATCTGTGTCTCCATCATGACGTATAACCATTTGTGTGAACCCATCATGACGTATGACCATTTGTGTGTGTCCCCATCATGACGTATAACCATTTGTGTGAACCCATCACAACGTACAACCATTAGAGTGTCCCCATCCTGATGTAAAACCATTTGTGTGTCCCTATCATGACGTATAACCATGTGCGACCCCATCATGACGTATTACCATCAATACACTTCTTGATAAGGTTAAACCATCAATACTTCTATACCATGTTTTATCTATGCTTTGCGATCCTGTTTTGAATGGTTGTTTTTAAATTCCAGCAAACCTTATTCAATTCTGCTGTTTTGATGCAAGAGTTGGGAGAGGCTAAATATAGACCTGAGGCCTTCAGAAGGTAGTGTTTTCATCCGGATCAGTGTACACTTTACTGTTAACAATTACATTAATACTAACACTATCAAGCTTTGCAATAGTGATGTTACAATGTTCCATGGTCCACTGATCATTATTGCTTGTCTGGGTCACAGGCTACATGAGTTAGAGAAGCGGGATCCAACAAACGAGAAGGTTTACTTCAACCTGGGCATGCTAGCCATGGATGATAAGAGATTCTCAGAGGCTAGGCAATACTTTGACCAAGCCATTGAGGTAAGTCCATGTTTCTTTCTAATGAATCAAATACATGAAGCAGCTTTTGCGTCCTATATTGTGTGTATCTGCATGACAGTGTTTGATTGTTTCAGTTACAAGCGGACTTTCGCAGTGCCTTGTTTAATATTGCCTTGCTGTTGAATAATGACATGGGTCAGCCCACGCAGGCCCTGCCATACATAGAGCAGCTTCTCACAGTAAGGCATTCCAAGCCTATATGATGTACATGCTACTGGTGCTTGTGTGTGGGTGGTTGAGGATGGGGGGTGTTGTTAAGGGTGTGAAGTATCCAACATTTGTTTAGCAAAATAGTTGACAGTAAGCTATGACAGCCATCTATCCCAGTAATTCAAACTCTATGATCTCTCCACTATGAGTGCATGTCATGTCATCATTATCTGCCACCACTTGTGCCACCACTTGTGCCACCACTTGTGCCACCACCGTCTGATGACTGATGTTGATTTGTGCCAGTATTACCCTGACCACACCAAGGCTCTCCTGCTGTTGGGAGATATCAACATCAACCATAGGCGTGACCTAGATGGAGCGGAGCACAGCTTCCTTACCATCCTCCACACCCAGCCTGACCATGTGCAGGCCAGACACAACCTGTGTGTGGTGTATGTGGAGAGGGGTGATCTGGTGAAGGCCGAAAAATGCCTGGTGGATACACTCCAACTGGCACCCAATGAGAGGTATATTCAGGAACATCTGAATATCGTACGGGGACGCATTCACAAGACTCGCCATCAGGTCCGACAGTATTTGTCATCACAAGCAAATTTTGCATATGATTGGCCATACCTCTTTCTAGAGTAACCTGTTGTATAAGTTATTGTCAATCAACTAGGAGGTTTTGGTAGCTTTCTCTTATGCAATACAATCTTGTATATTTGTGGAATGATAATTTGTCTCAGGTGAAATGACAATTTCTATGATCTGCTTAAATTTTCTGCGTCAAATACATCAATTCTTTGATACCATTTTGTTCTGCTGAGGCTAATGTATGGTGCGTTTTATGGTCTGCAGAAAACCAACCAGAAGAACAGGTCTACAAACACATAGAGCCTGCTTCACCTGCAGAATGACCAGATTAAGTTACTGGACAGAACCATTGGACACTTTAACAGACAGAATCATTGGACACTTTAACCAGACAGAATCATTGGACACTTTAACCAGACAGAATCATTGGACAGTTTAACCAGACAGAATCATTGGACAGGGCAACCAGAAAGAATCATTGGACAGTTTAACCAGACAGAATCATTGGACAGTTTAACCAGACAGAATTATTGGACAGTGCAACCAGACAGAATCATTGGACGTGCAACCAGACAGAATCTTTGGATATGATCATCAGACAAAATCATTTGACAAAATTACCTGACAGAATCATCGAGCGTTATCACTGGCCATTATCATCGACATTTGACAGAGCTAACTGATGTTACCACGAGACAGGACAGACCGAATCATTTTATTGAATCTCAGCCAGCCTTCATATACACTTTCCACTCTTGCCTGAAACCATTCCACACCCAGTCATTTCATTCCCCACTCAGTAATTGTCTTCCAGTGTGTGTCACACATCAGAGTTTTATACGTGTAGGTTTTTCTTCTGCTGATGTAACTGTGTAAGAGTTTATTGTTCCAGCCGTTTATCACGGATTGTATTAGTATGGACAGGGTAAATCATGTTTCCTGTATGTATTTCTTTGAAAAACAACCAATTCCTATTAATGTAATGGTAATTGTTTCTGTGTGAATGGATCACCCCAATAACAAAGAGGAATTGTTCATAAATATTGTGATTTCACCATGTTACAGAGTTATTGTATTGTTGACAGTTGATTCCAAAACACTTTGTCAGTATAAATATGTGGCATGAGTGTGAACTACGGTGCTTACTTACAGAAAGTATACTTAAAATGACATTTTATATATATGCTTACTACAAATGATATTTTTATGCCAATTCCACTTGAACATTAATTAATGTCACTGCGGGTTTGTCTGTTATACAAACACTAACAATAACATATCTAAAGAAGAATATTGCCCCTGATCTGTTTGTTAAACTGGTGACGATATCTAATAACATAGCCTGTCAAACGCACTAATGTTTCTTTAGTTTTGTTACATTAACAAAGATAGCTACACAAGGTGCTGCCTAAGGGTGTATCGTTTGGGCACTGGTATGATAGCCCTTGTGCATAAGGGGACCACATTGATGTTGTAAACTCGATGATAATAAGAGTATATTAGTGTTTTCCCTTCCATGTTAGGCATACATTGGTAGTTTTCACGTTGTTTCTGTCTCTTATTGTTGTTTTTGTTGATGGTTAAGGCCTTGGGTGATTTTTACCAGATGGGCCAAGTGGAAAAGCATCCATCTTTTGTTTGGTTTATGTAATCATTCTCTTAGGATTGTGTAATTAGATTTGATACATTTGGCTGTTTGATTAGTTACCTTTTGTTAACCCATGTTTGACTCGGATGACATCTTTCTAACGGATCGCGACTAACAAGCCTTCTTCTCTTGCCAGCTATCTTAGGACTGCATCCTGTCACATGACTCATACAGAACATGTGACTGCTTACCATACATGATATTATCTCATTTATATGTCTCAATAATAAATAGTGATATTGACATATTTACAGACTTATTATAGACAACATTGTCTTGTCCAGTCATTTGCAGAAGTTACTGTTACTTCCTCTGGTAGTCCACATCAGAACGTTGATCATCAGACTGCACGCCTGGTACCTCTCGTGCAATTAGCTGCAAGCGGGGGGGGGGGGGGGGGGGGGGGGGTGTCTGCTTCATTGTTACTTAACTCTTCAGTACATATCAACACGTATCATGAATGAGGATGACTAGGGGGAAAGGAGCGCTCCAATAAATACTGCCATTTACCTACCGGCGCGTTGCTTAATACATGGGTTGAGTACGCTTCTATGGGATTGTCTAATTGTGTACCCCAACCCACTATCGCACAAACATATTTGGGTGGGGGTTTTGTAGGTTAGTGTTGCGCTCGGAAGACTGATGCCGGGAACCTCGCTCCTCTCGTGGACGTGTCATGGCATCAACGGTCGGCGTCATGAAGCGCCGGACAGTAGAACGGCTTTGTCTGTGCATGGGTGGCGATCGGCGTCATGAGGCGCGGGACAGTAGAACGGCTTTGTCTGTGCATGGGTGGCGATCGGCGTCATGAGGCGCCGGACAGTAGAACGGCTTTGTCTGTGCATGGGTGGAACTCAGAACTGTGTTCATATGGCTGCTTTTGTGTGTTTGTGAGACTGAGAGTGCATATTCTGCATGTTAACCTTAGTTGGGTTTCTGGAATTCCATGGATATTACCCCAACCCTTGGGAAGTAAATTTAATTTTCCAGTCCCGTATGAAGCACATTACATTATACCTCAATTCACTCCATAATGTGTGGTCTTAGCTCTCAAAGAATCTTGGTAGATGTATAGTCAAATATTGAATCTAGATCTTGAACAACAGCTCATCAAGCCTTACACGTACTGGGAGAAGCAATCACGTAATGATAGCAATAGAATCTTTGAACGCTTAGTATTATCAGGTCCGAAATTTGTGTGAGCCAAGTCATTAAACTATTCATTTACCTGCTCAACTCTAAGTTTATCTGTCTGTGATATTAAGTAACATATAGTTACCATCTTTTGTGTGCGGGTGGGATCATAACATTGACGGCTGAGTTACGTGAAGAGAAGACCCACTGCCGATTTGATCGCTTGCGCTCACAAGACAAATGCTCCCAAGACAAATGCTCACACCCTTAACAGATTTTCGTACAAATGCTCACACACTTTTTTTATATATATTTTTTATATATTTCTGATTATTGGCTTGTGGTCTATCAAGTCTTTGTAGATATAGGAGAATGTGTGACATCTTTTTATGACAAAGCTTTGTTGCCTATGTAAATAATCTAAGATGTAACATCAAATGTTCTCACTTGTCACACCTCTTTTCACAGTTGTCTCAATACTAAAGGGCTAAAGGGGCTAAAGGGTGTTAGAATCGAACCGTTAGAATCACCTCTCTTTTCACAGTTCGTCTCAGCACTAAAGGGTGTTAGAATCGAACCGTTAAAATCACCTCAGGTGTTAGCGTTCGTTAGAAGCTAATCTGTATACATGAGCTAATCCTAGGCTATGTGTTGAGCAATCTGAGTAGTTCTTGGATGTGATGAGCTCAAATTTTGACCAAATATAAGGATGTCAGGTATCAGAGTAATTCACAAACACTCACCATGGAGATCATCAAGACTAATCGAGGAGGCGACAAGCTCTGTCTGGAAGGCTACATGTATGTGAAGAAGAGGAGCTACAACAACTGGATCAGATGGCAGTGCACACAACAGCGGTCATCAGGGTGCAAGGGCAGCCTAACTACAGACTCTGCCTACGAGAACCCGAGAACTCATGTCTCCCACAATCATCCAGCTGACAGGACTGGGGTTGAGGTCACCAAGCTTCGAACGACGATGAAGTCCCAAGCCAAGCAGTCCAGTTCTCGTCCAAACCAACTCCTCACACAAGCCCTTCTTCATGCAGCTGATGAGGTCCGTGTCAACATCGGCAACCTCCAGTCTTGTAAATGGGATTTCCAAAGACAGCGTCGTGGATTCCTGCCTCAGGACCCTGCTTCAATTCGAAACCTCAACATCACCGAGGACTGGACACTGACTGGAGGAGCAACTCCCAGGCCCTTCCTCATCCACGACTCGGGCTCTGAGGAAAGGCAGCGTGTTGTGGTCTACGCGTCAGAGGAGCAGCTACGTCATCTAGGTTCAGCTGACACTTGGTACATGGATGGCAACTTCTCAATGAGTCCAAATGTCTTCGAACAGCTCTACGTCATCCGTGCTCCCCTTGGTGATGGCAACGTTTCCTGCGTCTACGCCTTCCTGCCTGGAAAGAGTTCACAGGTCTATCAAGAACTCCTGCATGCTGTTCTGGACAAGATGGAGGAGCTGCTCTTCTATCCAGACCCCCGGATCGTCATCACCGACTTCGATCTGGCAGCCATCCAATCAGTGACAGCTGTGCTTGGACCACACGTCACCACTCAAGGCTGCTTCTACCACCTCACCCAGAGCACCTGGAGGAAGATTCAGGACCTTAGCAAGACTGAGCTTTACCGTATGGATGACGATGTCAAGCATTTCTGTGGTATGCTTGATGGCCTAGCCTTTCTTCCTCCGGACCAGGTGCAGGAAGGAATGGAGTATCTGAAGGACCGGGTACCTGAGGGGATGGAGGCTTTAGTTCAGTACTTCGATGCCACCTACGTTTCTGGGTCCTACCGCCGTGTCCAGCCTCCAAGAGCTCAGCACGATGTTCCCCTCCCACCACTCCGTGTTCGCCACATCCCACCACGCTACGACATTCCCGTTTGGAATGTTCACCAAGCCACCCTGGAGGGCCGTTCCCGTACTAATAACGCTTGTGAAGGATGGAACACCTCATTCTTCAAACTAGTTGGACATTATCATCCTTCATTCTGGACAGTTGTTGAAGGTCTACGCAAGGACTACGTTTTGGCTACAACACAGATGACGCAGTACTCCAGAGGTCAGCTGCCCAAGAAGCGCCAGCGTAGGGCTCAGACACTCTGCAAGGACTTGGTGGAGGGAAACAGAACCACAGTAGAGTTCCTCATTGCTGTGGGACACAGTATCCGCTTGGAGTGATGCGATTTACCGTTAATGCCTTGTATGATGTTATATTCCATTGCTCCATTTATGCTATTCAATTTCTTGATTTATGCTATGTAATCTATTTATGCTATACTGTTATAATAAAGATTATATAATAAAAAAAGTGTGAGCATTTGTCCGAAAATCTGTTAAGGGTGTGAGCATTTGTCTTGTGAGCATTTGTCTTGTGAGCATTTGTCTTGTGAGCATTTGTCTTGTGAGCATATGTCCGCGTTCTGTTGAAGGAGATTCGAGAAATAATGAAAACATCATTCGATTTCAACGACTGAATACCACCTACCAGTACCGTGTTCAAGGGGGTTCAACAAGCGCAGAAGACAATTTAACCCCTGATAAAAAGCTAACATCCAATTTTACCACACGCGCGCTCAATGCTGTAATATACCCAAACTCTATTTTTAACAGCCTTGGTGTCATGTTTTGTTACATATTCTTAGTCCTGGTTGACTCTCAACACGTGCTATCTGCACAAGCGAGTACACAAGTTCATGAGCTCGATGTTTTCTATCGTGTTTGCACAAACCACAAGTATCAACAAGACACAGCACACAATAGATAGGAAAACATGTTTGTGTTATCAGTCACATAATTACGCCATCAAGCATATTTTATTTCCGACTTACTTGGTTGTATAAGTCCTATGAGCATAAACAATGACCAGAATATTCAATGCCATATGTATATATATAAGGTAAGGCCTTGACCCCCCGAGTTTATTCGTTTAGACCTTATGCAGCACTTATCTTTGCGGTAGCCTTCAATCCATCTGACCACAGGCCGGGTCAGCGAGTGCCTGGAAATTGTGCCACCTTTGCTTGCCTCTTGTGTACTGTGCCTGTGATGCACGCTGTGCTCAGCCAAGACTAAGTTTGAATGTTTGAAGCTCCCAGCGTCTCCTAACTTGTTTTCCTCAAGTGAAAACAGAGATGAGTGATACACAGGCAACACATGGTTTACAATCACCGCTTCCGTTGGTCGGCCGCTGTTTCCATTGCGATAAACAGAATGTTGGTTTACTTAAGATACCCACAACATTGACAGTCACATCAATGCAATACAGGTGATTCTTTCGAGCGTGATTCAGTGATATTTCTTCAGTAAAAAAGCATAATTTGTTTCGTTTTCGCAGTAATCCATAAGGCGTATTCCGTCTGATAAATGTCCCTGGTCTTGTAAGCGTTTGAACAATTTATTATTTTGACAAATGAACATGTTTTGTGTTTGATCATATATTCTTGGTAGTTATGATGTCACATTATACAGATAGCTATTGGAATAAGACTCTAAAAAACAATTAACCTTGGTATTCAATGTCAAAAGGACGAGTTAAAAATAGAGCTTCAGCACCACTGGAGACTGACAATGTTGCGAGTTGATGTTGAACATGTCATAGTCTGAACAGCATCCATGTTCCCGTGGGGACGATAGACTGAGTAATATGATACCACCACCGTTTAAGGAGCTAAATGTTGGTTCGTGATCTCCTCACGCTGTTCGTTATTACTGTAACAAGAATGCTGGTCGGATAACCTCGTTAAGACATCTTGACTTCATCTAATTCATTTGATGAAATTAGTCAGTAATGAGATTGGAAGTGGTCGCCAGTGGGTTGCCCATTATCCAGGCCTATGAGGTCGATGCAGCTCTGGTTGGAGGGTAGGTTGTGACAGACCCCTTATAAGTAGACGCTTCTGTCGACAAGTTGCAACAAACAAAGGTAACTGACGGGCGAGGAACGTTTCATCACAAGACAGCTATGAAACTCTTTCGTTAGGAAGTCAACGTTGTGGCTGAAACGCTGGATTCAGATTGTTTGTTGTTCTCGTATTGTCTTGTTTGGTAAGTTAAATTTATATCATTTGCATCTCGTGTCTGAGCTGACGTCAATATCTTGTATGTATCTATTAATGTATGCTTGCATCCTCAAGTGCCTTGAAATCCCATCATTTTCGGTTTTCTCTCATAGTTATATACGCATAGCACCATTATGATGTGTTTGACGATGCAACAAGAGTAAGTCCCATTTCGTAAGTTGACCCTTGATGTGATTTACTGATATTCGTCTGTCTACAAAGCACCAAGCGAAAGCAACGGACAAGCCATGCCCAACGCGAATACACCTGGCGTTCTGGAGGTCCTTCTGCTCGGCCTAGGTAACTCTCTTTTAGTATGGCGGTAAATAACTGAGCATGGGTAGTTATTTTCAATGTCCTTGTCTTACACTCATAGGTGTTTTATGGGAAACATTACTACTGTCTGTGCAGGTTTGATAACTTCGATGGAAGCTCGAGCAACAGATTCAAGTATAAATAGATATCTGATGCACTCAGATCAAAGTAAGGTATTCCATACAAATGAAGATTTGCAAACAGACACTTTGGAACTTTGGATGAAATCAGGGCTTCGAGAATTGAACCGAGACCATGCCTCCCCTGATGTTCCGGAAATTCTCAATTGCATCCTTGAGAACAGTAAAGCGGCTAGTGGCCACAGAATGGCTGCGTTTCGCGTGATCAACTGTCTAAAGCATGGTCAGTGTGATGACGACGTTGTCGAATGGGCAGTCAACTGCATGACACGTGATTGTAACTTCCTGTGTAGAGACACTCCTGATTGGTCAGATTGCAGAAATAACTGCGCGCGCAGCCCGATTGATCACCACCTACTTGAAACCGGGGATGGTGACGAAGAAGACACAGATATTACCAGTCTGAACGACAATTACCCATTAGCACAAGGAAGCTTTGATGGAACCCAAATCAATAGACCGGATAAACGCTATCGACTTGGTCTTTACGACTGTATTTCGTCTTATTGCAGCGCTCTTCATGGTGCGGACCGTACATCCTGCATTATCTATTACTGTCACCGATCTAGCACGGCCCAGTGATGTCATATATGAAATTTTAAAAGTTGAAACATTTTTTTGCAAGAGCTCCGAGTTCAAAAGGAATTTCAGCATTAACGAAGAAAAAAAAGTTTTATCTTTGTTTTAAAAAATAAACCATCTGATATCTTCTTACCAAATGTTGAACAGTTATTAGTCTTATTGTCGTGAACTCCTAATGCAGCTTTTTCAGCCTTCTTTGTGGTTGTTAACCGAACAAATGAAATATCGTTTATATAGGTACAATCGAATTCAGAAACACAAGAACAGTTCATTATATGATACACCGGACATTCTGGGTCAAACAGTTTTTAAAGGATGATTCGTTTCTTTTAAGTTGTGGTTGATCAAAGAACTAATTCATTGATGGCGTTCTCATTTTTCCAACTCATGAGAAAGCACTGTTGGAAGACAGACAGTGCACTGTTTTTCCTCTAACCACGACAAGCACTAGTGTCACGTTATGTAAATTCGTGCCAGGGTTATCCTTTTTAACCGCCAGCATTTCACAGCTTAGGGCCCCTAGGCGTAGGTGTCAACAGCAAATGACTGTGCAAGGAGGCAAAAGTAAAATAATCGAATGGATCTTCCTCGAATAACAAATGTTCATGTTACTTTGAATTATGTTTGAAGGAGATAAACTACAGAACCCTTGCCTCAACAAATTAATGACTAGTTAACGATACTATTAAGCAGCTGCACAAATAGTTCTCGGGAGATATACGACCGATAATGTATTTCATAAAAGAAACAAAATTACGTATCCTATCGGGGCAAAATACTGACGCCATGGGTGCATTGGTTTGTTTTTAGTGTGTTTTTTTGTGGTCGGTTAGAGTATTCTGTAAATGAATATTTATTAAATCATTTAAAAGCTCGTAAGAACTTTGGTGGTTGAGGGTCAGATTACAACACCACTACCACCGGACTGGCACACTTGAGGTAAATTACATAACTTTCGTTTTGAAGGAGATAAACTACAGAACCCTTGCCTCAACAAATTAATGACTAGTTAACGATACTATTAAGCAGCTGCACAAATAGTTCTCGGGAGATATACGACCGATAATGTATTTCATAAAAGAAACAAAATTACGTATCCTATCGGGGCAAAATACTGACGCCATGGGTGCATTGGTTTGTTTTTAGTGTGTTTTTTTGTGGTCGGTTAGAGTATTCTGTAAATGAATATTTATTAAATCATTTAAAAGCTCGTAAGAACTTTGGTGGTTGAGGGTCAGATTACAACACCACTACCACCGGACTGGCACACTTGAGGTAAATTACATAACAGCAGGTTGCATTTACCAGTTTTTATCAAGTTACGAGAGAAAATTTTCTGGCAAAATAATGGATTTAGATGGAGTGACAGTGAATGCATTCCATCGCCTGGTACAACCACTGACATCGCATTTGATGAAAGTGATCTGGTCGCTCATATTGTAAAAGCCAGACACAACGAGGGGCGCTTTAAGACTCGAGTGTCTGTCAGTTAGGTTTTAATCGATGCTCTAATTCACACCCCTTGTTCTCAGCGCACCAGTGCAGTTTTTCTAACGTGGTATTCCCGTGATGGGGGTGGGGAAGGACTCTCTCCTAAAATAGGGTATGTATGAGCCTCCATGGGGACAGAAAATAGACCCATATGTTGACCGACCCAAAGTAAGAAAGGGGACCCATCAATATACCAAAACTTCAAAAAATTCTTTGTGGTATTCAAGCAGTGTAAATTTCCAAGATCGCTTTGTAGCATTTTTAACTCTTATATCTGGGTCAAACCCGGGTCAAAACGTCAGCATTCAGTGCTGAAGCTTGGATGCCGTAAAACACATTTCTAACAAATTAGCAACTAGGGTAACAGCGGGTCAACTAAAATTAACCCTTCACCGAGAAAGGCAGATGTACTGTCTTGTGCGCCGATTGGTATGGCCGATGGAGAAATCGACGAAGCCATGGTTCCAGAGGAAAACATTATCGCGCTGAGAGGAGTTGTCCTCTTGTAATGAAACCCCTAACAATATTAAGTTTCAGATACGCTCTGTATACATGTGCCGCGCGACGGGGTATGTTTTTTCGGCCTCTCGACTTGTACGACGGGTTTTATTGGGCCTCACACTTGTACGAAGGGGTATATTTTTCAGCTTCAATCTGTACGACAGGTTTTTTGGGGGCTTCGTTAAGTACAGCGGGGTATGTTTTCTCTACCCATGTAGAATGTCGAGATTTTCTCCCGGGATTTCCATGTGTGACGCCCCGAGAATCACACGCTCAGCCCACGGGGATTTGCATTGACCGGCTAACCTCTTTCTTCTATGTATACAAACACTTTATGGTTTATGTATACATAGAAGATGGCGGCCGGTCGACCAATACAAATCCCTGTGGCTCGACCGTGCAATCGCGCAAAGTTGTTACTGCATGTAATCAGAAATCTGCTCATAACATTTTGAGATTTATCCGCAACTTTTATCCTGACTACGACGTACGACGGATTATGCGTTAAACATTTGCATAATACCTTGTACGGCGGGGTATGTTTTTTTGCCAGTTTCACCTTGTACGACGGGTTGTACATTCGCATAATACCTTGTACGACGGGGTATGTTTTTTTGCCATTTTCAACTTGTACAACGGGTACGGGTTTTCGAGGTCACGCGGTACATCCCTATCCGAGTTAAGGCCAGGTGACTCCCCCCCCCCCCCCCACCACCACCTTTAAGATAGCTCTACCGAACTGTCTATGCATGATGGTAGTTGGGCAAGTAATAGGCGCAGTTTGATGGCGATGATCTGCCTAACTTCATGGCCGAACCAACGACTCTCCAATTTTAATGATCAACAGACCGAAAGCGTCCAATATATTTATTAGCTAATCTGATATAAAACCCCAATCGCTCAGCAATGAACCGTAAAAACACCGGACGGTGACCTCACTGATTGTCATCTAGTTAAACGTAGAATACAAGCTCGACCGTTGCACGAACTATTAGAGGCGAAGGACGGAAGGGGCAGCGGGGTCAGGTAAAAATCCATGCACTTCACGCAAGCATTGCATTGTGGGGGAACGCTCTGGTAGCCGGACTACGAACATGCGCACTAGCGCTGATAGTCACAATCAATGTCGGAATTCGCGAACAAAGCCATGAGATCAGAGGAGTTTCCCTCGGACTTGTTCTCCTTACCGATTCAGGATCTGGAAATAACATCACCAAATGAAGAGGTCAAGTCTTATGGCTCTGTAAGTAGACTATTGTCATCATAGAATACGTAATATACAGCCAGAGAATACGTTTGTAGGAAGAGCAGTCGATCAGTTTTGTAGAAAATTCGCGTCCGCCAACATTTTCGGGTTCTAATGTGCTTTTTACAACCCTCACACGACCCTCCGGCATTTTATTTCCGTCCATATACATCCATTTTTAGTGACATTAACGACTGACTTTTCCTTTTGTTGACATTCGATGTTATTTTTGATTGAATTAACAATGGAATTATGTGGCGCTATTCACTAAACCTCATTCTCTGAGTGACGCTTGGGTAGAAAGGAGCTTGTGGTCTGCTCTGGTTTATATACCCACCGACTATTAGTTCGATGATGTCATAATACATCAGCCAATCAGAAACGAGAGTCGGTTGCTTGGAGCGGGTTGAGTCTTTGGAAGGAACCATTTTGCTGTGCGTTATGTTTGAGGGGTGTTAGCTTTACAAACGTACCCAGACAAATGTATCTCTATTTGTCAAGGCTTGCTATTACGTGGTTAAGGAACCTCCACGTGCAGGATTTATCTAGCCCGATCCGTCACACTTAGTAAAATGATATGTTAATAATAACAAAAGAATTGCCGGCCATACTTCTATCTCCATCGTTGTCTATGCTATTTCGCGGGCGTTCGATTGTGATAAATGCCTTTGAGTAATGCGCTGTGGGTGTGAAGCTGCCCCATGTTCCATTTTATTTGGCGAGTTGGGAGCGCTAGGTGGTGGTAAACAGGTTGTGATCAGACTGAACTGTTTTTTGTAGTGTAACTGCTGGGGTTACCGCGACTTGAGTGTAGGCATAGTCTATAGGCCCACCCAATAACCTAATTCAACTGGTCCTCCTTTAAAGTTTTGGCACAGACTATTGGACAACCTTATAACTCCCTTTACCTATGCCACATCTATGTATAGACTTCAGGCAGAACTAATAAATAACTCCCATTAAGTGGTCCAAATCTAAATCATTGGCATAAACTGTAGGCCAATCTAATAATCCCCTACACCTGATCTAATTGTTTGGCATAGACTGAAGGCAAACCTTATAATTACCTACAGCTAGTCCACATCTATATTGTTGGAATAGACTATAGGCCAACCTTACAACCCCCTACAGCTGGTCCACATCAATATTGTTGGAATAGTCTCAAGGCCAACATTACAACCCCCTACAGCTGGTCCACATCTATATTGTTGGAATAGACTATAGGCCAACCTTACAACCCCCTGCAGCTGGTCCACATCTATATTGTTGGTGTTGACTATAGGACAAACTATTAACAAGCTCCCATCGACAGGTCGAAGTCAATATTGTTGGCATTGAATGTAGGCCTACCTAATAACTCCCATTATCTGGTCCACACCTATACTGTTGGCATATAGCTATTGGCATAGGATGTAGGCCGAACTAATAACTCTTCACATGGATGACACCTATATCGTTGACATAGACTATAGGCTAACCTAATAGTTGTGGATACTGTTCTCACAAGCCCACATCAGGATTGATTTCTTGTCTTGAAATGCTCAAGTGAGATGGTTGCTGATGAAACGATATCAACACCAACACCGAAGCTGTTGCTTCTTGTACCATTCACAGTGGTCAATATCCATTCTTTACAAAGGCAATGTTTTTGTAATCTACGTTGTGGAACAGTTGCAATGACAGAATTGAATGTAGGTGTCAAAGTCACATATCCCATTGTTTGCCCTGCACCACAGTTTGTCCACAGTGGCCATGGTCTGAATGATAAAGAGAAAAGTTGTGTGAGTGAAGTCTCACACTTCTTATTTTCAGTTCTTGAGCATGTTGATTAGGAGTGATAACAGCTAACACATCAAAGCTGTTACTTGTCCATGTGATTATTAGGAGTGGCACACCAAATATGTTGCGTTTGTGTGTTTGTAGGATTCAGGGCGGGATAAACTGCCCACTCTGCATGAAGCTAGCATGCTGGTGGATGATGACTTTGCTGATGTGACCCAGTTAACGTTAGACCAATCTCTGCACACAGCCATGACATCAGCCACTACCTTGGGTACATCAGCACCAGTGTTTGTGGGTGAGCTGACCCCAGAGGCTCTCAACAACCCACAGTTCAGTCTCAACGACTTCCTCTTGCTCCAGACTTACCTTTCCTCCCAGTCTGCTTCTACCTACTCCACTCCATTTGGCACCCCACAGAGTACCCCTGCAGTCACACCAGCCAACACACCAGCACACACCCCCGGCCATACCCCATCTGTGTCCCCATGTAACTCGCTGCCAACCAGCCCCCGGGGAGGTGTGGATCCTCTCAGTTATGGCATCACTCCAGGTGCCCTTATACCTCAGCTGGTGGCTAACTCCTCCACCACCAGCAAGCAGAAAGTCCCGCGTCATAAGAGGAAGTCTCATATAGATGCAGAACACAGACGAAGAAATAAAATCCAGGTAAAATGGCTAAAAGAAGATGAATACTTTTCCATTAACAATTATGAGTCATGCGTCTGTTTTTAAGCCCTAGCCCTGTATTCATGGGAAATTTCTTTCGATTGTTGACTCAGCGTTATTTGCATTTTCAATTTAACATTATGTAAATTACATATATTTGTTTTGTGACTAGGGAGGATTTGAGGAAATCCAAATGCTTGTGCCATCACTCGCAGGAGCAAGTTCCACTAGCAAGGATTCGAAAAGCAATGTTTTAAACAAAAGTAAGAGAATTTACTTGCTGTGTACTTTTCATTGGACAGCCAAAAATTCATGGTCCTGGCCCATTAATATTCTTTAAAAAACCCTCATTTGGTGTCAGTCATAATGTGTGGTCTGGCTCTTGTCATCTTCATTTCAAATGTGCGAAACGTAACACTCTGACCAGCTATTAATAAGAGGGATTAAAAAAAATATAAGAATAGAACTTAAATTTCTTGATAGAATATTGATTTTACGCTAATATATATATATATGTCTTTGTTTGATTGCATATTATCATTTTGGTATTAAAGATTGGAAATTTATGTCATGAAATTTGGTGCATTCATGAAATAATGTTGGTGTAATACTAAAATCATTTCTTTTAACTTATAGGAACTGGTGTCATTTTTTTGCATTTTCTATAAACATTAATATAATTTCAATCCACTTTCAGATTTTTAAAAGGTTAGCTTTCTTATCAGTATGTATCTGTGTTAATCTTTTCGATCTCTTGTAGGATTTTTCTATCTCATCATCATAGCCTGTATAATATATCCCACATGTTACCCCATTCATGCCCTCCATGTCCCAAATTCATCCCCAACTCTCTAAATAGCTCCCTCTAATTGACAAAATATCCCTAAAAAGTTTCCAAACACACTGCTGACTCTGACCTTAACTCTTCGATGAGGAACGGACAACTGTTTGACGGACAGGCTTTTATGGGGATACTATGGTGTCTCATCTTATTTCAGCCGTTGAATACTGTCGGGAATTGAGGACTGAAAACAAAACCCTGCAGCGGCAGTCCGATCAGTTTCGCTTGGAAATAGAGGCCCTAACAAAAGAGATCAAGTAAGTTATGTCACCAGCTTTATGGTGGTCCCTGCCCCGCCTCACAGGTATTTATCCCTTTGCACTTAGTGCTGAATGTATGTATTGTGCTTGTGTGGACTGGGCTTAGTGTAGGTATGTGAATCAGTATGCCTTACAGCAGACTGTTCAAATCACACTGCAGTCTGGTAAGCATGGGACTTGCCTATCACACCTAGACTAAGCCTGCTTTCATGCCAATGATTGCGTTATGGTTGATGTGTCACTACTAATATCATCTTGCAGGGAGGTTTCATTACAAATGCCCAACTTCTAGCCTGAGTATGTACTTTGACAGGGACTACCAGATGAATTTGCCCGCTACAGGGATAGCAAGCAACAACAAGACCCTGTCTGCCAAGCCCGAGAAGCTGTTTGAAGATTACATGGTGGCTAAGACCCAAAAAAACTGGAAATTCTGGCTGGTATCCTTACAGCAAATTTAGCATACATGATTGATAGTAATTCATACTTTGATTAATTCACTAGGCAGTCACGTTGAGGGAGGTTGTGTTCAAAGATGCTTAAGGGATTGATGATACTTGTTATGACATGTGCTTATTGCAGGAACATACGTAGTAGATATTGCCATCTTTTTGTTAGGCTTAACTTCCTCTTGATCTGAGTTAGTGTTTCCTTAATATTGGTGTCAGTTTGGCTTGATCATCCGACCTCTGTTCAAGTCCTACAATGCTATGGTAGGCACCACAAGCTCGGAGGAGTTCTGTTCTACGGTCCTCTCCTGGGTAGAAGAGAACCTGTCTCTTGTCCAACTTAGGCCTGGTAAGTCATGCACTGGGTTGTTGTTCCAGCTTAGGCCTGTTAAGTCATGCACTGGGTTGTTGTTCCAGCTTAGGCCTGGTAAGTCATGCACTGGGTTGTTGTTCCAGCTTAGGCCTGGTAAGTCATGTACTGGGTTGTTGTTCTAGCTTAGGCCTGGTAAGTCATGCACTGGGTTGTTGTTCTAGCTTAGGCCTGTTAAGTCATGTACTGGGTTGTTGTTCTAGCTTAGGCCTTGTAAGTCATGCACTGTGTTGTTGTTCTTGCTTAGGCCTGGTAAGTCATGCACTGTGTTGTTGTTCTAGCTTAGGCCTGGTAAGTCATGCACTGTGTTGTTGTTCTAGCTTAGGCCTGGTAAGTCATGTACTGTGTTGTTGTTCTAGCTTAGGCCTGGTAAGTCATGCACTGTGTTGTTGTTCTAGCTTAGGCCTGGTAAGTCATGCACTGTGTTGTCGTTCCAGCTTAGGCCTGGTAAATCACGCACTGTGTTGTTGCACCATATGACCATTGATATGATTCATTGGTGTCACAAAGAGAGCTCTGTATCATGGTTCCATAGTTCTATATGTCTGCTTGCATATCAACTATCAGTCACGTGTAATCGTTAATCATAAATGACATCAGCGTGCTGGCCTGTTGAATTACTAAACAACAACCTCTCACTCTAAAGACAAAATACTCTTTGGACCAAAACTGAAATATAACAGATTTTTAAAAACATCTCTTGCCATTGGTGGGGAAATGAACGACTCTAGTGACATGCACATGGTTGAATTTAATATGGATCAATTTCCTTTCAAACAATCACCATTTCAACATCACCTGAATGAGGTTTAAACACATGATTACTGCCATGATAGTTTTCGTGAGTTTTACAACATGTAATGTCGTTTACATGAGAACTTCTTTCTGTGTTTAACTATTGATTGTCTGTGTTGATGATCAGTCTACCTCTGATGGTGCCTGCTGTGACATCCGACAGCTTCATCAGAACTGTAATGACACATCCATGCTTTAACTTTTAGAGAAAGTTATAAAATATGTTACTGGTAACATTTAGTACCAGATTTACTGTACTTTTAAAACCTTTCAGTCCCCATTTAACAGGGCCAAGTCTTTGGGCCAGATTAATATAAAAACACATACTTCAATCTTGCACACTGCCGATTTAGGACTTTAATTGGACAAGGTGATCAAACAGGTATAGGTTGTACAGAGTGGAGAAGGAAAATTCCTCTATTTAGCTATGGTATAGGTTGTGCAGAGTGGAGAAGGAAAATTCCTCTATTTAGTTAAGATATAGGTTGTACAGAGTGGAGAAGGAAAATTCCTCTATTTAGCTAAGGTATAGGTTGTACTGAGTAGAGAAGGAAAATTCCTCTATTTAGCTAAGGTATAGGTTCTACAGAGTGGAGAAGGAAAATTCCTCTATTTAGCTATGGTATAGGTTGTACAGAGTGGAGAAGGAAAATCCCTTATCTAAGGTATAGGTTGTACAGAGTGGAGAAGGAAAATCCCTCTTCATATCTAGCTAATGTCCAACCCGTGCTCTGTGCTATCATCCTGTTTAGATTAAATATATGGTTTAACAAATAGCCTTAGGTTAGAGTTTATCTGAAAGGGGCACAAAGAACAAACATAATGGCTAAAAACAACCAAGGATTTACCCTAGTCTTCTGGGGTTAGTGGTCAAGTACCATGATCAGGGGCATTACCTTATCACAAAATGAGATGAGTGGGCATATAGCGCTCACCTGTCAAATTAAACCAGACCACACCTTTTATTCATATCAGTCAGCAATATAGTATCCCCAGTCAGCCAGATAAGCACCATCTGTCTGTAGCTCGGCAGTGGTGTGGTCCAGTGGTGCTCAATGGAGCTGGCTACATTGGTACTTCACAGATAGACAATTCAGTCACAGAACTTTGGTCAACATGCTGCAGGTCATGCACTGAAACAACTATGTGTGTGGTTGTTGGGGCTCTACTTGATTGTTATGGTCATTTAACTAACTGTTTTGTATATTGATGTTGTGAAGGTTGCCTTTGTATCTGCCTGTGTGCCCACACACAAAACGAGTTTGTATCTGCATATTGAACAGCTGTCTGTATCTGTACACCAGATACCCATTTTGTGTTAAATTTTTAAATTGTGTGTTTATATTTTTACCAGCGGCATTTGACAGCCTGCGGCAAGTGAGTACCTCTACCTCTGTGATGACCTCACCGGAGAAGCTGCCCGCTGAAGCGCTGCAACATGCCCTGCTGCAAATATTGCAAGTTAAAGACTCTCCCTCCACACAACAGCTTGGGGCTTCATGATAATAGCCCCGTTTATGAAGGCTCTGTGTCGTCTAGTGGTGTACATATCAGGTGTTGTCTTTTATGGGGCAGTCTTTATTTTTGTTATTCATAACAAGGTCCTCAAGTTAGGAACGTTAGGGTGTTGTTACATGGACTGTAAACCTTTACAGTTGGTCAGCGTCTTCTACTGAACCAGTGCCAAGGGGATGGAGGCTTACACCGAGTTACAGTATTTCTGTAATTATACCATGTCTAGTTAGATCTTTGATTGTCATTGAGTGCACACAAGTTTTGTTCTCATAAAGGGTTTATGGGAAGACTATATAACCCCTAAGTCAAGAGTATGGAGTTGAATGGGTGTTAATGCTTTGTTTGGTGCCAAACTACATAGCAGTGTGTTAATGAATCTTCTCACATACCACCAGATACATCCCAAGAAGAGAAGATGTACATGAACATTGTCAGCTGCATTTTACATGTGATCAAGCTACCCTGTACAGTACCTTTGTCTCAATGCATGCCTTTATGATGTCTGTGTTGGTATTGTCAAGTGCTGACTGGTGTCTTAATGGTATTCATTCATCAATATCATATAACCAAGTGCTTTACATTGCTACCATGCAATATTTCACGACATAATAGTTTACATTGTTGTTTGCTGTGTATTTCCACCTAAGAACCGTGTTTGTTCTGTCTGTTATTGAGTCTAATCCAAATGATATGCTATCATGCAGACAGCTTAGTGGTGATTTGATTTGACTTCTTATCATCAGCTATTCTGGTAATAAATTTTTAAGGGATTGAAAAAGAGAGTTTAGAGAGTTGGCTGGAACTATCTAAAGGTGAAAAGTATATTGGACTCAGGTGTTAGGTAATGGTAGGTATGTTTGATTGTGATTTTGGTTTTGGGACGCATGCTTTGTATGTCTTTCTGAGTGGTGTCTACTCGTTCCTAACTGGTACATGAGGGGCTTGTACATCCAATGGTTGTTTCACCTGAAGTTAATGGGGAGAAAAAGCTGTGATGAACTGAAATTTTTTTATAGGAAATGGATCCACTTTGGTCAGTAACATTAGTTAGTTGGCAGTATAAACCTATATAAGGTGCTCATTGTGTGAAAACCGGTGTTCTTAGTTGAGACCAATGTCAGTCATGTGACCCGTTTCATTGGTTTTCCCCAGGTTGTCTCTACTGAAATCTGTTAATGCTACTATATATACCAGATTAGCTGTGGGGCATGCTCCTCTTACGCTGCATAAATGTCTTTTACAAATATCTGAACTTTGTTCTCTTTTTATGTAATGAGGTTTTATGGAGTATAAGAATAACAAATCTTGGTGAGATGGTAAACTTTGGAGGGTTCTCACTAGGACTGAATTACTCAATTGTCCACTAGGAGCGGAGGATGATATTAGACCCCATCCCCAGGGGCCCCCAACGCTCCAGTCCCTAGTATTGCCTGAGGTGGATACTCGTCGATGGTGTGCCTGTTACACTTGTCATAACGTTGCGTTTTATAAATCATAAAGAACAAGATCCTATTGGGAACTATGCCAGTTCCGTGACCTTGACATGTGTGAAGTAGATCAATTGGAAATCGGGGGTCTTGAAAGCCAAAGCACTCTCTCAATGACTTCTCCATTACACAACATTCATGCGCTTCGTGTGCTTCGAAGAAAACAAATTTTTATATTTATTTTCACACAAGTACATAGGAATGTTCTACCATTGTTAAGCACTTCCATATCTAGATACCATCCTGGACTATTGGAAGAGGTAGATTGGTTACAGCACAAGCAAGTGTCAAAATATCATCTAGAAGTCTAATGCGGCTGAGAGGATAAACACCATGAAGTGCATGGAAATCTTTAATATGCTCTGTTGTAACTTCCTTTTTAAAGAAGCTACTGTTGCTGTGTCATAAGCATGTTCTGTTATGGGATTGTGTCAGCTGTTGGCAAGTCATAAACCTGTGGCCTTCGTGGGATTCTTTGGGCTTGGAATTAGCTCATGACAAGCATGTTATCTGAACCTGCAATAACAAATATATAACCACCTATAGACAGACCAAGACTGATAGTGTATTCCATTCATTCATAAAAGCTGCACTGACGATTTTATAACAAATGTATACCCACCTTGTCTTTGAAATCTTTCAGGGTTAGGCCATGTCCAAGCATGTGTTGGATGCTGTGGAGTAGGCTGTTTCTCTACGAAATGCTTGTTGCAAACAATAGTATGGGGGGTTCACTGGAAAGTCATTGCTGCTGACAGCTCTGAGTGAAGTTTCGTATCTATCTGGATAGTGAAGCTGCTCTGGAAAGTTGAAAAACTTAGCTTTGGTGCCATCCTGAAGGAGAGTTATGCAGCTTGTGTAGCCGTGCACGACGTCTTATTGATATTTATATTACCGTCGTGCGCGGCTACAGCTTGTGATGCAGCCCACAGCACAGCATTGTTTAACATTGGTGATATTTGCCATTTTCTAAGATAAGAGATATTATATAAAGCACAGTCAAGATGATTCGTTTAATCTCTGAGCATATCATTGCACAGGACGTACGCTTATGGCTCCTCAAAACACCTGTCATCTTGAAGTCCTAAGGAACTCGGCCCGTCTATAGCTATACTTGGTATCGGGTCAGCGCATTTTTTGCAAATAAAATGTTATGCGTTTTTTCTAATCCATTGAATATAACAACTCTTTTGGAACCCATTTAATCCATTTTGCCGACAGGTTAAACGCTATATCGTCGATAACACCTATCGAAATCTGTCGGTCACACCCGTGTTTACAAACATGAGCATGGACATAGCGATGCATCAACTAGCAAGGACGTCCATGTTAGGATGAAATGATACGTCCACGCAGGGCAATGCATCAACAGCATCAACACGTCCGTTATGATTTATGCATGGGTCAATTACCATGGTTAGAACTTCAACTCAGACAGGGCGTTGTGCCTCCCCTGGTCTAGACAAGAGGTAGGTAATGAAACTCCGCCCCTGACAGCGCCGCGCTATTTGCTACTAAGGTGGCATCAGATCATCAAAACACCAGGGGCGAGTGCCTTGACTAGTCAAAAGGTGGCCTCAGTTCTCAGTTGCACGGGTAACAAGGCCTCGGAGCCCCGGGCTCAGAGCAAACCCTACGTATAACTCAACATACACCAGCCAGAATATTAATGAACCAAGCCGGTGAAAAAAACTTGTTCCCGGCTCAGAAAAAGTAGCTCAACCTTGGCAGACAACTCTTTTACACCTATTGACTGTTTTTTTTCCAGAATTTGCTTGGTACGCGGAACGGATGAACACGGGCGATTTAGACAAAGCCTGAATTTTTATCGGTTCACCGATTAGCATATTGACAATCGAGCAAATTCTGGAAATAATTGCGCTGTCACTACGTGTTTTAGAGTTCCATACCAAGGTTGAGTTTTTCGACCCGGGAACTGACCTGTCTAATCGGATGCAGCCTTATATTCCGCAGTATTGCGTGACTCAAGAAGGTTCAGAGACCATGGTACCCACATGGTAGAGTTAGGCTTCGCCGGACTCATAACTATCTCACTGTCGCTCGGGGATATTGACTTAAGTGCCTGTTACAGTACCAGAGTACCTGGACGAGAACCCATCCTAGTTCGGAGAGAGTTATTTCCATTATCTCTCAGAAGGCTGAAGATGTCTTATCTCCCTTTGCTTATAGTGCTGCATAAAAATGCTGCCATTAAAAGGATATAAAGATTGGTTTCCAGATAATTGATATATATGAGGGAAATTCTCGAAGACAAACGTTACTCACTTCGACCATGGTGTATATATATTCATGCTTCGACAAACGGTTCGGAGATCACGAGTCGCTAGTGTAAAATGAACATTATGACCTGAATAACCCCCCCCCCTCTGATAAACATTATGATATGTCTCCGCGCTCTCTCTTTGTGCACTTGCCCGTTGACAAAATTGACATGGCCGGTAGTGATCAGTGTGGGGCGGCTCAAGTTTTATAAGGCTGTTTCACAGATAACATATAGATTTGTCTCGTCAGGCTGCAATATGTAGATGTATGCTAGCCTGACAGTAGCTTACACTTGTCCTAAACAATCCTCGGACGATGCCCAGTGCTCAGTGAGTCAGTTCTGGCCTACTGTCAAATTTGCTTCATATAACTTTACCCTTATGTCTTCCAGTCTGTATCATCATTGTGCGAATATGTGAGTCATGTAGTAAGGTATCTAAAGGTGATGATGAATGATGGTGGTGGTAGTGATGGGGTAGGGGAGGGGTGGTGATGGAGTTGATGGTGGTGGCCTAAGCATTATATTGGTGGTTGGCCGATTGATATTTGCTTGTTTACAAGTAATATCTAAGCTCTGTTTATTTTTCAGCTTTGGCTTCAGCTAAGTCAAGCTTGTAACATTTAATTTTACCTATCTGTTAACAAGTGCACAAGGACATAACTATTTCTTATCATCATACTTACAAAATAAATGGTAAATATTGGGGTTAAAATTCACTTTGAACATCAAAGGTCATTTCAAACTGGTGGTGTAAGATGACGAACAAACATTGGAGTTTAAGATCCTATCGCCCAAATGGCACCACCGTGCATAGCACACAGTGGGATTTGAACTTGCCACATTTGGGAAACTAGACAAACACCCACCCTGCTAGACCACAGTTGTGGACCTATCATCTTAAACATCATTGGTGAGGTAACCGCCACAATATGACCTCTGATGTTGAAAGTGATGTTAAACAACAATATTAACCATTTTTATTTTCAAATCATCCAGCATGTGTATGGCTTTATGACTTAATTTGAATGTTAAATGGGTCTAAGGTAAGCTAAGCTGTGGTGAAACTCAAACACTGTTATATGATTCCTCTTTGTGGCTTGCTGAGAATTAATTTTGTAAATATATATGTTGGCTGGTGTATATATTTTGCCATTTCTATTATCACAGACAAGTGAATAAGACATTGTTGGTATTGTGAGCAGAATTGCATAAGCATTATTTGTATAATGTGCCCGCGAAATTTAATCATGATGATTGATGTGCAATGGCACAGGATATATAAAATATCCTGCAAAAATTATTAAATGACTGTTAACATACTGTTATTTGAGTGATAAAATATCTTTTGTACGAGAAACAGGATACAGGAACAAGATGCCCTGCAGGTATGTCATGATTTTGGAATTGATGCTTCCTATCATTTTATGCATATGGTATAATAAATTAGGTGGACTGGCCTTAACTGAATTTTGTTGCTGGTTGTCATCAGCGTGTAGTATCATCATAGCTGAATGTAAATAACAGAATAAGACACATAATGCTTTTTTGTCCCTTTATTATTGTAATGCTGGCAGTTTGAAACCAACATAAACTGATTCACCCTTGGGAAATCATCTCTAATTTTAAGTACAGAACAAGCTGGCAGTGCCACTCTATGATGTCTGCCTAGATTACCCCATCACCACTGTACCAACTGCCGATATGCAGTGAATCGGAATAACCTGCAATAAAAAGAGTACATGAATATTTTTCATCAGTTATCATCTGAACCAGACCATTTTTAAGTATATTCACTCATGCTGAGTAGTAACTTTCTTCTTGTACCTCTGGATATAAGCACTATATGCTATTTCTAGTGTCGAGGGACACAGGAACCCTGAGACAAATCCTGGGTGTGCTGTAATACAGGACGCACCCATAGATTTTACTTTCTCGAGAACTTGTGGAATTTCCTGGCAGCATTTACTCTCTGCTACTGTAATCATTGGCCCACATGAGCACCTAGTACAGAACATAATTACAATGAATAATTAGCTTTTCAGCAAACAAAAAATTGACATAAAACATGAATAAGAAGATGACTTGAAGCAAGACTTAAGGACAACTGTAAAGTAAAGAGAAAAATATCTGCAAAGATTGTTTGGACTGAAATGTGCCAATACCAAGTGCTGTTACCCAGTCGGCTCAAGTCCTCTTCTTTTTGAGGAGAATTTGCAGGCCTTGTCTTAGCTGGAGGTTCAAATCTGCATGTCTGTATGCCCCCCTTAGGTTCCTAGTTCCTCTTCTTGGTGAGACAAACACTCACTGCTGTAATCCAGCTCATCGCTTCCGGAGTTGTCTGTATATGAGGAAGATGAGGACATTTTGCTCCCTTGACATATAATAAAAGCAAAGTATAATGGCAGTTATGCACTGTACTAGGTGTAAGTAATAAATATAGAACTAATAAGGACAAGATAAAGTATATATTATTGAGGTTGGTACTCCAGGTAATTCAAAGAACTAGTGTAAGGCCTTGAACTCTTTAAAGGCCTATGATATATGTAGTCATAAACATGTCACTGAACTTGTATCCTGTACAATTCACTGGAGAGGTATATTCAATTGTAACAGCTTATCCCTGATAGGTCTCGGTTCAAAAAACCAGTGCCAATATTTAAAATAAAATTGATATTTTCTGTTGTCAAGGAGAATATAAATTATTGAAATTTTATTCAATTTATAGCAAAAACGAAATATCGAGTGAAATCCCCATTTAATGTAGTATCAGTTTTCATTTGCGATTAAATCAAATAAAAGCACAAGAAAAGATATTCTCCGTAACAGGACAGGCAAATGGTGAATCAATCATTGATAACCATTAAACGGGCCTGAAATCGAGGTGCAGACCTCTGTTCCAGTACTGCCTGTATTATCGCTCGGTCCCCTTTGGTTGACGTTTTCAACCAACATAATAGAAGTTTATCACAATTTAATGTATTCTAGGCGAACAAGTACTCCATGCCACATTAAATGATGTGATTCGTTGAGGTATATGATGTACATGATGACGGTATAAAATACGATTATGCTCACACCTACCACAGTTCCCATGTAAACAAACGAGGAAATGACTGCGCTATCCGGCTGGACGGTGACATATGACGTCACAAACTCAGGAGCCAATGGCCGTCGTTTTTTGCGCATATGCCAAAACGGTCCGAAAAATCGATGGAAATATTGAAAAACACACAAAACGACATCTATGGACGAAAATATTGTCGGAAACGTCTTTCACAGGCTGAAATACACCTTATTCAACTTTGATTAGGGATTCGAAAATAGACGTTACTTGCACTTTAAGCACTTCCATATCTAGATACCATCCTGGACTATTGGAAGAGGTAGATTGGTTACAGCACAAGCAAGTGTCAAAATATCATCTAAAAGTCTAATGCGGCTGAGAGGATAAACACCATGAAGTGCATGGAAATCTTTAATATGCTCTGTTGTAACTTCCTTTTTAAAAGAAGCTACTGTTGCTGTGTCATAAGCATGTTCTGTTATGGGATTGTGTCAGCTGTTGGCAAGTCATAAACCTGTGGCCTTTGTGGGATTCTTTGGGCTTGGAACTAGCTCATGACAAGCATGTTATCTGAACCTGCAATAACAAATATATAACCACCTATAGACAGACCAAGACTGATAGTGTATTCCATTCATTCATAAAAGCTGCACTGACGATTTTATAACAAATGTATACCCACCTTGTCTTTGAAATCTTTCAGGGTTAGGCCATGTCCAAGCATGGTGTTGGATGCTGTGGAGTAGGCTGTTTCTCTACGAAATGCTTGTTGCAAACAGTAGTATGGGGGGTTCACTGGAAAGTCATTGCTGCTGACAGCTCTGAGTGAAGTTTCGTATCTATCTGGATAGTGAAGCTGCTCTGGAAAGTTTAGCTTTGGTGCCATCCTGAAGGAGAGTTATGCAGCTTGTGTAGCCGTGCACGACGTCTTATTGATATTTATATTACCGTCGTGCGCGGTTACAGCTTGTGATGCAGCCCACAGCACAGCATTGTTTAACATTGGTGATATTTGCCATTTTCTAAGATAAGGAGATATTATATAAAGCACAGTCAAGATGATTCGTTAAATCTCTGAGCATATCATTGCACAGGACGTACGCTTATGGCTCCTCAAAACACCTGTCATCTTGAAGTCCTAAGGAACTCGGCCCGTCTATCAGTCTATAGCTATACTTGGTATCGGGTCAGCGCATTTTTTGCAAATAAAATGTTATGCGTTTTTTCTAATCCATTGAATATAACAACTCTTTTGGAACCCATATAATCCATTTTGCCGACAGGTTAAACGCTATATCGTCGATAACACCTATCGAAATCTGTCGGTCACACCCGTGTTTACAAACATGAGCATGGACATAGCGATGCATCAACTAGCAAGGACGTCCATGTTAGGATGAAATGATACGTCCACGCAGGGCAATGCATCAACAGCATCAACACGTCCGTTATGATTTATGCATGGGTCAATTACCATGGTTAGAACTTCAACTCAGACAGGGCGTTGTGCCTCCCCTGGTCTAGACAAGAGGTAGGTAATGAAACTCCGCCCCTGACAGCGCCGCGCTATTTGCTACTAAGGTGGCATCAGATCATCAAAACACCAGGGGCGAGTGCCTTGACTAGTCAAAAGGTGGCCTCAGTTCTCAGTTGCACGGGTAACAAGGCCTCGGAGCCCCGGGCTCAGAGCAAACCCTACGTATAACTCAACATACACCAGCCAGAATATTAATGTACCAAGCCGGTGAAAAAAACTTGTTCCCGGCTCAGAAAAAGTAGCTCAACCTTGGCAGACAACTCTTTTACACCTATTGACTGTTTTTTTTCCAGAATTTGCTTGGTACGCGGAACGGATGAACACGGGCGATTTAGACAAAGCCTGAATTTTTATTGGTTCACCGATTAGCATATTGACAATCGAGCAAATTCTGGAAATAATTGCGCTGTCACTACGTGTTTTAGAGTTCCATACCAAGGTTGAGTTTTTCGACCCGGGAACTGACCTGTCTAATCGGATGCAGCCTTATATTCCGCAGTATTGCGTGACTCAAGAAGGTTCAGAGGCCATGGTACCCACATGGTAGAGTTAGGCTTCGCCGGACTCATAACTATCTCACTGTCGCTCGGGGATATTGACTTAAGTGCCTGTTACAGTACCAGAGTACCTGGACGAGAACCCATCCTAGTTCGGAGAGAGTTATTTCCATTATCTCTCAGAAGGCTGAAGGTGTCTTATCTCCCTTTGCTTATAGTGCTGCATAAAAATGCTGCCATTAAAAGGATATAAAGATTGGTTTCCAGATAATTGATATATATGAGGGAAATTCTCGAAGACAAACGTTACTCACTTCGACCATGGTGTATATATATTCATGCTTCGACAAACGGTTCGGAGATCACGAGTCGCTAGTGTAAAATGAACATTATGACCTGAATAACCCCCTCTGATAAACATTATGATATGTCTCCGTGCTCTCTCTGAGTAGGCTAATCCGATGCAACTTTCATGATTGTTTATTGAAATAAATAAAAAATTATAGCGTGTGATCATACAGGTCTACATTACAGCTCATCTGTATTAGCCTCGAGCTGAAGGCGTCCCAGAGCTCTCCAGACACGACCTGCTGTTCACAGCATGAATCTCATTTTCTCTGGTCAGGTGTCAAGCAAAACATTCATACACCAGTTACATGAGTGAACTTACTGGTAATTTATCACTTTCCTCTGAGGAGACACAAAAATTAAATGCACGCTATAACAATTAATCTTGTTTGTTTGCTCCAGGGGTAGCATGGATTATCATCGACCAGGTACTAGAGTACACAAGAGTACCTGGCCAAGAACCGATGCTATGCGATGGGATAATAATTAATGAGATTTGGAAAGCAAACGGCGTCAAGAACAAAGCGGTTGTATAAAAGATGTTCGACGTATTGTATATACAGAGGATATGGTTCGTCGTAAGAAGTATTCACAGTTAAAACGACCAAAATATTGTTCATTTTTGTAGCTGTAAGGCATTGTACAAACAGGGCTGGCTATGGTACATGCTGGGTATTGAGACCGCGAGTCACGGGGGGGCAACGCGGGCGACTCATCTGATCACTCGCTTGGAAGATTTTCATATTTTCTTACTTACACCGTTGCCAGCAAACAGTCAGATCGCTTAGCTATGTTTTTTTATGATGTATTTAATACTGAAATCTCTACACAATCCTGTTTTCACATCGAGTACACTCATCTTTTATATGGATACCAAACTCAATCCTGATCAGTTCAAGAGTTATTCATCATTTCACGATCAATCCACTCTGAGAAGTGAGCGACTCGCGCATACACGCCCGGATAAGCAGGATATCCGCAACCGATGTTCCACGATGCAACACCAACTTGTACCCATTGACCTGATTCTGATTCACACACTATTGGTCCCCCTGAATCCCCCTGAAAACAAACAACACTTCATGTACACCCAGCATGATCCCATCGTCATGAGTATACAATGTAATCATAATGATGCGATCATAATGGCCGGTGCTTTTCTCCCCTTTTTCTCTGCGTAAGTTGTACAATTCATACCATCTCATAATTATAGTTATGACCAATAATAGTTGAAGGCAATAAGTGTAGCTCTTTAAACTGGAACCAAACAAACCATGTGTCTCTTTTCATAAAAGTACTAATTTAGTAGGAAGGCGACTGACCGTACAGGCGTCGGCGCTGCCATCTAGCGGCCCCGCGCAAAGCATGTCTGTGGTGACGTTGACGTGTTCGTAGACATCCCGGCAGTAGCCGTAGTCAACCAGCGGTACCCGAACATGATGAGGTCTGCTCGGGAACCCTACACAACAAAACACCGAATGTAGCATAGTTTGGCAAAAATGGGCGGCATCTGATGCTGAGCTGTGTATCGAGGCACAGGTAAAGATAAACAGCGCGTATTCACACATTCTATACTTTCCAATGAGATTGGCAATTAAGATCCATTTTAGGAAACCTTAATTGGGTAAATCATATTCAATCCATGTTATACTTAGAATATTTTATATCCCTTGAAATAAAAGCATCCTGCGTAAAGAGTAAGACAAGAGTTGCATGAACTATTATGATGAAGCCAAAATATGCACCCAACACCGCCAGTCATATACTACTCATCAAACACTGGGGTGGTGTGTATCAACAGTGTACAACATTATATCTGACTGGCACAATTAAAACTACACCTCGATAAATATATATATATATATATATATATATATATATATATATATATATATATATATATATATATATATATATATATATATATATATATATATATATATATATATATATATATATATATATATATATATATATATATACATATATATACCTTTATAGTAAACACACAGAGAAGCAGCGGGCATGAGTGACTCATCAAGTAGAAGAATATAAATGAGTAACCTGCTTCCGTTTTGCCCCAGCCCATCACTTCACAGTTGGATGTGTTATCGAACATGGGATGCTTGGTTTGCAGACAGATGGAGCTGATTTGGTCGGTGAATGTCATGGCGTGCGTCAATCGGATGAGCGCTATGTCATTCTCGAAGTTTAACATGTCTGCAAATGAGGACGGGAGTAATGAGTACGGTGGTGAGGCAACACATGGACGCTTAGACGGAGGGTACATGACGTCTGATCAAACACATCTGTCCTATCAGGTTTGAAAGTGCCAAAAATGTCAAAAAGATTTCTTAGTTAGCGGTGTTTCTACCAGAAACAGAGGCGCTCGCTTGTGTCTTTGATCGCAGACAACGTGTTAGTTATCATAGACTGAGTGTAAACTGAGTCGGGCAGTCATACGTCAATAATCAGGAGTGATGCCAAAAACCAAAAGTTATTTGGGAGCAAAGTAAATATTGCTATATAACGTGCGAACTACATCATAAAACACAAGCGATGTGTTCTTTTGATAAAACAAACTTAACATGTGATGTCAGAGCAGAAAGTCGGAAGGTGATAAGGCGAGTTTATGATAGGTTGACGGCATTTACAAAATTGAGAATGTGTTCACATCTCGATGTCGAGCTCCAGCCCGGTGTATGTACGACACAATCTACACATCCACCGTGCCCAATGGATGGCGATGACCGCGTAGGCGTATGGATGAGAACGTACTGTAGTCAGGAGAGACGACGATCTTGTCGACAGTGGACTGGTATTGTGGTCCGTCCGTCACGGCCAGGCTATGTTCCCCTACCGTGACGAAGACGCGCTCGTAGAACTCGGGCGTGGTCCATTCTGACGAGTTGCGAGTCTCCGTCGTCTGGAAAGCACGGCTGTACAGACTGCAATAAAGAAGGCGAGATGTAACATTTCAATCACCACTCAAAGCTGTATGGTTTAAACCGAAGGAATCACCGTGAACTGATGGTGGTTATCAACACATATTTCATGATAAAGCAGATGACTTACACCAATATGCAATGAGCGGCCGTGAGAATCCAGCGAGGACCGAGGACGCTACCACCACAAGCATGGTGTAGTTGACCACCAGCGTCGGACAGCTTGAGGCTGACCAGCCATGGCCAGATAAAGGGACTGTGTAGCGGCTGACCACCGACGACTCGCTTCTGGCGCCGACTTAGACCACTGTACACTTCCTGTTTGGGTCGTCCACACTGTCGCTGGGGGGCCTCACCCGTCCCTACGACACACGGACTAACATCAATCATAGATGCCCGGTTAATTATCGAGAGGAACTGCGTCTCTCCGCATCCTACATATCAGCTGTTGATTTATCATAAATACAGGCCGCCTGGAAAGGATGCATTTCTCATGAAATCTTCTCAATTTGGCAGTGAAAACAACTCGGAAGCAACGATCGTGACAGCAAACAAGCAGGGTAATCATGTGCAAAATCACGGTCGTCAAAAAGGCTATGTAGAGGTGCAATAAAGCCTTCCACATGTAAATACATCAAAATAAGTGTTAAGGTTTTGTATCTAGAGGTTAATTAATGTTGGAGATTGAAAAACTGACTAATTCAAACCAATCGACTGATTGACTTGAAGTCCATCGCTGATCTTACCGCATCCGATGAAGTGTGCTCGCATAGCGCCGGGTGAGTTGGTGTGGTTACGAGGAATCAGTCTCATACAGTGAACACGCACGAAGCTAGGGAAGTTGAACCACACTGACGAATATTCGGTAGCTTCCCTCGTAAACACCTGTCAACCAACGAAACATTCACACCGGTTACCATCGATATATTTCACTTAAAGTGATACCATCCAATTAAATTTAAATCACTGAAAAGTGTACAGCGTTTCATTTTGCCCACTGATTAACGGCATCAGTTTTTGTTTCTCTTGAACTCACAATAGCTACCTGCGGTGGCCAGTCCAAGCTAGGGTTGATGGTATACCACTGGAGACAGTTGCGGCTGTAGTTCACAGTAAAATGCTCCTCTGTGGCTCTGGCTTCAAGCGTAGGAAACACGACGACTCCAACGACCAACTTCTCGTCGAAAAACTGGAACTCTGTGTACTTGGCTTGTTTCCGGGTAGGTTGGGTAATGGCGTCGATGTCTACCTGCGAGACAGCGGAGTGGTAGGGTCGCCCTCGTATGTAGCTGTCCGGACTGCTACTCAGGGCAGAAGCCGTTCCCTTGTCGATCGGGACGTATGAAGGCCATTCGGTTTCGTCGGCGCGTAAATGGCGGATGACGGCTTCTTTGCAAATGCGCGCATCTGGAGCAGAGAAAGAAAGCAAACGTTGCGTTTGTTACACACCGACGCCTGTGAATTTGAAAATTGAGTACAGTGTCAGTTTTTCAATGATGGAAATTGTTTGTCCACAGAAAATCATGCTATTATTCTGGCTAAAACGTTCTGCCGTGTTACAGGAGTAGTTCTCACGCGTCTTCAAAATTTCCTCGAAGTCATTCATGAATCAGGCATTTTTAAAACGGTCATTGAGTGAGCGATATATGACAATGTTATGCCATGTTTTTAGCTAACGACTTCTGTTCGCATGTGAACTGTTTGAGAAACAGCTCGCTATGAAGTATGACACGCGACACGACCGTGTGTTTCATTTTCGGTGGAAAAGATACGTAAAAACGACCCAAAAATCAGGCGATTTATGAGAAGAGATCAACATCCGTCAAAATCACAGACTGAAGTTATTTGCATCCATGGTGCATGTGCGTTTTCAGTCAAAAGCGGCTGTTCTCAGTGCAGAGTTTACAGCCATGTATGTCTGCACATATAGCCAAAATGGTACGTTGAGCAATGCGCCCATCGGTTATTTCCATTAATCATGAATACTTAACCAGACGAGAGGTATTATCTCAGCAAGATAGCCAACAAAAAGTGTTGTGAGGCACGTGCACCCGCGCGTGGAGCCCGGTGAATTGAATGGCAAACCAAACCTCGGCCAATGACACTAACGATGCTGATGACATTTCTGCCTACAAAATAATTAATTGCTTATGAATTGTGAACCCAAAAAATGTCTTGGGTTGCTCGCATCCAGCGTCTGACAGCGACTCTCATACAATACGATATGGCGCCGGCGATTGATATGATATTTTACATGATATTTTAGCCTTGCCTCTCATACAATACGATATGGCGCCGGCGATTGATATGATATTTTACATGATATTTTAGCCTTGCCTCTCATACAATACGATATGGCGCCGGCGATTGATATGATATTTTACATGATATTTTAGCCTTACCTCTTAGTAAAATAATGCATTCTTGTTCTTTGCCGCCGCTGATGGAGGTATAATTTGTGATGGGTGTTATTGTTATTAATTCTGTTAGATTACCAATTCCAATGGGTTACTGATCATTGTTCGAGCCAACATGTGTAGGTCTTTCAGTTTCTTGTTAGTTAGTTGTTCTTATAGTTATAAAAACTAGTGTGTTCATTGGCTAATTAAGCCTGTTTCAGCCGCTGATTGGTTACACACTACAAATAGATTTTCCACTTACTTACCGCATCCGAGCAGCTCCAGTCTCATAGCTGTGTAGTTGCCCTCGACCTGGAGCGGAACGATGCGCACGCATCGGGCCGTCTTTAAATCATGGAAGTAATTAGTTGCTACTGTGTTCCGGTCATGGTTTCCATGGTAACGCTACAACACCAAATTTGATTTTGAAAGGCAGCAAATAGTTTTCTGGATCGAAACAAACACATAACATATACACATTGTGTTTCCCGCAGTTACTAAATGACCGAGTAGTATATAATATCATAGCCAAATAACTCCACAGAGCACCCACATGTCTCAAGTATCTTACATGTGCAAAATTGGATCACTGCTAATTAAACAGGATTGTCACCCAGACAAGGATAGTTCATTCCCTTATGACTTTCTCAGATTCGTGCCAAGATTGGAACAACTTCCCAATGAAGACTTGAATTTGTGTAATTTGACACTTGTCTACGACCGGGAAGGGTGAACTTGGTCCAGAATTGCTAGCCGGCTCTTACAGCTATAAGACCGTCGATGTCCATGATGGGAGAGAATTCGCGGCAGTCTTCGCTGACGAACGCATAGTACCAGGTGACCCAGGAGTCGCTTTCCGGATCGCCCTGTGTCTGGATGCCCGTAATGAGGTTGCTTCTCAGGAGGTAGATCTGTTGACACGTTAGGTAGAAGCAGGTCATTACAAACAGAGAAGCAGCCAATACATGGCAGCTGAGGGCGGAAAATAGCAGGGAAAGCAGCAAGGAATTACATAAGGATATCGCTATAAAAAATTAGCTGTTTGTATCCAGTATAACGCTGCTGGGTGAGGATCTAGTATCTCAGAAAGCCAATGTGACAAACTATTTCTGCATATGGCCCCTCTCTTACTCCAAGGCGGTCACATGTGTCACATCAGGGCCGCTTACATATATTTCTCTCCTGTGTAATGTGTGGGATCGTCTCAAACAGGTACTTATCTCCCACAATATGACCAGTATTTCATCTCAAACAGGTACTTATCTCCCACAATATGGCCTCTATTTCATGTCAAACAGGTACTTATCTCCCACAATATGACCAGTATTTCATCTCAAACAGGTACTTATCTCCCAAAATATGACCTCTATTTCATGTCAAACAGGTACTTATCTCCTACAATATGACAAGTATTTCATGTCAAACAGGTACTTATCTCCCACAATATGACCTCTATTTCATGTCAAACAGGTACTTATCTCCCACAATATGACCAGTATTTCATCTCAAACAGGTACTTATCTCCCACAATATGACCAGTATTTCATCTCAAACAGGTACTTATCTCCCACAATATGACCTCTATTTCATGTCAAACAGGTACTTATCTCCCACAATATGACCAGTATTTCATCTCAAACAGGTACTTATCTCCCATAATGTGATCAGTATTTCATGTCAAACAGGTACTTATCTTCCACAATATGACCAGTATTTCCCTCGGACTTCATTTACCAGAACCTTTTGTGTTTCCGTGAAATATACACTAGCTACTCATGACTTGTCTCTGCTCTGCAATCACTGACGAGTGTCTGGTCACAACAACCTATCGACCAGGTAACCTGACTCACCTGTATCCATGAGTTCCTGCTTCCTATGTAGTTGGTACCCTGACCCGGTGCATACAGAGGTTTCCGCGACTTCCACGCCTTAGGTTGATGAAGGCGGCCTCGGTAGGCGGCCCCGTCAGAGGCCTGAAGGCGGTACCGCGGTACTGCCCCATGATTGGCCACGCCCAGTGGACTCTGGCAGTTGTCCTCCGTTACTGACGGCAATCATAACTTCTTAGAAATGTTTAATTTCGTGGGGCTTGTTAAAGTATTTTGCTATCAAACAACAGTGATCGTAATAGATATGATATGAATATGACAGTAACACAATTACAGGCTACGTTAAGTGAGCATGTGGGGTCTAAAATAGATCACAAACAAAACTAAATGCTTCATTGGACAGCGCCATTCAATCATCAGGGACGAATACATGCTTAATTCATCGTAATAACGATTGCTGGTGCCGTCCAATGGGTCAGTAGCACAGACAGGTAAGACGGCTGGGTGACTCGTCACACCTGTTACACGCATACAGGCTGGTATATACAGCGCGTGCCAATGTCATATCGTCTAGCGTGAAGCACCAAGCCTAGCATGCTGAGAGAGGAGGACAACATGCGGCCTTACATAACACATAGCAAAGCAAAGCATTCAATCATTCGAAATTCAAGGATTTCGATATATGTACACGAAAGAACCAGATTCACATCAACAATAATGACGTCATGTCTACAACAACATATTGCGACTACTATCCCCGCTCATATTTACAATAGCGTCTTTACGTCTACAATAACGTATTTACATCTACAATAGCGACTACAATAACGTACTCATATTTACAATAGCATCTTCACGTCTACAACAACGCACTCTATCTACGATAGCGACTTCACGTCTACAATAACGTATTCACATCTACAATAGAGACTTCTCGAGCCTACATCCAGAATAACGTCTTTACGTCTACAATAACGCATTCACAAAGTGACTTCACGTCTGAAATCTCGTACCTACACTCAGAATAGCGTATTCGTGTCTACAAAAACGTATTCACATCTACAATAGCGTCTTCACGTATATAATAACAAATTCACATAGTCAATAGCAGTTTCACACCTACAATAACATATTTACATCTACAATAGCGATTTCACGTCTACAATACCGTATTAACTCCTACAATAACGCATTCACATCTACAATAGCGACTTTACGTCTACAACAAGGTATTTACGCTTAAAATAGCGACTCCACCTTGTAGATGAGCTAATAACATGGAATAGCGACTGCAAACTTGGAATCACGGCCTGGAAATGAACTTTTGACCTGAAAAGCCACTGCAAAATTGGAATCATTGCCCTTTGAGATAAACAACTGACCCGAAAAGCGACTGCCAAGTGACCGAATCACGGCCTGGAAATGAGCTATTGACCCGGAAAACGACTGCAAATATGGAATCACGGCCTTGGAGAGGAGCCAATGACCTGATTAGCGACTGCGGATCGGGAATAATGGTGGTGCAGATCATCTAATGACCGAGTTGCTGGGCAAATTGATTTTGTTTGGAGAAGTGTCGCTCAATGACATCACAGCACACGCACACTGATCGCACTCCGTATGGTGTTTGTCTCTCATCCATCGAGGTCAGTGCACACCACCTTGTGTATGACTTCGAAGAGCTGTAGAAAATGTATAACAATCGATTTAGGGTTCTGTATCATAACGGGTGGCTTCATGGTAAACACACTGACAGCGACGACCCGTCACAGTACACGACTCTGTTCCCATCCGTGACAGCCACGGACAGTGTTTACATTTTTCTTTGTGAGATTTTTTCTCCAAATCCAAACAGAGATTCTTATGTCTCTGGAGAAAACATCATTGTAATGGCTGCCAATGGCAGAAGCAGCAGCAGCCGTAACCCCGGCAGACTCCGGCACAATGCTAGTCTAGACTCGTCGCCATCATTGGTATAGGAGTCAGGGTGCGTAACAGATGATGCATTCTTCCACCCTTTCCTTGCTCCAGGTGACGTATCACCCCCGTCCCCGGCTACAGTGATGCTCAGCGGGAGGTGTCATTCATTACCCGTAATCTATCATCACCTATTCAGACTCTTCTATAACACAACCAATGTATTTTAGTGCCGCCAAGAACAATCGATGAGCATGTTCTATTCAGTCAACCCATGCTTCCTCTTATTTGAAATTTTACGGCCTTGAAGTAAAACTGAAGGTAAAAGCTGTTGAAACATGATACCATCATATGTCAACAGAACTCCCGTGTCATAGATTTGACCTTGGCATGTTCTATTCAGTCAACCCATGCTTCATCTTATTTGAAATTTTACGGCTTGAAGTAAAACTGAAGGTAAAAGCTGTTGAAACGTGATACCATCATACGTCAACAGAACTCCCGTGTCATAGATTTGACCTTGGCATTGACTTTTCAGCCCAAGAACTTTTGCGAAGGACAGCAATAAATATTGAAGCTGTATAGCATTTTCTTAGAATTTTTGCTGAGATTATGCCTGCTCATACATGAAATGTACATGACATTACACACAATACGAAAGGGATGATGATGAATTAGGAGACAGCAGACATCGTCATGAAAGACAACAGACTTCTGAAAGTGAGGGCCTATTGCACTGCAGTTAAGGTGTGCGTTTAACCGCACAACAACTAGGCTCATGCGTCAACGCGCAGAGGCTGGGCGGGTGACTCGGTGCCTGCTTTACTGTACCGCTGCTCCGCAAGTGTCCAAACGCCAACATAACCGGGCTGACTCAGCGCCTAGGTTAAGCAGTAGCTCCGCGGCTGACTTGGTGCCCACGTCGACATACAGTAGCTCGACAGGTTACTTGGTGCCCACGTTAGCATGCCGTAGCTCCACAGGTTACTTGGTGCCCATGTCACCATGCAGTAGCTCCGTGGGTTAATTGGTGCCCACGCCATAATGCCGTAGCTCAACAGGTTACTTTGTGCCCACGCCACCATGCCGTAGCTCTACAGGTTACTTTGTGCCCACGCCACCATGCCGTAGCTCGACAGGTTGCTTAGTGCCCTTGTCACCTTGCCGTAGCCCCACAGGTTAATTGGTGCCCACGTTAGCATGCCGTAGCCCCACAGGTTAATTGGTGCCCACGCCACCATGTAGTAGCTCGACAGGTTTCTTGGTGCCCACGTCACCATTCAGTAGCTCCGTGTGTTACTTGATGCCCACGTCACCATGCAGTAGCTCCGTGTGTTACTTGGTCCTCACGTCACCATGCAGTAGCTCCGTGGGTTACTCGGTGCATACGTCACCATGCCGCAGCTCGACAGGTTAGTTGGTGCCTACGTCACCATGCCGTAGCTGCGTGGCTTACTTGGTGCATACGTCACCATGCCGTAGCACGACAGGTTACCTGGTGCCTAGGTCACCATGCCGTAGCTCCACAGGTTACTTGGTGCCCACGTCACCATGCAGTAGCTCTGTATGTTTCAGGGTGACAACCTCACCATGCAGAAGCTCCGCGGGTGACTAGGTGTCTACGTCACCATGCAGAAGCTGACTAGGTGTCTACGTCACCATGCAGAAGCTGACTAGGTGTCTACATCGCCATGGAATGGCTCTACAGGTGACTAGATACAGACATCACAGAGGTTAAGAACGTCAGTTCACAGCACGAAGCTAACCTAACTCGGTGCAATGTGATGACGTCACCGTACCACTTGGGAGTCCTTAGCCTGGACGACCAGGTCATGTTATAGAGTAAATCGGTGAAACAACACAGCCACAGAACAGCCTTCCAATAATTCACGCCAGTTTTACCTGATCTCGAGGTTAGCATGCGCCAATCTGGGTGCATTGCTTGCCTGGTGTAAAGGTAGGTGCCTGGGGTGGCCTATAGCAGATCCCGATGGGAAAAAAACAATGAAGCTGGCCTACTGTCTGGCTTGGGGTGGCTCCTAGGGTTATATCACAAACACTGGATGCCAGTGTGTCGGCTTCATGTAAAGGACAAGTAAATATCATCATTCTAGCTGCATGCAATATAACATCTGCTTGTGTAATAAACACGTAGACAACAGGGGAACAGACTGTGGAAACTTGGTCAAAAGTTGCATTGAATGTTCATGCGATTACCAGAACTTCCACCGTTTCTCTGACATTACTTACGTTGTTTGAAATGATGCGGAACCCAGGCTAAATAATTCATGAATGATTACTTGACTGCTTAAGCCAATGTGAGGACACGGTAGGATTGTTGAAAAGTGATAGATACGATCACGGGATGTAACGTCATTAATGATGATCAATTTTGATTGTTAAATAACGCATCTCAGTGACTTATAACCTGCTAAGATTGCTAAAATATTGTTAGAATAGAAAGATGATCGAACGACTTAAAAAGGCTTGGTAGAGTTAACGATTAGCTTATTGCTTTTTGATAAAAGAAAATGATAACAAGAAATGCCATTGGAAAAGGTGATCTCGTGTCACTATAGCTGAAGGGATCCTACTTATAAAGTGACTGAATGACTGACAGCTCACTTAACTTACTTAAATGCTTGCTTCACGAAATGAGGCGCTTAAGGCTTATTAAGTGACATATTCAGTAGTAAAATGATTTATGTCCGTTTGTTCGTTATAAATCTGGAGGCAGTAGGGATCAATTTCATCCCAACGCCTCATGAAACCATGGAGAGGAGGCGGCCTTTCACCAACGCCTCATGAAAACATCAAGCGGAGGCAGCCTTTAACCAATACAAAAAAAGCTCCAAGGATATTTGTAAGGCTGATTGCTTAACATCAATTGTAAATGGTCAATAACTTCCAACCCAGGAGCCACTGGAGGTGTGACTGGCACTTGTCAAGTCTGACAACTTGATGAGCTTACCACAAGAAACATACATCACATAGCAAGCCGACACCTTGATATATGAGGTCGCACGAAGCCAATTCGGCTAAGAACGACAACAATCGGCCAACTCTCCACCGGTAGGTAGGTAGCTGGGCGAATGCTGCCCGGACCAGGTGTGGCTGGCGCTGCTGCTTAGAGCAGAGGCGTAATGACCGGTCAGCCTGTACGAAGACGATGACACACCGGACACAGGTATAGATGAATGCAACGAAGCACGTGTCGACTGGCAACCTTATAACTTATTACGGCCGATGAATAATGTTTGTTGATCGCACCTTGACCCATGGACAGGCAGGATATGTGCGTAAAGCAGAGCAAGTAAGCATACATGCATTCATGCATACATGCATACATACATACATACATACATACATACATACATACATACATACATACATACATACATACATACATACATACATACATACATACATACATACATACATACATACATACATACATACATATACGCACACCGACTCACACGCAAAGACACTCACAGACACACACAGAGACAGACAGACAAACAGACAGATACACACACACACACACACAACACACACACACATACATACATATATATATATATATATATATATATATATATATATATATATATATATATATATATATATATATATATATATATATATATATATATATATATACACACACATACATTTACATACATACAAACAATTCACAAGCTGAGGCTTCTTTATATAGTATATCATGCCATTCATCATATTTTAGTATATCATGACATTAATTGAAGGTTAAAAATTCATGACATTCGTCATAAGTTTGTATAAAACGACATTCGTCATGAGTCAGTTTATCACAACATTCATTATAAATTGATATTTGATGGCACGCATAATAAGTTAAGTCATAACGTACACTATATTTGGGAGCATACTTACTAGGTATATCATTATCGATCTGTTACAACAAAACGAAAACCACAATAGTACGTCGTTGAGCCCCGAAGTAATGTTATGACATTAGAAGATTACAAAGAAACGTTCGTAGCTGAGATGGATAGCCCTTGGAGCTATCAGATATTTTTTTCGCCCGGAGGGAAATTTACCACTTGCAGCATTGGGAAAAAACCCGCCCCAGTCAAACTCATCGACATATATTCTGTAAAGTTTATAGGCCTACAATTCTCAAAATCCTACGTTGCCTGCCCTAAACTGAAATAAAACGAGCCACGTAAAAAGTATTTTTTTTAACCTTTTTGTTTCCCGGCTTGTTTTCTTCGCAGTATCAGTGCAGCGAACAGAAACGTGAGATAAGCTAGCAATTCGCTGCTATAATGTCCAACTCAGTTAACAGAAACGTGAGATAAGCTAGCAATTCGCTGATATAATGTCCAACTCAGTGAACATGGAAGAGAGAAGAGGAAGAAATCAAATAGAGGGTAAAAGTGAGATTTGTAGCGCTCACATATCGCAAGCTAGACTAAAATTTCGATGGTGCGAAACGCATGAGCTCTTTGAAACATAAACGCATCAGTGTTCCTAACGAATCCTGGTGGAGACAGGCTGCAACATTTGATGTGGTCACTGTGCAATGCACAGCGGGGTATTGGAGGCGCAAGTTATAGCATTTGAGCATGTACTCATTACGATGGGATCGGTGCGGGGTGAGGGTCAGAGATGAAAAAAATAATCTTATGTAGACAGAACAAGTAGGTTTCTCTACTCCGCCACTAACCACTGGGATAAAATGAGCAACTATTGTCCACGTGCGAGGCAGTAGGTAACCTGCTCAAAACCACCGCCACTCCAGCATGTGCAAAAAACATTAATAGTTCATGGCGATAGCGCTTCGAGTGATACCAATATCGAAACACTGTTCACACACACACACACACACACACACACACACACACACACACACACACACACACACACACACACACACACACACACACACACACACACACACACACACACACACACACACACACACACACACACACACACACACACACACTATTAAACGAATTATCCATACCTGCTTAAACTTTTCCCACGGGTTTTTCTTGTGGCGATATATTCTGATTTCTTCACTCTCCATCATCAAGATGAAGATGGAGAATAACATGGTAACAGCTCCTCCGTTTGTATGCATAGTCCCCGCAATTGCAACACTGGACTCAAAATTAAATTATTGAAGCGAATTTATCTTTACCCTACTTCAATGGATTTCCTTTCAAATACTGGTCATGCGTAGCTGTGTATGTCGAAGTTTAGAGGCAGAAACGAGACAGCCAAGGTTCTTGTTTTCCCGTTTATCACACAGGCTGCAGTGGCAACGAACGCTTGGCCAGTCTGCTTTGACTCACCCCGACTGCTAAGTCTGCGAACGCTTGTCGCTTTCTGACAGGCCGACGGCAATCGCTACCATGACCTATATCTGCTCGCAGTTAGTCAACGTCGTTGTCATATTCGTGCAATTAGTGCTAGAATAAGATTGCATCTGCCTGGGGTTTGTGCATATATTCCCACCACCCTGTATCTGTATCCATATAGACTGCGACACTGTATGTTTATTTTCGTTTTTGTTATATAAAACTAAGCAGACAGACAACAGACGGTTCAAATAAGAATATGTCGGGCTGCCATAATTCAGCGACTATGTTTTACGCAAGATACTGTGCGAGAATTTTTAGCTTTTTTTTTGAGCTTAAAGAAAAGGAAGGCGGAACAAGGAACTGCTGTGTCAAGCTGAGTAATCAAATCCGTCATCATGCATTAGCTCCACTAGTGAGATCTGGTTTCAGTATTTTCCCTTTTATAGCCAGGGCTTTCAGGTGTCATTTGAAACAATGATTTTGTGTATTGCAACACTGCATATAAACATAGTCTGACGACAAGTATATTACCTTAAAATCTTCCACTTCATAAAAAGCCGTATTAACTCCTTATCATTTGTGACAACCCCTATCCGCTGGTTGCAAGCACCATTGTGTTTGAAATCTTTACTGTTCGCTGCCAGACTGGAGACGCGTGGTTGGCATCGGTAACGAGGACGGCTTTCCGTATTTGAGTGACTTCCTTGTCAACGTCATATCTCTGACCTAATTGCCAATGGTAACCCACATAATGGCTTCTTCATCTTTATAATTTATAGTTCAAAACGTGTCATTGAGTTCTTTGTTTGATCTTTGCGTTTCGCTTCATCTTTGTTTGTTCAAGTTGTATTTTTAATGAGTGGCATTAATCGCTGCCACTGCTGTGTAATTGATAATATCGCCTAATATTAAGGACCCTATCGATGCCCCGTACACTGCTGTGTAATTGATATCGCCTGATATAAAGGCCCCTACCGATGCACCGTACACTGCTCGCATAACAGCAGCGTTACTGCTTCCGCCAACACAACTGATCTCTTCATATTGGGTCTCAATAAATATGAATCCACCCACAGTTCCCATATTTTCCCTTGTACTTGAGAACTTCCACCATGGAAAACCCTTTCTGTTAATACTGTCAAGATAGCCTTATTGTGCCGTGAAAACACCTAGCCCTAGGGCAGCGTGATAAGAGACGTGTAAGAGTGTTTTTCAAGCGTGTTTGAGTTAACATTACAGCGTTAGTCCACAAGCTAACAGTTGCTACAGTCACTTGGCTAGGAGGTCTCACATTTCCTCATTCTTTCAGACCTCACTCTAAGTCTCAAGGTCATTCGCGCGTAGAGCGCGGGGCCGACTGAATGCACCCACCATTAGATCATATATATATATGAACATTTGTGAGCAGGTGGTTCCAACTGTGAAGGGAAGGACCTTTGGCCTGTCCGATATATAGCTAGTGCTGGAGTGATACTCGTTTTGACTTCCTTGGCAGACGGCGACCTTTTGTCGCGGCCATGTGTCATGACGGCACCCAGTAAGTCGAGTCTTTACTCGCTTACATCTGCCACATGTGACACTGAATTCATCACGCGGTTGACCCGGTGGAAGTCACAATTTTGGGTAAGGCATAAATATAACGGGACCTCTGCTGTGCTCGCCAAAAGGGCTGCCGGTAAGATCACTTTGTCGTAGACACACAAGTGAAATGATGCTGTGAGTTAAATGTATATTTCTATGTAGCAAAGCGAGGATGTCTGCGGGGAGCTTATCACTCCCAACGACTTCATAAGATAACCCAACCGAGTAGGCGTGTACAGCTGGGTTAGCTAACCCTCATAGATGCTGTGCACAGCTGGGTTAGATAACCCTCATAACTGTTGTATACAGCTGGGTTAGATAACCCTCATAGCTGCTGTGTACAGCTGGGTTAGCTAACTCTCATAGCTGCTGTGTACAACTGGGTTAGATAACCCTCATAGTCGCTGTGTACAGCTGGGTAAGATAACCCTTGCAGTCGCTGTGAACAGATGGTTTAGATAACCCATAGTCGCTGTGTACAGCTGGGATAAATAACCATAAGAGTCGCTCTGAACCACTGGTTAGTAGCTGACTGTAGCTGTAAAAAGCTAGGTTAGATAACTCACACAGTCGCTGTGAACAGCTGGGCTACGTGACCCACAAAGTCGTTGTGAACAGCTGGGTAAGATAACCCACCCAGTAGTTGTGAACAATTGGGTTATGTAACCCACACAGTCACTGTGAACTGCTGGGTTAGATAACGCACACAATCGCTCTGAACAGCTAGCTTGGATAGCCCACAAAGTCGCTGTGTACCGCTGGATTATATAAACCCTTGCGGTCGCTAAGTACATCTTGGTAAGTTATCTTCACACAGTTCCAGTGTATAGCTTGCTTAGGTTACCCAATACAGTCTCTGCGCACAAATTTGTACGATAAACTCACACAGAAGCTGTGCGTGGCTTAGGTTGTTATCCTCGCTGAGTCGCTTGTATATCTCAGTTAGATTACTCTTCGCAGTCACTTGTGCAGCTAGATCAGATAACCCTCACAGTCGCTTTATTCTGCGATGCAATTGCCAAACGCAGTCGCCGGTAGCAGCCCTGAACAGTTTGGCAAGATATACACACACAGTGGCTGTGTACAGCTCGGCAAATAAAAAACCCAATCGTCTGTGAACAGCTGGGAAAGAAAAACCCACCAAGTCTATCCGTACAACTTGGTTGGCTCGCCCACATGGTCTTTTGTACAGCTGGGTTTAATAACCTCTAACAGTCTTTGTATAGCTTGATTAGGTTACCGCGTACAGTTGGGCTGGATGAGCCCCTCACAGTCGCTGCGTACAACTTTGATAACCCCACTAAGTTTACAGCTTGGTAAGATAACTCCACAGGGTCGGTGTTTGTCGCGAGATAAGGCGATACCACACAGTCACTGTGTGCGGCGGGGTTAGATTATTCGGTTAGATCACCCCAAGCTTTCACTGTATGCTGCCGGGTTGGATAACCCCACGCGGCCGCTGTGTACAGTTTGGTTAGATAATTCCAACAGTCGCTTTTACAGCTCAATAGAATAACCCAAGCAGTCACTTTGTCCGCCGGGTTAGACAATCCCACGAAGTCGCTTTTACAGCTAGCTTGGATGATCCCACATGGTCGCAGTGTACAGCCATCCTTAATAACCCAGTGCAGTTGCAGTGCATAACTCGGTTTAATAACCTCTCAAAGTCACTTCACAGGGGGTAAGATAGCTCCACGAAGTAATTGTGGTGAGCTGGGTAAGATGACCTCACTTGGCGGATATGTACAGCTGGATGAGATGACCTTATTTGGCGGGATTGTACAGCTGGGTAAGATGACCTCATTTGGAGGGTGTGTACTTCTGAGTAAGATTACCTTACTTAGCGGCTTTGTATAGCTGTTTAAGATGACATCCATTAACGGGTTTGTACAGCTGGTAAAGATTACCCCACTTGGAGGGTGTCTACTAATAGGTAAGATAACCTCACTTGGCGGGTGTAAACAGCTGTGTGAGATGACCTCATTCGGTAGGTTTGTACCGCTGCGTAAGATGAACTCACTTGGCGGGTTTGTACAGCTGCAGAAGATGACATCACTTGGCGGGTTTGTACAGCTGGGTAAGATGAACTCACTTAACAGGTTTGTACAGCTGTGTAAGATGAACTCACTTGGCGGGTTTGTACAGCTGCAGAAGCTGACATCACTTGGCGGGTTTGTACAGCTGGGTAAGATGATCTCATTGGGTGGGTGTGTACAGCTGATTATGACGACCCCACTTGGATGGTGTGTACAGCATCGTAAGATGACCCCACTCGGAGGGTGTGTACAGCAGCGTAAGATGACCCCACTTGGAGGGTGTGTACAGCAGCGTAAGACGACCCCACTCGGAGGGTGTGTAAAGCTGTGTAAGATGACTCCATTCGGAGGGTGTGTATATCTGGGTTTGATGACCCCACTTGGAGGGTGTGTGTACTTCTGTGTAAGACGACCCCACTTGTAGTGTGTATGCTTCTGTGTAAGATATCTCCATTCGGAGGGTGTGTACAGCTGTGTAAGCTGACCCCACTTGGAGGGTGTGTACTTCTGGGTTTGTTGACTCTGTGCAAGATGACTCCACCTGGGGGTGTGGGGGCGGGGGCGGGTGGGTCAGTGTGTATTTCTGGGTTTGATGACCCCACTTGGAGGGTGTGTACTTCTGAGTTTGATGACCTCACCTGGCGGGTTTTTACTTCTGGGTTTAATGACCTAACCTGGTGGGTGTGTACTTCTGGGTTTGATGACCCCACTTGGAGGGTGTGTACTTCTGAGTTTGATGACCTCACCTGGCGGGTTTTTACTTCTGGGTTTGATGACCTCACCTGGTGGGTGTGTACTTCTGGGTTTGATGACCTAACCTGGTGGGTGTGTACTTCTGGGTTTGATGACCTAACCTGGTGGGTGTTTACTTCTGGGTTTGTACTTCTGGGTTTGATGACCCCACCTTGGAGGGTGTGTACTGAGTTTGATGACCTCACCTGGCGGGTTTTTACTTCTGGGTTTGATGACCTCACCTGGTGGGTGTGTACTTCTGGGTTTGATGACCTAACCTGGTGGGTGTGTACTTCTGGGTTTGATGACCTAACCTGGTGGGTGTGTACTTCTGGGTTTGATGACCTAACCTGGTGGGTGTGTACTTCTGGGTTTGATGACCTAACCTGGTGGGTGTGTACTTCTACTTCTGGGGTTTGATGACCTAACCTGGTGGGTGTGTACTTCTGGTTTGATGATGACCTAACCTGGACCTAACCTGGTGGGTGTGTACTTCTGGGTTTGATGATCTAACCTGGCGGGTGTTTACTTCTGGGTTTGATGACCTCACCTGGCGGGTGTTTACTTCTGGGTTTGATGACCTCACCTGGCGGGTGTTTACTTCTGGGTTTGATGACCTAACCTGGCGGGTGTTTACTTCTGGGTTTGATGACCACACCTGGTGGGTGTGTACTTCTGGGTTTGATGACCTCACCTGGCGGGTGTTTACTTCTGGGTTTGATGACCCTCACCTGGCGGGTGTGTACTTCTGGGTTTGATGACCTCACCTGGCGGGTGTTTACTTCTGGGTTTGATGACCTCACTTGGCGGGTGTGTGCTTCTGGGTTTGATGACCTCACCTGGCGGGTGTGTACGCTGTCGTCCCAACAATTCGCAGTCTCACCTTCATGATCGCTAGCTGAGGCGGAATGTCAATGCGCATCACCATGCATTTATCGGAGAGAACTATTTATTTAATTATTCGATATATAAAGTGGATAACATCACCGTCCGACCGGGGCTACTGTGTCAATAACATCACCGTCCGACTGTGTCAATAACATACCGTCTGGGCGCTACTGTGTCAATAACATCACCGTGCGTCCGACCGGGGAACTACTATTTAAATTCACCGTCCGACATCAATAACATCACCGTCCGACCAGGGCTACTGTGCCAGTAGCATCACCGTCCGACGTCCGACTGGGCTACGGATAGCCAATAACATCACCGTCCGACCGGGGCTACTGTGCCAGTAACATCGCCGTCCGACCGGGGCTACTGTGCCAATAACATCACCGTCCGACCGGGGCTTACTGTGTCAATAACATCACCGTCCGACCAGAGCTACTGTGCCAATAACATCACCGTCTGACCAGGGCTACTGTGCCAATAACATCACCGTCCGACCAGAGCTACTGTGCGCATAGAAATATCAAATGACCCGCTAAGTGTTGTGAAAAATATATCTTATTTGTATGTGGTTTCATCAGCTAATCGCTTGCGGTTGTTAGGATGAGAGACAGACGCTGCATGGCCCAGACGGTGCTACAACTGTGGAGAGCGTTACATGAAATATGACCCCCCAAAATCGTAATGGTGCAATTTTTTGATTTCACAAAATCATATAGTATATGTATGAAGCAATGTGGCTGCAATACCAGGGGGCGCCAGGGGGCGCGTGACGTGCAGGACTTATCATGCACTCTTCATATTAGAATCTTCCCTTTAAGTAACCATCCTTTCTGTTGTGTAAGCTATAACCGCCGGTATGCAAGGAATATTCACTGTGTGAATTGCTCGGTGGTCTCGACCCAACAGCAAAATGTTATTGCATCGGTGAATAAAAGCGCAAAATTTTCAATAGCTGTATCAACGCAATAGTTTACGAACAACACACAGACCTTTATCACAAAATAAGTTTCTATGGAAACATAAGCCCGGAATTCCATTTCACTCAAAACACTGTTTACATAATCGCAACATAAAAAAATCATGATACAATGCGTATGTACAAAGAATTCGAAATCATGGGATCAATCATTTTGTGTGTGTAAAGAGATGTATTTAATTACACAAGAACATCATGACACGATATCTGCTGCATACCATGTTATAGTCAATCACAAAATCATGATGGACGTGTTGGATTTCACGTTATGACACGATATGCTGAATCTGGCATTCAAACAACAGACGCTCGGTTCCCGATGCCAAGCTTCCGAGCGCCAAACCAACATCATTTTGACCGACATTTCGGAATGACGTCTTGCTCCACAGAAGAAAACCCTCTAAGCATCGATATGCCATTTAAATAGATCGTACCCAGAATATCCAAAGCTTTGAAAGGTGACGTCAGAAGATCACTTCCTTTGAGCTACGAGGCAGGCTGATGATACATCCAATGATTTGCTTGTTACATATACTGACGCGCCATGTGAACTACGTCACCAGTTGTTGAGTATTCTGCTTGAATAAGAAGCTCCATTGAAGCTCCATTGACTGACGCAAAGCTGACTCACTGACGTAAAAACAAGCAGCATTAGTATTATCCTTTTATTATGCTGGTTTATAGCTTAACAGTGGCTGACTTGGGAACTAGGATTCCTAGATCGAAGATAACTTGTACTTCGACAGGGATATGTTGAAGTTGGCTCTGAATTGCGCCATACGAGAGGACGATGTAAGCTTTGAATTGTTCAATACGAAAGGTCTAGTTAAGTGCTGAATTGCCCCATACGGAAGGTTGAGTAAAGGGCCGAATTGCCCCATACGGAAGGTTGAGTAAAGGGCCGAATTGCCCCATTCGGAAGGTTGAGTAAAGGGCCGAATTGCTGTTAACTCCGTATTGTTCCATATGGGGAGGTTGAGGTTTGCTCTGTATTGTTCTATATGGGCAGGATGAGGTTAGCTCTGAACACTTCCACTATTGCCTCCTCCACCCATAGTCCATGCTCCGTTTTCCATCATTCCAGTGGACCACGCAATGCCCCCTCCTCCTCCACCAGCACCCACATTGTTCATCCCAAGTCCCCAGGTGGCGCCAGCACCCACTCCTATGGTACTGCGGCGCCCCCTAGCGCCACCAGCGAAGGCGACCCCTACCCGGTGACCCCGCCCCGTACTCTCGCACCAGGGCACAAGATCTCTCCCCGAGATATAACGCGACATTGGGTTGATTGAAGCTAAGATGATGATGATAACGACGAAGAGGACGACAGGTACGATGAACCAGGAGAAGCCGGTCGATGACGACGACGACGATTGCCCTGTCCCACAGGTCCTCTGGCCTGCTAATACTTTTCTGAAATGAACACAAATATTACATGGAATGAAACAAGCTGGTGATGACTGCTTTCGTTACATTCTGCATTAGGTCAGTACCTGACACGTTCGTAATTAACCTGAGCAGCCTCAGACGAAAAACCGACCCATTTTAACTAATTCGATCACGATCTTTAACAACTGCTGCTCGGACGGAAGTCCAACGCGTAACAATGGAGCTATAGAGTCGAGATGGCTACCTTCACTAGCTGCGCGCCATGATCACAACATGATGAGACTAACGCCACTAGCTGCGCGCCACTGATCACAACATGATGTGAGATTACACTAGCTGCGCGCCACTGATCACAACCTGACACATTGGTATAACACCACTAGCTGCGCGCCACTGATCACAACATGATGTGAGATATAACGCCACTAGCTGCGCGCCACTGATCACAAATGATGTGATATATAAACCAACTAGCTGCGCGCCACTGATCACAACATGATGTGAGAAACGCCACTAGCTGCGCGCCACTGATCACAACATGATGTGAGCGCCACTAGCTGCGCGCCACTGATCACAACATGATGTGAGATAACGCCACTAGCTGCGCGCCACTGATCACAACATGATGTGATATATAACGCCACTAGCTGCGCGCCACTGATCACAACATGATGTGAGATATAACGCCACTAGCTGCGCGCCACTGATCACAACATGATGTGATAACGCCACTAGCTGCGCGCCACTGATCACAACATGATGTGATATATAACGCCACTAGCTGCGCGCCACTGACAACATGAGATATAACGCCACTAGCGCGCCACTGATCACATATAACATGATGTGATATATATAACGCCACTAGCTGCGCGCCACTGATCACAACATGATGTGAGATATAACGCCACTAGCTGCGCGCCACTGATCACAACATGATGTGAGATATAACGCCACTAGCTGCGCGCCTCTGATCACAACATGATGTGAGATATAACGCTACTAGCTGCGCGCCTCTGATCACAACATGATGTGAGATGTAACGCCACTAGCTGCGCGCCACTGATCACAACATGATGTGAGATGTAACGCCACTAGCTGCGCGCCACTGATCACAACATGATGTGATATATAACGCCACTAGCTGCGCGCCTCTGATCACAACATGATGTGAGATATAACGCCACTAGCTGCGCGCCTCTGATCACAACATGATGTGAGATATAACGCCACTAGCTGCGCGCCTCTGATCACAACATGATGTGAGATATAACGCCACTAGCTGCGCGCCTCTGATCACAACATGATGTGATATATAACGCCACTAGCTGCGCGCCTCTGATCACAACATGATGTGATATATAACGCCACTAGCTGCGCGCCTCTGATCACAACATGATGTGATATATAACGCCACTAGCTGCGCGCCTCTGATCACAACATGATGTGATATATAACGCCACTAGCTGCGCGCCTCTGATCTCTGATCACTAGCTGCGCGCCTCTGATCACACATGATGTGATATATAACGCCACTAGCTGCGCGCCTCTGATCACAACATGATGTGATATATAACGCCACTAGCTGCGCGCCTCTGATCACAACATGATGTGATATATAACGCCACTAGCTGCGCGCCTCTGATCACAACATGATGTGATATATAACGCCACTAGCTGCGCGCCTCTGATCACAACATGATGTGATATATAACGCCACTACTCTGATCACAACATGATGTGATATATAACGCCACTAGCTGCGCGCCTCTGATCACAACATGATGTGAGATATATACGCGCCACTAGCTGCGCGCCTCTGATCACAACATGATGTGAGATATATAACGCTACTATGCTGCGCGCCTAGCTGATCTGATCACAACATGATGTGATATATAACGCCACTAGCTGCGCGCCTCTGATCACAACATGATGTGAGATATAACGCCACTAGCTGCGCGCCTCTGATCACAACATGATGTGAGATATAACGCTACTAGCTGCGCGCCTCTGATCACAACATGATGTGATATATAACGCCACTAGCTGCGCGCCTCTGATCACAACATGATGTGATATATAACGCTACTAGCTGCGCGCCTCTGATCACAACATGATGTGACGGAGACAATATAGCGTACCGTGCTGCTAAAACTCTACCGTCAATAGCAGCAAAAACGATTCTTGGGACCCGAGCTCGATATTCCTAATATGATAGCTCTTGGGCATGATTCAAATGGTATTGATGCAGCCGGGGTGTGACGATTACTCAGCGGCGAGGTGAAACCAGGTCTCTATAACACAACGTGCTGCCGTTTTTAAGTGGGGAGGGGTTTGATTTATATAGATGCAAGGACTTCATGGCAGAGGGAGAAAACGGGTGTTTATACGTGAGGTTTCCAACTTTGCGTCATCTTGTTGTGGCTGAGGGTGGCGACATCCCACGTTGCATAACGACGTAGCATCGCATCTTAGTCACTCATCAACGAAGGCGTTAACATTCATTTGCTTTGCCTGTCAAATATAAACTAAATTATTAATTTGTTAGACTGTGTTTAAGCATGCTATGCCGCCATTGCATGAAGTGAACAATAAGCTAGAGGGAGCAAGCCGCTCATGCGGGATACGGACCATTGTCAAAGTCTGCAGCTGCCTCCTCATCACGCGTCGCTCTCAACCAATACACAATAATACGACTCATCAATGATTAAATAACCTTATTAACAGCAAATCCATACCCAGGACTGCGGTGTTCCGCTGTAAGATCTACACGGGTGTTTCAGTTTAAATCAAAGTTTAGTCTACAACTAATCATTGGTCAGCGCGTAACAATGAAATCTAGATGACATCATTCATGCATTGTTAGCGCGACTTGCTTTTAGTATCACCCGGCTGGCTTACTCGTTACGTACTCGGCTACATCGTCTTCTACTCATCGTAACATGTCTTGTTCGGGTTTCAACCTTACGCTTATCTTAACCATGAACTGAGCTCAATGTATAAGCGCCGTATCTGCTACCGAGTTTTACTTCATCTCAATAAAATGCGGAAGTTACGGAAGTAACCGACATTAGTCAAAAGGGGCTTTCTGAAGTACGAGCTATATCGCGAACACGACAGTTCCTAGCTCCCTGGGAAGAGGGGTTCAAGTGGGTTGAGGCGAATAATGAGGTTAACTAACCATCGTGTAGTACATCTGCAATTATTTATGAAATTACTCCTTTTTGCAAGTTACCAGTTGGTTGGTAGGTTTGTGGTTATCTTTTGATAAAGAAATCAGCATCTTATGTTTTGGCGCTGTTCCAATTTTTTTTTATCAATGTTTATTCGGGCAAGTGTATTCTAGATTTAGGCCACTGATGCAGCCTCTTACTGGCCCGACTGGGCTAATGTCATGTTCGGAACTTGTCGATCCCTTTACCACATTATTCTACCTTAGCATTCCTTTATAGCTAATGTTGAGACTAATAAGTTTTGGTTGACTTGTAAAACCTTGGTTGTGTATGTTGACAATTATGGAGAGATTGTAATTAACTTCAGCGTCCAGTAAAATGGCGCTGTGGGTGGGCAGTGAAAGTACCCGCAAGATGCATGAATAATAGGTTCGATTACGAATGCCCGGATGTTAGTCCATCGCATCGGTACAGTCATTATATATTAACAACCCCGGCGCATTGATATAAGGTAGAAGAGGGTATCCAATGACGAATAACTGACCTGTATTCGCCCATGATATGTAAGACTCCCCTGGCGTAAGAGTTGTTTGTAATGTAAATCATCGCCTCGCTGCGTATGGTGGCTACACACGAGTCAGTCAGCACCTGTCGTAATTGACTACCTGTACCTGTAGCCACCTGCTCATCGACACATTGATTCCATATCAATAAACTCAAGTACAAAAAAAAACATGCGGGTGAGAGAATAATGCATCAAAAGGGATTGCGCTCTGCTGAATATGCAAAATTTGTTATCTATGTTGGCGCATCTACATGGATAACTACAAACCTGTTTTTCGTACGAAGACAAGACTATTATAGCGATATCGTTACAAGCGCTGAATAACCACGAGACTTGGAGCAGGTACTGCGCGAACTCTTGCACTGCAGCCTCCATTTCGATTTCCGTGGCGGGAAAACTGATAATGGAAAAAAACAAAACAGCATAAGACGTCAACTTCCCCAAGATAAGTTACATAAATAAAAGTCAGAAATCATTTAAAATTAAAGTCCCTAATGCTGTACGCATATATGTTCTTGCAATTTCGTAATTATACTGCCTCATTACCACACAATTATTATATTATAATGTGTCAATTTTAACATAGGTAAACGACAATTGACCACAAACTGCACCGTGTTATCCTCTACAATAACCCAGTCAATGGTCTGCAATGGGAGACAAATCTCGTGGCCTCTACCACCGAAACAGCACAATAACAGACGCAATCTTACCCCGTCTTGGTTTTTACTCGTGGTACTAAAGCCACCGCTATTTCCGGCCCGCCATTATAAGAGCAATCGCACCAACATCCGGTGTTTCTCATGCCGTCCGCAAGGTCGTCCATTGCCTTGGCTGTATCACATGCATTCAAAACTCACGATATTGGTTGTAAATATTAGAAATTGTTTCTTTCTCTTAATTATGCGATTTTCACCGCTTCGGTGTGTTTCCGTTTTCTGTGTAGCTACCAAAAAGATTCGATTGTAATACTTTCTCGGTGTTGGGAACATCCAACTTGGAACGTCAAATCATTAATTATTCATCAATATCGGAGCCTCGTCAACAGCCCTTAAACTTTATTTACTAAAATATGATAATGAGTAGCGCCCCTGTAGCGTAATTACGCCTGCGCGATTGTATTATATTCTGGTATTATCGCTCAAACTTCATCCGTATTCGGCTTCAGATATCTAGTAACGTCTACCTCTTGCCATATTTGGTTTATAATTCACGCCTCGTCCCAAATAAGGAATGGGAATACAAATGGGCGGGGTCACAGATTGGACTACATTTTCGCATTTCAATTCCGCAAGGAGAAGGGAACAGGTCAATGAAGTATTTACACAACCGAATTTTGATGATGTTGTGATGAAATACACCTTTGAGAAACTCATACAGATAAATTACGGTCTTTCTTATTAATATACTGTTATTCAATTGAGAACAAGTGTTTGATTAACTAACAATGACAATAATTGGTTAAATTTGAATACAAAAAATTCAGTGTCTTCAAAATGAATCTTAAAAGCAACCTGAATCGAAGGAGACGACGTGATTTGGATCACACACCCAGGAAGCCTTGCCTCGGCGTCCACATCGGTATACGTCCACTTGTGGGTTTGGAAAGTCTTGTTTGGTCCAGTAGGTGAGTGACAGCGGAATGTCCATGTTGGACAGTACCACGTGGAGCATCAGAGAACTCAGAAGCAGACGGTATACGTCACTATAGCAGAATCTTGTTGCAATGACTGAAGCGCACATGGTGACGTCACCAATGCCTAGTCTGACGTCACTAAGAGCCGTTAACGCCCAGTTACTAAGCGTAGCTAGCACATGGATGAGTTCTTACGTGCATCTCGAATGGTGAGCTATGAGAGCAGACTCCTCGCTACCTTGTCCTTGTTGCCCTTGCTGGATCGTGCTGCTGGAGCTATAAGATGCAAGTCCATTTCAGCTACAAGGCGATGCTATTACGTTATATACTCTGTTGTTACGCAATTATTCTCCTACATACTTAGCTTGCAGAATTCACCAGTAAGCATCTGACAACAAGTCGCAGCACACACACCCAAGCTGTAATCAATGATTGTTCAGTTATTGACTTACCCAAACATTTTACGCTTGTAAGTCTCCTGTAGCGCATGACAGCAGCAGCGATAACCACACCAAGTCCAGTCAAGGTCAAATGTCGTGTTTTAAGTCATTTGTAAGATATACACGGCAAGTTTCAGTAGATTGGGACACCAGGCCCTTGTAGGCCGGTGTAGCAAGGTAAGAAGCATCGCCGTATGCTTCATTGATGCTATAACACACCAATCAATGGTTGGGAGGCCAATGACAGGACACGTGGCCAGACATGGGCTTTCCAGTCAAGCCGTGCCACCGTGCAGCACCCATGTGCGTGTGCACTTGTCTGACACGCGTTCGTGATAAAGAATCAACATGAGTTTAAAAAACACTCGCAAACTCTTCACTAGAATATTCCATTTGTATCAGAGGGCGGACCATACAGCAATAGTCATTGGAATTCCGTAGCTAATGCTGAGCTGTTTAGAATCCGGCCCGGCCGACAATTACGCATGTGCATTAATGATAAACTCTCTCTCGTGGAATACCCAAGGGTAGACATGGCCTTTACAACTTTGTCCTTCTTCAATGTGCGAGGTCAGCTCTCAGCAGAGGCACAGGAATAAACCCAATACAAACAGGAAAGAATTACTAACCCTTGTTAGACATGGGTCATGACCTACAGGGATCCTCACTGGATCCTCACATTCTCACAATGATCAGCCAAGCCTCACTACGTTTCCACAACAATCCATTAAGCCTCACTACGTTCCCACAATAATCCATTAAGCGCCAGTACGTTCCCACAATAATCCATTAAGCGTCAGTACCTTCCCACTATAATCCATTAAGCGTCAGTACGTTCCCACAACAATCCATTAAGCGCCAGTACGTTCCCACAATAATCCATTAAGTATCAATAAATTCCCTAATGATCCGTCAATAGTCTTGCGGAATTATAGCGTGGGGGTGGGGTGGGGGTGGGGTGGATGTGGTGGGGACGGGTGGTTATTGGTAGAGATCAATGCGTCAACGTGATGAGCCATCAAGGATCAATGTTTCCAGAATTGACCGGCAGTAATCAAGTTGAGTTGTCAGCGGTCGGTACATTTCGTTGTCACCAATGATTATTTAGCTGTGTCGTTAACTTGACGCCAGCTTTCTATCACGCTACTGGCGGGCGTACGAACAGGCTACGATAGAACTAACGTCTAAAACGCGACTTCAAACGAGACGCGCGAAATAGCACCAATAGTGTTCATTTGTTCAGCCACTGCGTCGCCTTATCCACCCAATAAGCTATTACTTGCTATTGTATATGCAATTCTAGCAGCAACTGCAAAAGCTGACGTTGGCTGACGTTAGCTGACGTTTTCTGCAGAACACACGACGGGGGATCGCATTACGCTTAGATGGCCTATTGCGATGGCAGATATGTCATTGAAAAATTCGGTTTTGTTCAGTTAGGTAATGAGTGTTGTTTGCAAGTATTGCATATAATCATACCTAGTTACATTACAGTATATTTTCACTTTTCACTTATTATAAATCCATTACAGACACAGAAAATCGAAGATTCCCAGCAACAAATTCGTTGGATACGATTGGCTTACATCATCAAAACAACTAAAATGCATGTTTTACCAAGATGGGTGGCAATGCATGGCCCAGACTGTTAGGTCAATTGGTGCCCTACCAATTGTTAACAAAAACTGTTACAATTCAGGGTATCAGTCTTGAGTAAATATATAGATGTGCAAAGTTTAGTATGAACTATCCGAAGGTGCGATTTGGACAAATTGCTAACTTACGGTATTTGGGCATATCACAACGCGAGGCAATGCCAGTGAAATATTGGCCTGCGTGAGCTGGCCATTGATTGTAGCGCTTTCGATGTCTTCATTCGCAGACTACAGGCGGTGATGTCATTTCCGTGTCTCGTAAGTTTTCTCTGATGATTTCTTATTGGAGAAGATAGATGCAATGATTTGCTACCGTGAACTGTTTTTACGTCACCCGCCGAGAGACTGGTGTTTAAAACGACCGCCTTCACGGAGTGGCTATCCCCTTTATGGTCTACAACTAATGGACGTGTTGTTTTGCCAGGTAGTCTGATCAATATGACCGCAAGGCGAAGCAAGAAATCCATGAAATCACTCGTTATTAGAACCCAACACGGGAAAGGATTAGCTGTGCTTTGTGCGCCTTCCTTATAGGGAAGAGAAAGGTGTGTTCATTTCTGAGTGTAGTTGGGCGGATACTTTCAACCAGCTGTAGTGCATATAAATTCCTGAATAGGGGCAGCAGGCACCGTGCGATGCTCTGTGCAGCATGAGGCAGACTGACAAACTCGGCTTCACCATTGATCTACAAAGACACACACTTTAAGCATCCCAGTTGTTTTCATTGTGGCCGACCAGAATTCTGTGACATGAATTATTTATTTTATTTGCAGGCAGAGTTCTACCAAAAGACTATTGAGCTGTGACATTTTGGTCTTCACTTACATGGGAAAAGATATAATTGAGTAATGAGCGAGTCCCATCAAACTTACTTAAAATCGAATTAGTCGTATCTCTGCCTGACCATCTCAACCAGTATAAATGGCATCCACAAATCCGAAACCAGTACCTCTCATAAAACAACAAACAGTTGCGATTGTGGGACAATATGATGCTAATACGTGAACAATCATTGAAATTAATTCCCAATCGATCGTCGGTCTGGTAGAAGGTGGTTTAAGTACGAGATGAATTGATCCCTGGACCCACGCGAAGACTCCATTCGCACTCACAATTCCCTCTCTCCACCATCTTTCTCATCGCGCTATTGACACGACTTGTTTGCGCGTGTTTGTCAGCAATTGCGTTTCTTCGCAATCAGCCAATCAGCAGCCAGTGTTTTGCTTCGGTTTCCATGAAATTCTAGGAAGTTTGGCCTTGGTAGGACGGGCTTAATGAAAATGACAAATGTGACATGACGGTCTGAATGGATTGTCAGGAATAAATTGATTTCGTTTAATTGTATATCAATGCAAGACAAAGAGACCCCTAGTCCCATCAGCAGGAACGTCATTCGGGGACATCATTCTCACCCTGCTCTGTCTCTGACCAAAGAGCTAGTTGGAGAATTCCATGTGGTTTTAAGAGACGCGATGACAAAGCACCACGCTGCTCAAAGGTGGCGTGATCATATATTTTCCCTGGCGGAGGTGCTAGTGAACCCTCTTAGCGTAGTTATAAACTGTTTACTTTGACAGCGAAATATTTTATGCTGGGCACCCCACCTAAAAGCAGTAATATTATTTTGAATAGGAGGGGGTTCGGTTCCAAATGAACGGGCCGAGAAAGTATCACATTGCGACATTAGAGGGGTACAAGCGAAAGCAATGAAAAGAAGTTGTATGGTTAAGCTGCTTAGCATTGAAGGTCATGTCATCAACTCAATATCGTAACGGTGAAGTAAGTTAGGTTGTGATGATCGAACGTTGTCTCAAAGTGTCATTGCCTGCATGAGGATAGTAAGGTAAGGTAAGTATAGGGTTTAATGGCACACCAACACAATGTGTTTTATGGTGCCAAGAAAGGTTAATAGATAGGATTGGCCTGATTAAGCAGCCACCTTCTAGGATAATGAAAATGGATATGGAAAAGATAAAAATGGAAACGATTATCTTAAGGCAAGTCGCTACCAGCCGACTGACTGGACCAGGCCATTCCAGTCTCTCGTCTAGGTGAAATCCGGCCAAGGTGGTGTGTTACAGATACACCCCTCGTAAGGACCTCTCCGCTCAACCACCTGGATCCCATTGTCCACCGACACGAGTCGCAAGCCACGGCCGACAGGTTGCCCCCGATTAGTCGCCTCTTACGACATGCAGAAGGATACAGTGAAAGTGGGGGGTGTGGGGTTGGGGGAGGGGGGTGTGTGGTTGCATGTTGCCCCAATACTTGCAACAGGTAGTCGAAACCAGCGAATTGATACACGGGGCGGCGGGATAATTCACCCCCGTAGTATTAAAATGCCGCCCCCGAAATATCGATAACGAGGGAGACTTTTTCATGAGTAGCCCCCGAAAATTTTAGATAACCAGGAAAGGAGCCCCGAAAAAAAAAATCACGATGGGCATTGATACCATACTTAGTCTTGTAAAAGTAGCGTTTGATGCAAGGCTCGTGTTGACGGATTGACGAGAGAGTTTGGTAAGGTAAGTAACATTTCATCAGTATCCTTCAGGAAAGATTCCTGAAGGCAGACAGCATGAGGTTGATGGTCTCATAGAATAAACTATATTTCGTCGTAATCGGACCGAACACCCCGACAGACCTATTGGATAATACTAGACACTGGGAAAGACGGACATGCTATGGAACTCGAACGAGATCTACCAATCGGTTTTGGTATTTCAATAAATTGCCGTGTTGAGGAATCATTGGGCCATGTTAAGTCTGTTGGTACGGCAATAGAAATAGTGGCTTTTGTCGCAGCCTCCTGGACTACATTTGCATAAGATGCATGGGTGGCGTATTGTTGATGTGACTATTTCCTTGCATCTGGGAAGGATACATCTGTGGAGAGTCGGATAATTTTCCTTCATCCATGAAGGACACTTTCCAGTGAAGGCTGGGTGGTCTCCAGGCCATTTTGCACAGTGGGCAGCCTCATGCTTACTATCGTTGACACGGTCCTTCCCGCCACACTGGCACACATGCCATCTGTCTGGTGCAATTATTCTGAGAGGGTTTGATATGCAGGGTTCCACAGGAACACACACACACACACACACACACACACACACACACACACACACACACACACACACACACACACACACACACACACACACACACACACACACACACACACACACACACATACACACACACACAAACACAAACACACATTGGGCCATGTTAAGTCTGTTTGTACGGCCATAGAAATATGGCTTTTGTCGCAGCCTTCTGGACTACATTTGCTTAAGATCGCTTTTCCTCGCCACTATATTAAAAGACACAAATACGAAGCCTGCGAAGCAAGCGAGACAAATGTCAACACATGAACACCAATATAAAAATAATTACATTATGTGCATATTGAATTTGCATTTCTATACAATTTAATGAAAAATCAAGCAATTAATATATATGCTATATGTGTGTAATATATAGAACATGGACTTCTCTTGTATGGAAACTGCCTCTATCATTCTCATGGAGTGCGAGAGAGCAAAGTAAGAAAATCATAATGATATTTTCATGGTTTGGCATACATTATGACATGGGAAGTCTGTCCCAAAGTTATTCACACAAAGAACCAAACAAATAGTGCGCTATGATCAAATTTGATTAAAAAATAAATCGTTGAAAACGCATGGTGCGGTGTGGTGTAGTGTGGTGCATTGGGTAGAGGTCGTGACGTGGAGTGGTGTAATGTGAGGTGGTGGGTACTGCGGTGGAGGTTATGTGACAGGAGGAGGTAGTGTGGTGAGTGGAGGAGGTGTGTGTGATGAGTGAAGGAGGTGGTGTGGTGAGTGAAGGAGGTGGTGTGGTGAGTGGAGGAGGTGTTGTGATGAGTGGAGGAGGTGGTGTGGTGAGTGGAGGAGGTGTTGTGGTGTGTGAAGGAGGTGGTGTGGTGAGTGAAGGAGGTGGTGTGGTTAGTGGCGGAGGTGGTGTGGTGTGTGGCGGCGGCGGTGTTGTGGGGGCGGTGGTGTGGTGTGTGCAGGAGGTGTTGTGGTGTGTGCCGGAGGTTGTGCTGGTGAGTGTGGAGTGGTGTGTGGTGCGAAGGAGGTGGTTGTTTTGGAGGTGGTGTGGTGGCGGGCTGTGTTGTGTGTGTGTGGTGGTGGTGGGCGTGGTGTGGTGTGGTGGTGTGCGTGTTGTGTGGTGTGGGTGGCGGCGGTGTTGTGGTGCGTGGCGGCGGTGGTGTGTGTGTGTGGTGTTTGTGGTGGTGGCGGGAGGTGGTGTGGTGTGTTTGGTGCCGGCGGTGGTGTGGTGAGTGGCGGCGTGGTGTTGTGGTGGCGTGTGAGTAAAGGCGGTGGTGTGTGTGGAGGGCGGTCGTGTGTGAGTGCGTGGCGGTGTTGTGGTGTGTGGCGTGTGTTGTGCGGTGTGGAGTGGTGGTGTGGTGCGTGGCGGCGGTGTTGTGGTGCGTGCCGTGGTGTGTGTGGTGTGCGGCGGTGGTGTGGTGAGTGGGGAGGTGTGGTGGTGCCGTGGCGGCGGTGTTGGCGGTGGAGGTGGTGTGTGTGGCGGAGGTGTTGTGGTGAGTGGAGGAGGCGGTGGTGTGAAGGAGGTGGTGTGGTGTGCGGAGGTGAGTGGTGAGTGTGTGTGTGTGAAGGCGGTGTGTGGTGTGGTGCGTGTGCGGCGGTGGTGTGTGTGAGTGTTGAGGTGTGGTGTGGTGGTGTGGAGGTGTTGTGGTGTGTGGAAGAGGTGGTGTGGTGAGTGGAGGAGGTGTTGTGTGTGTGGAGGCGGTGTTGTGGTGTGGCGGAGGTGAGTGAAGGAGGTGTGGTGTGAGGTGTGTGGTGTGGTGTGGTGTTGTGGTGGAGGCGGTGTTGTGTGTGTGTGGAGGAGGTGGTGTGGTGGTGCCGGGGGTGGTGTGCTGTGTGGCGGAGGTGGTGTGGTGTGTGCGGCGGCGGTGTTGTGTGGTGTGCGAGGCGGTGGGTGTGGCCGCGGTGGTGTGGTGTGTGGCGGCGGTGGTGTGGTGGTGTGGCGGAGGTGTTGTGGTGTGGCGGCGGTGGTGTGGTGTGTGGCGGTGGTGGTTGTGTGGTGAGTGGGTGGTGTTGTGGTGTGTGTGTGTGCATGGTGGCGGTGGTGTGGTGTTGTGTGGTGTGGTGGCGTGGCGGAGGTGGGTTTTGTGGCGGTGGTTGTGGTGGAGGTGGCGGTGGTGTGTGGTGCGTGAGCGGCGGCGGCGGTGGTGTGGTGTGTGCGGAGGGTGTTGTGTGTGTGCGCGGTGGTGTGTGGTGGTGTGGTGGTGTGTTGCGTTTGCGGCGTGTGGTGTGGTGCGATGGGGTGGTGTCTTGTGGTGTGTGGCGGCGGTGGTGGTGGTGGAGGAGGTGGTGTGGTGTGTGGTGTTGTTGCGTGCGGTGGTGGTTGTGGATGTGGTGTTGTGTGAGGAGGCGGTGGTGGTGTGGTTGTGTGGTGTGAAGGCGTGTTGTGTGTGTGTGAGGAGGTGTGGTGAGTGGCCGCGGTGTTTGTGTGGAGGTCGTGGTGTGGGGTGGCGGTGGTGGTGGTGTGATGTGGCGGTGGTGTGTGGTGCGTGGAGGTGTGTGGCGGAGGTGGTGTTGTGTGAGGTGGGTGCGTGGCGGCGGTGTTGTGGTGTGTGCCCGGCGGTGGTGTGGTGTGGTGCGTTGCGGTGTGTTGTGTGCGTGCGGCGGTGGTGTGTGCGTGCCGGCGGTGGTGTGGTGGTGTGGTGTTGGTGCGTGCCGGCGGTGGTGTGGTGCTGTGAAGGCGGTGTGGTGTGGTGGTGTGCGCTGTGTGTGGCGGTGGTGTGGTGCGTGCCGTGCCGGGTGGTGTGGTGCGTGGCGGAAGGTGTTGTGGTGCGTGCGGCGGTGTGTGGTGCGTGGTCCGGTGTTGTGGTGAGTGCCGGCGGTGTGTGATGCGCGCGTGGGGGTTGTGTTGCCGGTGTGGTGTGCTGCGTGGCGGCGGTGGTGTGGTGTGTGGGAGGTGGTGTGATGTGTGGTGGCGGTGGTGTGGCCGCGGTGGTGTGGAAGGCGGTGTGTTGTGTGTGTGTGCGAGCCGGTGTGGTGTGGTGCGTGGCGGTGTTGTGATGAGTGAAGGGAGGTGGTGTGGTGCGTGGCGGCGGTGTTGTGGTGCGTGCCCGGTGGTGTGCTTCGTGGCGGCGGTGGTGTGGTTTTGTGGCGGGGTGTGTGATGAGGGTAGGTGTCGTGGTGTGTTGTGTGTGGGTGGTGTGGTGCTGCTGTGTGCGGTGGTGTGGTGAGTGGAGGAGGTGCTGTGGTGTGTGGAGAGGTGGTGTGGTGAGTGGAGGAGGTGTGTGAGATGTGTGGAAGAGGTGGTGTGGTGTGTGGAGGAGGTGGTGTGGTTGTGTGGTGCGGTGGTTGTGTGGTGCGTGGGGAGGTGGTGTGGTGAGTGGAGGAAGTGGTGGATGTGTGGAGGAGGTGGTGTGGTGTGTGGAGGAGGTGGTCAGATGTGTAGAGGAGGTTTTGTTGCGTGTGGAGGAGGTATTGTGGTGTGTGGAGAAGTTTGTGTGGTGTATGGAGGAGGTGGTGTGGTGTGTGGAGAAGTTTGTGTGGTGTATGGAGGAGGTGGTGTGGTGTGTGGAGAAGTTTGTGTGGTGTATGGAGGAGGTGGTGTGGTGTGTGGAGAAGTTTGTGTGGTGAATGGAGGAGGTGGTGTGGTGTGTGGAGAAGTTTGTGTGGTGTATGGAGGAGGTGGTGTGGTGTGTGGAGAAGTTTGTGTGGTGTATGGAGGAGGGGGTGTGGTGTGTGGAGGAAGCGTGACTAGTGGGTAAGCTTTGTTTTGTGGCGTTATCGTTGCAATGGTTTCGGCAGTTTATGCTTTAATCTTAATCAACACCTAGATATACCCCCGCACGCCCAGTTGCCCCGTGTGACAGGCTGTTTTATTCGATACGCGTGAATAACATGGATAAATCGCCCTGGTGATTCGCATGTAATGTGATGGCCATGTTGAACGTCAAAGTAAATCCAAAGGCTCCCTTGGGAATGATCGCACTCGCATTCATAGATAGACCGCTCCTAGAAACTGTCACTTCATTACGCTGGTACCGTGCCGGGATCCAATTGCTAGTCGCTTCTAACTAAATTCATCCCATGAAGACCGATCTAATGCATATTGGTTAGACAATCGTCCTCGTAGATAAACAAAGTTTGTGACACTTGACCTGTCATTCGATAACAAGAGGGGCGATATAAACGTACAGTTTTTGCCATATCTTGCGTGTTGTCTCCCGTGAGTAATTCACGGGCTGAGCACTCAGTATGATTGCTTCTTGCTTAAGGTCATAGAAGGTCAGAAACATTTATGTAATGAAACTTGACTGACCAACGAAAATCCGATGTTGACGATCCAGGAATCTACCGCAAGCCTGTCAGAAATGGCGATTTTACGTCACATGAATTCTAGACACAAGTAAATACGTGTCAACACAGATGGCCCTGTAGCGAATGATGGTGATATCATATAGAACGCGGCGAGGTTCGTGGCTTGGGAAGGAAGAAATATGATGGTTATTTGTTAAAGCCTCATATTCATAAGCAATTGCATCAAAAGCATTCTATCCAACATGAATTGTCTTCAACATTTTCCAATTAGGCAAACAATTAAAACCAGGTGCGCTTGTTACCTGCTCAAGCAACATGATTCTAATATGCTATCCGAAAACCAGGCTCCTTGTTCCTCAAAACAAAATTTCTTACCCCAGTGGGTGGAGGGTATAACAGCGAAATCCCTTAGTCAATCTGATGTGTATACGCGGTTCTGTGAGGTCAAGCATAGTCCTAACAATAAATTACCAGTGGAAAACATTGGAATGACGTGGCGACATCTCCTGGACATTTGACTCTATTGACTTTAACATGTCCATGTTTACATGTGCCAGTCCACGGAGACCCCGCCCCTCCGTCCGTACCATGCATCGGTGCTCCTCATGCTGCCTCCACGGATGCCCGACATTAACTATGCTATTATCGCTCGAGCTGACTCAGTCAACTCATACTGCTTAGTATGGCTCGGCAGGTATGGCTGATGTGGGCGAGACTATCAGACAACAATACGTGTTCTATCCGGACCAATCATTAAACGGAATTCCAGCATGTACAATCATATATATATATATATATATATATATATATATATATATATATATATATATATATATATATATATATATATATATATATATATATATATATATATATATATATATATATATATATATATATATATATATATATATAAATATTTATATATTTATATATATATATATATTAATATAGTGTTAAATCATACATTTGACACAATAAATATTCATGGTTTGGTATTTTATAGCATCGTGAATCCTATCTATAGCGGGAAATCAATTGTCACATCTCTTGATGTGACAGTGAAAACAAGTTGATATAGTTCGAAAATAACCCATCCCCACCTCACCACAAAAATAAGAATTAAACACAAACCCTGTAATTACCGCACAGACAAACCATACTATTTAACCACTATCACTGCAGATCCACCATATTCGAACAGCTCGCACTACGTTAAAAACAGCGGCACTTGCAATAAGGAATCCATGCAGCCGACTGATGCAGCACGAGCCTGGTGTGGCGGTGCCCAGTCCAATCGTTGATTCAGTGTTGAAGCGGATAACGGGAGACGACGTTCACTTGAAACTTCTGCAGCTAGAGTGCGATGCAAGAATCAAACGGATGATATTGTCATATGTTGTGCTCGTAACACAAACACTGACGCATTTTGAGAGTATCATGATGTAGTGCTGGGATTGTCACTGGGCTGAGCTCGATGAGTAGGGTAGTATGATGAACAAACGAGGAACACTGTAACTTCAGAACAACCGCACGCTTCCTGCCCCGACAGCACTAACTCATATCTGTTTTACCTTTGTAATACTGCGATGTCGCTTCATTTTTGGAGATGTCCATGTTATCAGAGTGCTGTTGTTATGGGCCATCGTTAACACGTGCGGTGTAATCATTGTTAGTCCGCGGCCTGCTTGTTTTAAGCGAGTTCGGGGTACGATGGGAGCGTTTGTAGAGCCCGGTCAGGGTGGGGGGGGGGGGGGGGGGCGTCATTGAGCCATTGGCGTCAGTATGATGCTGCTAGTTGGATTTATCTATGTATTAACCCGTCGATCTTTGCTCTCAAGTTGTATATCACTCAAATTCATAATCAAGATCGTTGAAATGATAATTATCACAAAGCGGATCTTGTCTCAACCATAAATATTGGTTTGTCATTAAAAACCCAATTTCAAAAATATGGCGCAGTTTAACTATTCATTAGGGATAATTGTTGTTGCTCAGAGAGAATGACCCATTGAAGTAGTCCTAACAAAGCTTGTAACGAAAGTCACAAAACGTGTTATTACAAACATAACGCACAATCGAAATATAAATTAACGAGCTTTGGATTTGTGACATTTAGGAAGTTCTTGCACGTGAATGACAAATACTGGTACCAATCTGTTATCTGGTTTAATGCTCATCAACTATTCTTCGTGGGGAGCGAGATAAGGGTTTAAGTAAACCATATATGATTTTATGAATGATCAAATCCTTTGTGACATGTATAGTGTCCATTTGAGTGCTATACACGTCCGGTCTGGGAGCCATCAACACCGATTGTGCTGCGCCCTGGTGGCTGTTCTGCGGAGTATAGGACTATGTAATGGTACAGATTGTACGGTCGTTTGCGGAAAAAAACTGACCTCATACATACCATCAACGTCACGATGGTATACAACTGCGACCAGATTTTTACAATGGGATTCGGTTGACCCCGACATCCCTGTACATTACAAAAGTGCCTGCCTTGTCGAGACTCCATAACTATGACGTTCACTTCCCTTTTTGATAAATATTCTGGATTGTTACATAAATCATAGCTTATGCAATTCGCAGTCAGATACGACGGTTAGTTGCTATCGTGCTGGTGTTCATTGATTTGATGTCAAATGATGTTTCGTGCCTTTTTTCCGCCGTCAAATAGACCCACCTGTTGACAAATACATGCTGTCAATTTGGGAATCACCTCGATAAATCTGATGCTTATTGCCATTAAAACAACATAGCGGCTTATTCATTCAATATCAATTGACTTCAAAGCGTCGCCCGACAAGACAAGCAAGGACATGAGTTCGATTAAAAAGGAATATGTCCTACCTTACATCGTAAACAGTCTCTTCTCAATTAAGCCAACGAGACTGTGTTCTCTGGATTCTTTACTACGAAGATTAGATGGCTACAATTTCACTCAAATAAACACAGCACACGGTGACATATAACATTTTGAAGGTGTATGAGCCCTCTCAATCTGTTATACAGTGATATTTGGGGCTGGTTTATGGGAGCAATATCACACGGGATGACCTATTCCTTATTCACCAAATTCGTCACAGGCGTAGAGAACAAGCCGAACATATGCATTGTTGCACCCGAGATATGTCTTTTGTATATCTTGTGCGTCGAGTACTAAAAACCAAATGATGTGATTTTTATAATAAAGTTATTGATTCACAACTGGTTTCTCGATGCTGCCAGTTACATTGCTGAAAAGGAAGAGACTTTTAATTGGTTTTGAGAGTATGTGCTGCACACGGGTTTTTTGAAATAATAGATTTGATATCAGTTTGTAATTGGCAGCAACATTCTTGGTTTTTGCCTTTGGTTTCAGGTACATCTGTAAGTATCAACACGTTGGTTAAAGAGGATGAGGATATTGATCGTCTAGAAAAGAGGATCGGAGTTACCATCCCCTTAATAACATAGATCCATACACAGCGGCAAATAAGCCAACGCAGCTAGAGGTCGCCATGTCAGGGCAATAGGAAGGCCACGCATAGCGCATGCGTCATGTGGGTGGGTGGCACTCGTCATTTGTTATCTGCTTCTCGGACGCCCTCATCCCGAGACACTCCCACAAGGAGGCGTCATCTCCCCATGCCCTCCACCGGAAACCCAAGTTGGTGCGGCTTCTGATTGTGCTGCCTATACTCCCACCCAAGGTGAAGCCAGTAATTGCGTTAGTGCAACCTCTGAAGACTTATCATTAATGACTCTAACGCTCAGAGGCACTCCCGCCGATGGAGGTCCAATTTATATAAAGCTTACACCGAGGGCTTCAATTAAAACACCGTTGGGCACGGACTGGAACTTACCCGGAGGCTGGAAAACTTCTTAGGCTGCGGCTATAATTATCTTTCCTCAGTGAACTATTTCCGAAACTTGCTATTTTAGTGATCCGGCGTCTACATAAACGGTCTGCATTACCGAAGCGCATTCTATACACGGGCAACTTACGGTCTATAACACAAAGGCTTAAGAGGACATTTTCAAAAAGGAGAATGATGACACAGTTCGTTGGAGCTAGTTGGAGAGTGACGCCAGTGCTCGTTATTCTGAGCTACTCCGGTAAGTTAAATAGAATATCTAAATATTGATGTTGTCCTGCTGAATAATGTGCGTTAGAGTTGATCAACCCTCATTTTATAGTTGATCGAAAATGACTGTTTAGAAATCAAAGTTTGTTAAGTTAACGATTGAACACTCGACGCAGCAAAGGATGAGTGCATGCCACCTGTCGTATGCGCTGTCTAGGTTAGGAAGGAACTCAACATGTTGTTGATATTCTCATCACGCAGAATTAATCCTGCCTTGACGGTTTAGCATTTCCTGGTATGATATAATGCTTCTATGCGATGAATGAGTCTCTACAAATAAGATGAATAATTAACGAGGAGGGCTGGGACAAACAGACTATAGCTTGTATGGCATCGACTGATTGGTTATGTTAATTAAGGCACATTGATCATTCTATTAGAGCAATATAATTAGGTACATATGTGTGTCACTCGACCATATTCTGGCGACCACATTGTTCATTTGAATGATAATAGAGGATTTTATGAAGGCTTCTGTTACTTTGGTCAATACAGGCAGGTGATATTAATTTGTTTCAGCGTTGATTTCCGCTGCCATGAATGTACCAATGGACCGTCTCTTGAGTGAACGGTGAGTCATAATATCTTTACACAATGTAGTTTTTGTCTGTTTATTCAAAGCGCCGATTTATTCGAACTAATACTATGGTTAAATAAAATACGAGGGAAAGTGGTGCAGATGACATGAACGAATAAAGGAGATTGGGGAGGGTATTGGACGAGACAGGTCCTTAGCACTGCGTATATTACATGGATGCTGTCATTTAATTCAATGTATGCTATGCGAACCTATGTTGTCAAATTTGTGGATAATGTTGAAGCTTCAGAAGTACAGAAACAAAGCAAAGAAATTAAAATATTTTTTAAAAAGTATATTTAGGTTACGTGCTTCTTGTAATTGGTCAGCTACAATTACAAATATTTTTCTTCATATGCCAGTTAATTTCACGCAATAAGAAATAATAAGCACATCTACAAAATATCGATATTGACATAATGAAAACCTGGATGACAATTCCCTGGGGTAAAACAAAGTGTTCGTTTAACGATACAAAAAATGGTTTTTATTAAAAATTCTCTCAATCCTAAACTAATAAATAAAAAAAATAAGCTTGACTATTATTTGATACAATAATAAATAAACTTTTGGTTTCATCAAATCAATGAAAGGATAAATAAATGGCAAAACAAAGCTAAAATGACCAGTTTTGATTAACAAAGTGAATGGTATTTGAAGTAACATAAAGCGTGGTATTGATCCCATTCTCCGATTGTAGAACTAAACTTCCCTTATCATCTCGCGGATAATGATGACATTGCAAGATGTAGTGTCTCCCCCTTTACGCAAATCATCCCACGCTGCTGATCAGCCTGATCGAGATAGATCAGCCAACTTATGCCAAATGAACGGGATGATTTCTAAGAAACTGGTTGCGTCTAACCATAAGTATCCATTATCACCTCCAATCAAGCAATCGAGTAGTGAGGTATATGGGAGTTAGCAATGAGGACGTGCCCGGCCCAGACCTGTCAGGACTTTTTAGCGGATCACGGATCGGCAACGGAAGGTAAACAGGTCACGTGCAGATATCGAGTCCACTATCTCCGCGATTGCTCAAATAGAGCTCGTAGCGTCCTAGAGGAATACTGAACTGTCTACATTTAGAAACTTTCGCTACTTATTTGTCCTGTAAGTAAGACTGACGTCATCACGGAGACTTTTATAAATGAAAGATTTATTAATTTAGCCTTTATAGCTAAGTGCGTGGTGTTACAATATTACCGGTTACTGTTTTGTTGATTTAATCCAACAGCATTTGACTCCTCGAAGCATAATAGCGTTTGATGTAAAACGTATTGACCGTTAATGGTTCTTAATGGCAATGATATTATCCCAAACAAAGACCGGACATGCCCATTAGATACTACTTGTGTTGCCATCGTTATGAATTGACTTTCACAACAATGTGGCTAGTACATTCCTTGATCATCATTAATTATTCAAGGAATTTATCCGAATGACGTCATGGGAAAGTCTCACACTTTTTGCAAGGTTACGAATAATGTGGTATAATCGTCGGGAACTGGGACGTTGTGTGCCTGGATTACCCTCAATTATATAAGCCTAGTGCAAGCGTAAATGAAATGCACTTATTTATTTCCATATAAGTAGATGACAATGGAAAACAGTAAACATGGACAGCAAGATTGGATGAGAAACGCAGCCGGTCTATCATACACTGAATGATATATTCATTATTTCCGTATTTCCGCTCCAAGAAAATTGTGACTGAGGGAAAAATTCATATCAGTGCGTTCGATCTTTGCTTGCAGTGCAATAGGCCCCAGCGACGATAGTTATAAACCATAAATCCTCACAGTCATGAGCGTGGTAATGTGTATTTCGCGGTCACATTCTCGCAGCCTATTTTCTTTGCGACAGGGCTTGAATTATGAATTTACATAGGTCAAATTAAATTTGTCCTGATCAGCGACTGTAAGTATATCTCAGAGACAAATTTATTCAGGTCCATATTCAAGCTTGCAATTAACTTTTCTGATACTCAATGTAGAAACATTGTTTCTCATCCTGTCCAGCGGAAACAATTCAGTTGTCATCAAATTATTTTGGGAGAAATTATCGCCGAGATTGGATAATATTTCTCGGGACTATCTAGCGCCACGTAATGTAAGCTATGGTGTACACACAACTAAGTAAGGGGACTCAAACCACTGATGACTACCCGTTGTCCTATTGTCGTTCCTTGGCAACTGCACATTGTAGTTATTGTGACATACTTATAATGCATGAATGATTGAAATTAACATGTTGATTAGCCATTTCCACGCCCATTTTACGCATCAATTCACTGATAGAGAAATTGACCCACTGACAAGCTTATTCGTGGACCCTTAACGTGGTTTAACACCAATCACCAATGTGCATGGATTTAGGTGTAATATTTGTTTGGCAAAGGCATTAATAGTTAATCTCTAACATGAATTAGTCCATTCGATGCGATGCCTAAGTAGAGGTGAGTGTGTGGGAGGGGTCCTTTGTTGGTTATTTAACAATAGATCTGTGGAAATTCCTAATGCTATTAAGCGATCCCCAAATGGGCGAGCGTGAGTAGAATAGAGTGTTGCGACATCAAGTATTCAGAACGGCCATTCTGGGGCAGCCATCTACATTATAACTCATCTGCATAATCCGATGATTTCCTCATCAAGTCTAGAATAGTAGAGACATCCTCGGAAATATGGAAGCAAACCATCAGCTGCAGGCTGATGAACAGTACTCTCTTTTGTAGTCGACACATGTGTCAAATGAACGGTAACAATTGACGTGGAATGTAGTGCGCTGCGCGGTGTCAGACTGCTCCGCCATTTAACTAATGGCAAGACACACAATGTGATACCAATGCATGGGTGCTAGTTTTGAGCAACAACTGTTCAAGTCGCGTTACCTGAACAGTTTGTATAATTGCTTATGTTGCGGAATACCTGTTGTATTTTGGAAACATTACTCAGGCGGGATAAGCGGTTAAACTTTAATCGCTAAACGTCACATCAAAATTTGTATTACACAATCACATCATGCAGTTACACTCTTGACACATGAAAAAAGGTTAACGGTATTAAAACCGACGAAGATAATTAAAACGAAAGGAAAGCGGCACTATCCAATGACAATCGATCTTCTTTCTGTGAAAGAACATACTCCCCTATTCTAAACGTAGTATTACCATAATCGCATTTACGACACTTACATCTGCTATAATAATGTTAAGAAAGACAAAATTGCATAGCGATAGCCAATTCGTACTACAATAGACGCGGAAAGAATATTTTTGTTCAGTAAAAGGACACATTGTTCCGAACAAGATTCGCTTTCCCATATACGCTCTCATTTTGGTCTTCAACAAGTGAAGCTATTATTAAGTCATATGACCTTATGGCGATGACTTTTATGGATGTATGCAGTGTATCAATTTTCAAGAAACAAAAGCTGCGATGTTCATTCACGGTGATTTTTTACGAAATATAATGGTCCTATGACCTCAGCTCCTATGACCTTAGCTCCTATGACCTCAGCTCCCATGATCTCAGCTCCTATGACATCAATCAAATTAGCGTGACATTTTCTTGTCAAAACCAATGCTATTGGTCGCCTTTCGATTGTGATGGATCACTTAGCTCTATAAAAATCAAGTAGTAAAGAAATAGCAAAAAATGGCTTGGAAGGTAAACAGCTATACAAATGATTACATCATTGGACGTTGAAACTATTAATCTGTTGCATGTATGTATGATATGTCATAAAGGTTTCACTTGATTTTGATGATGTAATCGCGACAATTATTCATACTCTACCAAATTCTACCAAATAAAAAAAAATCATGATAAGCAATATGTATTGTGCATTCCTCAAATGTGGTTTCTGGGGACGATCATGACACCCTTGAACTGTGTGTCAATTGTTTCGATTAAAAAATACATAATGCCCATTTTTGCCTTACACCATGCCGCGTGGGTTTCGTCAGATTTCAATGACATCACTTGATGTATTGTCTTGCAGGCCACAGTCACTACGGAGACGATACTGGGGTGATGATACGGGACTCTGCCTCAAGAAGTACTGCCTTCAGTACACCGGCACTACCCAATACATTGATTGCTTAAAGGAATTCTGCCAGATGGGATTGCTAATCACCCCGCGAGAACTACAGACTCCAGGGGCCTCTTGGCGTTTGGGAGACAAGCTAGACATGGAAGACCAAGAGGCGTACGGGCACGGCGGAAGCCAGAATTACGATGTCGACGGGAAAAATGAATTGGAGCGCGGGTTTCAGGGAATTAGCGGCCTGTCTTCATTGTGTGCCGGAGACAGTGGTACCTATGCGGAAGAACCATGTACCTCTCCGACATGTGTTCTCAAAGAAGTAATGTACGGACCCAACAACAACGGGGCGAACGGCCGAATGAGCGAGACACAGCTCTTGCTGTGCACGGCCATGCAGTGTTCAAATGCACCGGATGTGCTGCAGTGTTTCCGGGAATTGTGCTGTGGCACTAAATCGAGCCATGCAAATATAACAAGCAAAAAGAGGAGCACTGAAACATCTGAGAACCCGCTGGCGCGCAAGAGAAGGGTCAACGATGAAGTGAGTCAGTGCATACAGAGTTACTGTTCCAGCAAAAGCGGCTACCATGATCGACTCCTCTGCATTGTCAACAAGTGCAACAGAGGCTAGGAGCCACAATTACACCCCGTATTTAGGCCAACTGTGCATTTGTAGCGAAGACAACGAAAATTCTTGTTAATCAAACACTTTTTCCTTCTCAAAGGGACATAAAATTTTACCCATATGTCGTCATTTTGAATTTACTGTCGAAAATACGATTCAAGACGATTGGAAAAGTGTAATAAACGAATGCTTCCATTAAGCAAGGTATCTTTAACAGTGTTGTAGGATAAACGATGCTATATAAAACAACCTTTGACGGGCTTCGTCTTGGCTCCACTTCTGACCAATCAAGCTACATTGGCTCGTTGCGAATAATATACGTAACCTCCATTACTGTCTGCTTAAGAGTAACAATAGTTAACGTCCAAGACAGCCCATGGTGTTCTCGGCTGCTTAATATGACTACTTCAAGTGGAGCAGAAAATGATCTTGAAAAGCCAAAAATGACGACCACATCGGTATGATAGCTATCAGGGTTGATGTTAAATTTTGACAGATTCTTACAATTACCATCTCAAAGGCGACAACGAAGGGACGAAATGTATCAATTGTGGTACTAAACAGATTCATGTAAATGTGTAAGGCTACTGGGTTTTATATGAACCGAGTTTTTCCCAATATAGTTATATAGCCCTGTGCGGACGTATAATTTCATTTTAATTCCTGGATCGTTACCTACTTAGATGGTGGACAAATTTGTCAGATCAGCTGGATAATGCACCGCTTGATATAGCATCTAGAAAACAATATATATCAAGAGCCTGTGAACAAATTTCGTGCATCGCTCCAAAGCTTACTCCCTATCCTTGCTGTTCATTAGAACAAGCCATCTGAATATCGATTTCCGAAAAATCGCTGTAAATGACTATACTTGGAGTTGAATCGGTCCGTTTCGGGGGATCAGCAGGGATAGAGCCCCAATAAAAACATCTGGGCTGTTGTATTCATGACCAAGCATTTTAATACGATTGTTATCCTCAATCGGCAGAGGCAGTTTGAGCTCTTCGTCCGCGTATTGCTGTCTTTTCCACAATGGGCGAAGAGCATATTGTGTTGCTTGCGTAATATTTGTTTAACACTTGCAGTTTTTGGGATAAGCAGGAGAATCATTGGGTGGCCATATATCAAACACTTATGCACAATGATACACTGTAAGAGTTGTGAGAGTTCAAGATAAAAAAAAGGGGAAGCATTCATGGCTGGCGAGATAAATGTCAACAAATATAAACACCAGCATATAAGGCAATTTGATTATATGCATATGAAATTTGCATATTAAGTACTCGTAACCTCCCTTCTGCAAAGCATTGGTGGGCTTTCTCCGTATGTTGTGCTATATAAACCTTATAAGGGTGCGCCAGAGCTCAACTCAAGCCGTGGAAAATGCCTCAGTGAATTAGATTAGTTGGGTAACTCAGCGTTAACTCCGTAATATCGCGGCAAATCCACGTGGTAAGATCCGAAGTGGAAAATGATCGTCGCCATCTTCTAAGCTAGTGTACATTTAAATTTAATACCTAGTGCCCGAGGGATGATGGAAAATGAAACGTTATGTTCATTATGCTGCATGAATGCGAAACCCGGAAAATATCCATAAATCTATGTAGAATAAGATCGGCCTCTATGACAGAATCGCACGATATACGGCGATGGACGACGAGTGCAATCTGCCTGTCAATCATCACAGAGAACAGTGAGGAGGGATTGCATATCATAAGCTTACATGCCATCTGTCACCATCACGAGCGTTTGCAATATGCGTTAAAGTTGCAGAGCGATGTTCGTCGATCAAAGAACTAAAATTCATAACACAGGGCGTTGGGTCATATAACATGACGAATACCGCCATGGTGAAATATATGAAACGCCAATTGACATGAGATGGATGGCTTCAGTGGTCCATCCTCATCCTCCTCATCATCATCATCATTATTATTAATAAATCATTGCAGTTATTATATTAACTGACAATAGAGAAGATGGTCTTGGATATATATTATTTGATGAACTGCTTCTCAGTGTTATCATTATCATGACTGATGTATCAAATTATTAACGCTTTAAGGCATAAAGAAACTTGTATTTAACAGATTGAATGATTAAGCACATCGCCATTTACAAGACATGAAGTTAATTTCATATCTTCTCTGACTAAATCCCTCTAATCACTAATTGTTTCAGTCAGAGGCGCTCGGTTCCAGATTAGTAGCTCCCTAGCGCTGATCTACGGAGCGTTCTGAACCAAGCGCCCGTGGTTGTAGTGTTCATCACCTACACAAACTCTTATATAAGCGCGGATAAAGTGGTGAAAGGGTGAAATCGGGTGACCATGTCGAGTAACAAGACCCGGAGCCTGAACCCCACAAGGGACGAGGTGGCTTTCAGGTCGTAGAAGGGTTATGCATAAGGTGCATTGATGTCAGTATCTCAACCCATGCTACTGGTTGCCGGCAACTCATGGACAATAGGCCGGTTACTATGCACGAAGGTGGGCGCTTTATTTCGTATGCAACTTCCTTTTCCGACTCCTATACCCCTTAAAGGCCACGGATAGCATACAATGAAGACAAAGAGGCTGATCAGACCAATTATTGATCAGAGGAGATATTTGAACATATGACATAAGAAACGAAATAGAGGAGAGGTACTCGCTTTGCTAAGCTCTCTCTTTGTTTTTTTTCCCGGATTCCATTAAACTTTTGATAATGATTTCCATCGTGTCCCGGATATACCTATGAAGTAACATCCTGGATGCTTGTTATCATTGTTGATTAACATCAAAAGTGACTTGAATGAAAGGGATGCTGTAATCAATGTACAAAGATAGCCATCACAGACAGCATGATAATGAATGGCCAGGGGGAAAAAACCCCATATTGTCCACAGGTGGCCAGCCAACTGTTCACAAGACTTAGCATAAAATTATACAGAAGGGTGGAACATTACTTCAATCTGTTGCGCTAAAACAACACATAGAGTTGGAGTTGTTCAATGTGGCCACGACACGATGGGAAGAGCCATTTCGCCCTTAATTATCTCCTAGCCTTAGATTTTGTGGGTGCGCGGATGTACCCTGATTCTTGAGTTTTTGTGATTGATAGGCAGGAAAAACAAAACAGAATTAATTCATCAAAACCATTCGCGGAGGCGTTTTGTTTTTGAGAAATAACAGTTCTAACAAGTGCAATCTTTGTGTTACCTACATCAGAAATACTTGTAACGAGCTTTGTCGCTCTCCATGTATAGCTTTATCAGTTACAGGTATGATGACCACGCGGGTATTGCTTATTCAAGATGAGGCCTACCAAGTGTCTTGTTTCGTTTGATAGAAACTCAGATAATCCCGAGTGTTTACTTGATTCGAGTGACTTTTCGCTATTGCACCTATTCAAAATCCCTTTCCTCGGAAACATATCTTGAATATTGAGATTTACTGACTTTGCTGACTGTTGACCATTGACTGATTGGAATATCGGCGTCACATAAGCAGATTTCCAAGTATTTTTCAGTAGAACCTGTTATCATAGATCGATTATATAAATCTTTCTCTCTTCAACCGATCCTCTGTCGGGGGTCATAGATCGATAATATATATCGTTCTATGAGAGCTGGTGTAGGTAAAGAATGATGCAACCAGGTTCCATATAGATCTAGCCGCTCAGAACCGAACGCCTCTGACTGAAATAACTGGTGATTACTATCGAGCTCAATACATATCGTAATGGGTGATTTTTGGTAAGAGGATGTCGAAAGTCCACTTCACATCTTGTAAATTACTTCATTTTTGATTCATCGATCTGTAAAGTTTCAGGAATCTTTATGACTAAAAGCATAAATTATTTGATACAGCAGCCATCCAATTGATAGCACAGAGAAGCGTTTCATCAAATAGTATTGTCAGATATTGAACTTGATTGATTTATTATTAATGATGATGATGATGATAAGGATGATAAGCCACTGAAACGATCCTTCTCCTATGAATGCAACTTGCATCTCCGATGATATGGCAGTGTAGGTGATGCTATATGAGCCAGCGGCCAACATTTTTTTCGCACATCGCTCTTGGGTGGAGCTACCATTATACATATTGCAAACGCTCGTGATAGTGACATATGGCATGTAAGCTTGTGATATGCAATCCCTCTTTACTGGACTCTATGGTAATTGGCTCTATGACGATTGGCTCTATGATGATTGGCTGTATGATGATTGACTATGATGATTGACTCTATGGTGATTGACTATGGTGATTGATTATGATGATCGACCATGGTGATCGACTCTATGGTGATTGACTATAATGATTGACTCTATGGTGATTGACAGGCAAACTACTCTCGTCTATCATCCCTATCTGTCATACACACAGTGACTCGTATTAGAAGGTAGGTTGAAGAAAGAAAGATAACATAGGTTGGGGAGGGCATACCCGTCACGGTGATAGCTTGCTCTCTCCCGCCCCCACCTATTCGTACGACACTCCCATTATTATCCATTCTTAGCGTTACCTTGGTTACACGGAATATTGCTGGTCATGTGACAGGATGCTCAATAAGCGTTATAAGGGTTATTTGTAGAAGAACATTTTAAGATGCTCTCGCTCGTACATACCGTTATCTCCATCTGAATAATAAGAATAAGAACATGGCATCACAGTCAATGACAGATCACCAAAGGCAAGACATCATCTTGCCAGTGTCGATGCTAGCATTGGTCGAAATCGCTTCGTGGTCATAGTTAATTTTTAATAAAGGCTACGGTTAAATAATAACATTGCTAACAGCCAATAAGTGTAATGGAACAACAGCCCAGTACGCTGATTCTGGTGAGTGTAGTGCATTCAGTGACTGGATGTCGACCGGCATTCGACCAGTTAGAGATGATACGGATGGAGAGAACCTTGATACATGCAATCCGTCTTCTGTACTCTCTGTAAGGTATTCCAATACTTGTCTTCGCCACCAGTGGAAGCAGTTGACTGCTTCGTCCATGTATTGCTGCTGAGAGTGGGTCATTTTATTCATCAAAGAGAATATATCACTGTTTGAGTAATTGGTCACGAACCCTTACAGTTCCCGCAAACGTTTTGAAAATTGCACGACAGTCAAGTTCCACACCCTGTCGTTTAGAGCATAAGTAATCGCCTTTTATGCGAAGTTTACCTGCGCAATAGTAACCTTGATAGGATGCTACAGAGCATCACTCGCAACCCGAATAGATGCCTCTCAATGATTCAAACACTGCTTAACTGGGAATGTGATGAATTGAGTGTGCGGGACTAGGCGTTTATTCCATCATCTTCACAATCTAACCTAGGGCAGAGGTTATGAAGTGGAAGATGATTGAAGACCTTCGCCATCTTCAAAGGTAGTGCACATTTCAACTAAATACCTGTTGTCAGAGGGATGATGGAAAGTGAAGCGTAATATTAACTATACTGCTAGAATGGGATAACCAGATAGTATATCCATAAGGCTATGTTTAATAACAGGAGGGATGACATATCACAAGTGCACATCTTTCATCAACGCGGGCGTTTGATATATGCTTAAATGAACCTCCAACTCAAAACGATGCTCCCGGACAAAAACAATTGAACAGATATTTCATCATAGTTCCAGTTCTCCTGAAATGGATCGCAACTCTTAGAGTATCATCTACACTGCCATATCATCGGAGATGAAACGCCCCTTGATATGAGATGGGAGGTTTCAATGGCATATCGTCGTCGTCATCATCATCATCATCATCATCATCATCATCATCTCATTCATCACCATCGTCATCAGCATCATCACCATCATATACCATCATAATCGATGAAGTTGTTCATGAACAGACAAAAGACAAGAAGCTCTTCATTTCTTATCATGTGATCAGCTTGCCTCTCGATGACGTCATGACCACTGAAACGCGCGAATGGTGATGTGTCACGGGTGTATCAGCACAATGACATGGCGTATGACACAGCACATGGGTGCAAAATGCTCCGTTATATTACAGGCTAGGCATTGACCGCAAAGGGTCAGCTGTAAGGCTGGGAAAGTACCAGCTTCCAATATGAGGTTACCATGGTAATAATGTTCAGCGTAAAGAAAGCTTTGATTTCACAGATTGATGAATCAACCCAATAACTAGACAATAAGTGGACTTCCCATCTTCCTTAACCAAACCCGCTACTTAATTTATATGTATAGAGCTATACTACAACTGCGAGGATCCCGATAGCAGGCTTCCTATCGCTGAGCGGCTGATATACAGTAGCTGATTGCGTTCAGTAGCACGTGATTAGCATGCTCCACCAACGCCAATCATTGTGTAAGCGCGGATACATAAGGTGAAATCGATTCGGGGTTTGAACCCTCCAGGGATGAGATGACACTCGTAATGAAAGCACGGATGCTCAACAACACAGCCAACACTACCAGTTCTGGGCGACGGGAACTCATGAAAAAAGGGGTATGACGCGATGGACGAAAATGGTCGATTAAATTCGTAGGAAACTCTCATGTCAGATGCTTAGAAATGCCATTGAATCATTTCAGCCAATCTCAGTGTTGGCTTTCTTATTGGTCAACCAGAATACAGCTGGTCATGTGACAGGATGTTAGGAGGGCGCTATAAGACAAAGGGAATCCTATATGATACTGAGAACTCACCAAGTATGATCTCTACCTGGTCCTTGATTGTAGTAATGGTTTTATGCTCAAACAATACCATAGCTAACATACAATGGAGAGGACCTATTCAAATATTTATCAGATATGAGACTAAGGAGATGGAAACATTGAAGGTCACCAAACAGATGAAACAAGAAGGGAGGAACACAGTAAAAATGAATTTGATAAAAAGCATCAAATTCAGTTTGTCCATACCTTACAAGTTATTATATGAACATCAGCTAAAATGAGTCAAATCATTCCCTTTATATCTATATTAACTGTTCATCTACAATTGCCTGTTTTTTTCAGGTTGCTACTAACAAGCATATATGGCCTGTGTAGACACATGACATCTTATGTTGCAACTTGGGCACATTTTAGCTGCAGTGATTAAATGGATTCTTTTTTTACCTGTTCACTCCTTGTTTGCATATTTTTATGCACACCAGTAACTGTTTTCCAGTCATGTTTTTGACAAGACATGATTTCCTGATGCAAGAAAGAACTAAGCACCAGTTTTTTTGATGTAAAATCACTTAAGAACTTGCTGAAATTAGAAGTAAAAAAATCATATCACAAGATCATAACTCAAGTACAACTTTACTCCGTGAAACTTGAATGAACAGTATCCTACAATGGACAAATTAAACTAGACAGTCAAAGTTCACTCCTCGTTTGCATATTTTTATGTAAACCAGTAACTGTTTTCCAGGCCAATAGCCATGTTTTTGTGTTACAAGACATGATTTCCTAATGCAAGAAAGAACTAAAGCACCAGTTTTTTTTTATGTAACAGGATAAAAATCACTTAAGAACTTGCTGAAAATAGAAGTAAAAAAATTTAAGGACATATCACAAGATCATAACTCAAGTACAACTTTATTCTGTGAAACTTGAATGAACAGTATCCTACAATGGACAAATTAAACTAGACAGTCAAAGTTCACTCCTCGTTTGCATATTTTTATGTAAACCAGTAACTGTTTTCCAGGCCAATAGCCATGTTTTTGTGTTACAAGACATGAATTCCTGATGCAGAAAAGAACTAAAGCACCAGTTTTTTTTTAAAGTAACAGGATAAAAACCATTTAAGAACTTAGTGCAAATAGAAGTAAAAAACCTTTAAGGACATATTACAAGATCATAAAAAAGTACAATTTTTTGAATGAACTATATCCTATCATGGACAAATCATACTAGACAGCCAAAGGGGAGAGTACAATCTCTAGTTTGAGACTAAGGAATATATTTGAACAGAACCTCCCCCACTTTCACAAATTACAAAACTGTCATTCTTACAACTAAGCAAAACAAATATTTATCTCAAATGCCTGTCATAAAGAAATATCCAAGCAGCCAACCTTTGACATCAAAAAATAACCCACACATGCCTTGATACAGTCACACAGGCAGATGGGTCCAGTCAATGGGAGTCTTGCCTTGTTCAGAGAGAAGCTTGTTACATTTTGAGAAATGTTTACAGCCGAAAAATCCTCTGTGTGCGGAAAGAGGAGATGGATGGACACCCCTCAACACATGATGCTTTTTCTGTGAACAGCACAGCTTGATCATTGCCCAATTCATAGCAGCAAAGGTTACAAAAATAGGAATGAAAGCAGATAAACTTAGATAGACAAATCCAAAATAGGATATAAGAAATTCAAATAACAGCAGCGAGATGACAATAAAATGAGAGGCTAACAACCCACAAATAACAACCTATTGACTGTACCAACAACATCCGACTGACAGCCCTGATCGCTGCTGTACCCTGGTCTACTCAAAATACCATCCAATGACTACCATATTCACCTGTGAATACACTTTTAAATTTTATCAGGGGTGCAACTCTACAGGAATAATATCATGCAACTCCATTTCATCATAAAGTAGAGCTCACCTCATCCACGCATTTGCCTTTCTTCTGAGCGTATGAGCCCCAAAGCATGAAGACCACTCCTCTGTGATTGCTGTTGATCCATGAGATGACAGCATCTGTCAACTTCTCCCAGCCCTTGTCCTTGTGAGAGTTAGCATTATGAGCTTGCACTGTGAGTACAGCATTCAGCAAAAGTACACCTACACACAGTAGTTGGTACAAATTAAAAAAAAAATATCCAGTCATACAACATATGTGAGTCAATAATGGTCAGTAATCTTTAGAAGTGGATACAATGTTAAACAATCGACACGGAGCATTTATTAAAGCCCAAGTCCTACACAAATTGATCATAATAGCAGTTAATAAATTGTACCATGTACACCTTACCTTGGGCATCCCAGCCAGACAGACAACCATGGCCAGGTGATTTGAATCCCTCTATGTCAGTCGCCAGCTCTTTGTACATATTCACCAAGCTATGCACATAAACAAATGTCAAATGATAAAAATATTCATCAAGTAGGTTTGGAATTTAGACTGCTATATAAACAAAGCTTTTATTCTACCTGGGTGGACAAGCTACACCTGGTTGCACACTGAAGCAGAGTCCTGCAATATAGAAAGTAAACATGATACCTTCAAGATAATATGAATATATTCTGAGATCTTCCGGATCTCCAAGTCGTACATGAAGGATAATTATGGTGGTCTAAATAAAAGATCTGAATGCTAATTATGTATCTCAACACATTCTGTCGAATGCTCTGGGAATTAGTCTACTTTATGCGGGGACTCACCGTGGGCCTGGTTTGGACCATGGTAGGGATCCTGACCTAGAATTACAACTTTGACCTGTAACATACCCAGGATCACCGAAATCACAGGCACGGAACCACATTTTGTGGCCAGATTTTGATAAATGGAAATGTTAGCGATACTTATCAATTCAATTATGGCATGTTAGGAATCATGGTAAATTATATTAACTGTTGGGGGTTACTTTTTATGCTTGATATTTTGACAGTTAAGAGTGATTTGAGTTTAAGGTGCAATCACCCAGGTAAATCATACAAGGCTTGTGATTGAAGAATTGTGATAATATACTTAATGTAGAGCAATTATGTACTTATGTCAATTATTATAAAGAAATTCCTTACATTTCTTATATCACACTGCTGAGTCCAAGAGAAAACTTGACTGGCAGGAGGATACACACGGTATGCCTACTGCGTTCACTAGCCAAAAAGTTACTCAGCTGCAAAGCAAAAACAATAATTTTTTAACAGAATAGAACCTCCCACAATTTAATATATATATTCACATTTGAACATATTACAAGTAATATAGTCAAACAATACCTGTAAAAAGTATGGCTTAGAAAACTCAGACTCAAGGGCTTTAAACCAGCTAGAACCCATGTTGCTCACAAGGCCTTTAGTGTTCTTAGTGACTAGAGTCATTTTTGCACTTAGTCTCTTTGTCTCTATTTGACTCTTCTGCTCAGGAGACAAGGGAGTGGTTTTATCGAGCTGTTTGGACTGGCATTGTTCTCTGCAAGTGGTTGTTTCTTTGGAGGCGTTTTGTTGCAATGAGCGAGATCATCACCACCTAGCTTCACTTTCTTGTCTTCAACATTTGATGACTGGAAAATGATTCACTTATATGGAAATGTAAGAGTACAAGCATTTTGTGTTATGAATACATATCAGAAACATTACCATGGACAAACCTTTCATTGCCTGGACAAAACATAGTGAAAGAAATTATGTTTATGGGGATTGCAATTTGTAAGCTTCATGCGCAAGCCAACAGTGCAGGGCAAAAGCTTATCAGTTCATGGCAAAAACAATACCGCAAGGCAGATATTTCTGAATGATACTCCAACAGGCTGTGCACAATATATACCACCCTTCTAGTTTTCACTATTCTTGTCATTCCATTCACTATTGTAAAAATATTATGACAGTGATTAAACACCAAGCCATAAAAAGGTTCATCAAACAGAACAGTATTTATTTTGGCCGTAGATGAGGGGCCAGCATCGCTGTTTGTCTTTAAATGAGTTGTTTATACTTTGGAAGGATTATGAGTCATTGACCCCAGGACAAAACGCCCCCGGGGCGTTCTGACGGGGCGGGGAGTTTCGTCCTGCTACGGGGGTGCAACTATCTTGCCGTTAAGTCCATGGAGCAAAATACACTAAATCATGTTTCAAATGATCACATAAATAATATTTTGATACCCCATAGGAGGCACAGTCAGGCAGGTGGAGGCAAGGTCTTTTGGTAAAATTCCAGCAGGCCCAATTCAATAATCGGGTCTCTGGCTAATACTATGGGTGTCCCCATAAACTTCAGTGCTGGCATGAGAGATAATGAATAAGTTGTAAACAGGATGGAGTCTGTCAGGGGCGACAGTTCGTTGTTAGGGCGCTAGCAGTAGCAGGGCCCAGAAGGATTAAACAAATTGTTAGATACAAATTATAAAACCCATATATTTGATGAAATAATAGGACATAGAAATAGTAACTTCAACGTTCAAATTACCTGCCAAAGGGGGTGGAAAATAGTACGTAACTTTATGACTAAGGCCAGTAAAGGGTCATTATGATCCGAAATACATTTGATTTGCTAATGCCAGCATTGTCAAGCCAGTTTAAAGTGAACTTACATCGGTGGCTGCGCTCCTCTTGGAAGGTTTGGGTTGGAAAAATGATGATATAGAAGCCTGTTTTGACATTTTAGTGAAGAATGCAAAGGATGAGATACTTGTACTAGTTGATGGACGTGTCGTTGAAGTCCAAATGGATGAATAAAGTGCACCAGTTGGTAATGATTTAAGACATAAATAGTTAAATGTCAACCCGAAATTGGACTTTGATAAAGCGCTCAAAGCTAGTGTGCCGATTTTGGAACGGAACATTTACTTCCAAGTCACTTTATCCGCATACATAGACCATTACAGTATAACATCAACAACCATAAACACCAACGTTGTTGATGTTTTAACCTCGCGCGAGTGGCGGCAAAAGTTTGACTTCCGCTGATGGTTTGACCACTCCGAAATCATGCTACAAGTTCCACCAGCCAATCAAAAGCAGTGTAAGACATGGCAATGTATACAAGACCGCCAATTACTTCCGGCTGAACGTCATTTGTGGTAAATACACTCCTCTTCATCAGTAATCGTACCGCACACGGGGGTGTATATGTAAATACGATGGGACGCATCAACATCCGCATCCTTCTTACAACGGCTCTGGAGGATTAATCACTTCCCAGTTGTTAATACTTTAGTATGGCACCGACATCACATTTAGAGGGAAATTAATTTACATTCTTCGAGTCTTAGGATCTTTTGATGTAGCTCAGGTAAAGTTAGTAAAGTCTACTAAACTGCTAAAGAGGCGGCTGGTTGTAGAATAGACCTACTAACGCCCTCTATGTCTGCTAACAGGGGCGATTTGCAGAACTACGTATGACACTCTTTATCTTGATTCAAGATAAAGAGTGTCATACGTAGTTCTGCAAATCGCCCCGTAATCAGGTATCCAGACCCAACTATCATTCACTTTTTGAAAAGTGGCTGTCATCCTATCAATTTTGGCTCAAAAACTGACAATTCCATAGAATTTGAAACCTCAATAACTTTTTTACTAATTGATTTAAAAAAATGAAACATAGCTTATAAGAACCCTCTAGATTATACATTTCTTGTGGTATAATTTCACTATTATATTTTAAATATAAGACATATAAAGCGGCTGTTATCTCTTACCGTACAATTCTGGCACAAAACCGAGCAATACCATGAAATTTGAAACCTCAATAACTTTTTTACTAATTGACTTAAACAAATGAAACATACCTTTTTAGAATCCTCATGAGTATACCTATCTTCATGTAAAATTTCAACGAGATACAATGAATTTGAAAAAAATCACTGACACCCCTATCTTGATGTTGATATCACACTAACCAGCTAACATCATGAAGAAGGAAGCATTACCACGTGTAGCCGCGCACGACGGTAATATAAATATATACCTCGGACGTCTTGTTACTTGTAGGGCTAGTCCATGTGGATCAACACATTGTCGTTACATTAACAATCAAAGTCGAGCAAGACTAGGACTACCTGATGAGTCGCATGCTTGCAGAGATATATTCTAGATAGGTAACACAATCTACAGATCCACATCTTTACCAGAATGATTAGTGGATGCTAGTATTTCAGAAATATTTTGAAGAACTGAGTGGTGTTTTTTCAACAATTAGCTACACTCTATTTTGTCCTGATGTTTTATAGAGATAAGAATAGCCCCCAAGCACTACACACATTGCCTGGTATAACAGGGAATCGTGCAAATCCAGTAGCAGTTGTGAATGACATCACCAGCTTCTTGGTTTCATTAATTAATGGTCACTTCGTTACCATTTTTATGTATATGCCTCTCCTTATAGGTTGGTGACATTCTGACTTGGAAACAGATTGATACATTTCAAATATCCTGAATCTCTCATAGACAGAACTCCTAACAAAATGGCAAATGAATAAATTTTAGTAATTGCTCCCCTTAAAAAGTCATTTTTGTGCAACACAGCCAATCTACTTATAATGTCACAGTCATTTTTACTGTCATACCCTTTAAGGATTGAATGCTGCTGCTATGAAAGTACACATTATTTCATATTGACTGCAGGTGACCAATGTCATTGCAGCTGTAATGGTCCAGCTGTAACCATGACCCTGCAGTCTGTGCCAGGCTCTGCTGGCCTGCCTATAGTGGGCGACAATTCCCTGGCTTTTTACAGAGATCCCATTGGTTTTGTTTCCAAGAAAGTCAAAGAACATCAAAGCAACATATTTCTGACAAGGTTTCTCAACAAACCCACAGTATTTATGACATCACACAAGCATGTTTGGGAGTTGCTTCATGGTATGCATTTGAATATATATCAACAGACATACAATGTATAATTTCTTTGTTGTAAGTTTAATTTTTGATTGAAAAAAAATTTAATTTGATTTTTTTGCTCCTGTTTCGTTATTGTTAATTTAATTTTTTTGTTGAAAAAAAAACCCATCTAATGTGAACAATAGAAAGCTTGTTGAATTTCTGTTGAATTATTCTTGCTATGCAATAATAATTTGCAGCATGTGAAAGTCTTTTTTTTAAGTTTAATAAGAAAAATCATTTCTTTATTATACAAAAAAAATAAAAAGTTTTGTTTAATTTAACAATACTGGGTTATTTTAAATTTAACTTACCATTAAGAAATGTGCCCAATGTGTTTATTAACCATTCCATAAAATTCATCCCTGTGTTGAGAACTAATTTTGTTGCATAATTTCTCGCAGATAAGTCGGAAAATTTTGAGATGGGATACAAGCAGTTCATGCATGGCATCTATGGAGACAACATCTTGTTCACCAATGGTGAGTGATCAACCATATAATGCCCATATGAAACCACCCATACAAAATAAAGGGGTGGCTTGTTTGGATGATTGTACACTTAAGGTTTTCGGTTATAAATTTGGGTGTATAAACCTATCTTTTTCAAGCTACTGAGGGAGGCATAGCATGGTTGTTTTGGGTCTATAGTTCTAAGATATGTTTCGCAAATGTTCTAAAACAAGAGGAGAGATGCTCTGTCTCACAGGCACCCAAGTCAATTCACTCTACAAGCCTATTAGGTGCGCACCTGACTCGTGTAATATTATTCAGATGGTGGACACTAGGTCATGACAGGCTGTGCCATGCTGCCTACAATCAACAGAGATAATAGAGCACAGAATCCTCTCTGTCTTTAATGAAAAATATTAAGAGTGATTATCATTTCATGATGCATATTATATCTATGTCGAGTCGATTTCAAACAAATTCCCTATGATCACACCAAGTGGTTTGTCATATCACAAATACCCAAGGCTTAAGCTATGTATGGGGAATTTATATTCAGTTTTGTGGAATGTGGATGTTCTCTTTCCTTATTTCCAAATTTATGACTGTTCAACAAAACAACACCATTATCCAACAGAGGCTCACAGTGGCCATCATTTATTGTAAGTTTTGAGCACCAGCAGACAAGTGTATATTGTAATATACATTTCACTTTGCTTTACTTGAATTTCAAATCATTAGTGCCATTTATATATTAGAGAAGTAAAATCAAAAAGTGCTTATAATAACATAATAAAATGGCTAATAAAAATTTGGCACAATAATCATAATTAAATTATAACAAATTACTGTAAATTCTAAAACAAATACACTAGTAAAACCTCGGCAGTGTAGTAAAAGTGATACATTTATGAATTAATAGTCAACTGCAATGACCAACATAACTTATATAGTCATACAAATATAAAGCATTTGCTGTCAGTCCTTCATCAAAAGCCATTCCCCCATTGGGATTTGAATGGCTCCATCACTATATCTCAGAAATATGAGGATCCTTGTTACTCAGAATGAACACAACCATGAAAGATTCACAGGATGTATTAATTCTGACAACATTGGGTCCTCACATTGTAAAGAGTAGACTGTATACTGATGCTTTGGTTTCTCCCCAGACAGGTGTTTCAATCTGAGGTGAACTAACCTCATCCACTCTGCAAAAAAAACCCCAACAAACAAACTTTTAAATACTTCTAAATGCAGTATCAATGAGGATGGCACAGTTTTATGCATGTTGATCAGATAAAATGATTATGTTGATAAAACGAACATTGAACAGGTGACTTACGCCTTTATTTAGGTTCATACCGATGTCCTTGTACCCTAACATGCCTCCACTGGCCTGAAGATGACGGGCTTTCTGTGACACACGATGTTAATTAACGGACTCTATTATACAAATAATAAGAGGCAAGTCAGTATGGTTTAAGATGAATGGTTATAAGACATACAGAATCCTTCGATTCCCGAGCATTGGAATCTTCCCTGTCATGCTTTATCTGAGGCACAGAAAACATAGGCCAACAACATCAGTTTCATGCTCATCTTTAGTGAAGTCAGCAATGTGGTAAGGTTGTGATTGTAATATATAACACAACAAGTTGTGCCAGTTTCACTAAACCTGACTAAACCTGTTCAGTTAGGTGTTTTCTTTCTTCCTGGTCTTTTTGTTTGCGCTCCATTTGTCGTTTTTTGTTTTCTCTCAGGATTGCTTCCTTCTGCTCAAGCTGTACAAGGCAAAAATTTATATCCCAATAAATAGAATGAGAACAAAACCACATGATAATTTAATAAGAGTATTAATGTCAAACATGTATAAGTATATTTAACGCTTAAATAGGTTCATTTGAATAAAAATGTGACCTTATGACCCCTCACCTCCTCCTTAGTCCAGCATGTACTGGTGTGTGCCTCGGGGACCTCGGGTCTGAAAATGCGGAGTATGGATTTTCTAATACATTTTGAGAGGTAAATGTTTGATACCCACTGTTTATTACTCAGGCTCATTAACAACTACCTGGTAATAATCAACGACTCATAGTACTTGGTAACGGATTGTTTTGTGGTGCAGCTTGGTATGGACATACAGTACCTTGGTAGTGATTGGGTTTCAAGTTGTGCTACTGCACTGTTCACATGCCTGACATCAGTCAACACAATGCTATCATCCAGCTGTAAAAACAACAAAACAGATTAGTGTATATCTGAGCCATGACAACACAATACTTGTATTATTGATGAGTTGAAAAGTAACTGAGGCTTGTACATGGAATATAAGTATGTTCATTGGCTTAGGGTGTAAGCCCTATCCTGTCATATGGATGTTATATAAATCAACTCACTTCAGTCCAACCAATGGCAAAAAGAAGCTGTTTGGCTCCGTCAAACTTCCACACTTTGTGAGCAAACGCCTTGTTTTCTCTACGTAGGTGACAATATTTCTCCTCTGACGGATGTTCCTTAATGTTCCTGATAAGATCACATTAGTGTATCTCTATGTTATTTTTAACATCTTGATCATATGAAATATTTGGAGATGAATCCAACTTGACTGACATATTTCTTTGAAGGAATGACAGTGGCTTACTAAATGTTACCTGTGTATCTTTAGCAATGTAGCCACTGCTGAAGCAAATTCATCCTTGGTACATTCATCCCGCAGCAGAGTCAGGATGACATTAATGTTTTCATCCAGCTGGAATCAAATTGATTCGTTGAGAAAAGTTTTCCAATGAAGGCATAACATTGACATGAAATACTTTGGATCATGCATGTATAAGCATCCCAAAATTATTCTGTTGGGTCTATCTTACAGATTAAATTTGCAACATGTAGATGTAGGGAAACCCACTTTAGGGTCACATGAGGTTACTAAGGTCAATACCTGGACCCTTGTTAAGCAGGGTCTTAGCCAGAGACCCGTCCATCGGAATTTCCCCCTATAGCCCGTCCATCCGCCAGCCCGTCCACGCGCCCCCCAGGCCGGATACAAGGAATTAGCCAAGCCAGTTTAAACAGCTTATTTAAAGACAAACAGTAACGCAGCATGCTGGCCGCTAATCTACGATCAAAATAAATACTGTTCTGTTTGATAACACTTTTTATGAAGCGTGGGGTTTAATCAACGCCATAATACTTTAACAATGGTGAATGGAGTTACGACCAGCTTCGCCTCCTTGCAAAACAAGGTCCCAGTCCATGTCGATCGTATACCTTCTCTAAAATGATACATGATTGTAGGAATAATGATAACTAGAAGGCTGGCGTACATTGTGCACGGTCGATCATTCTCAAATGTCTGCCTCGCAGTATCTCTTTTACCACGATCTAATAAACTTTTGGTCTACACTGTTGGCTCACTAATGAAGCTCACAAATTGCAATTGGGTGAAATATCGACATGAAGTCTTTGACTAAGTTTCTATTTCTCCCGTATGTTTGTGCCATCGCAAGATATGTCATTAATTTGTGATTACATTTCTTTTTAACAAATGTCTGATATTTCATACTATGCATGCACACACACACACGTCATACCCCTCTCAACCACCCCCCCCCCAGCTTTCGGGCGAAGGCGGTGGATGGGGTTGGGGTGGGAATGGAAGGGCAGTTTTCAAATCCTGGCTAAGACCCTGTTGGTAAGTTATGAGTAATAACACAGAATATTACGGTATTTTGACTATTGAATCAAGTCTAGTGTGTTGTCAGCCCACTAGCCCTTCATAATATCTGTGTGATATGGAATGACAATGTACAGGGCACAGGGCCGATTAGGCAAGTAAAGTTCAGCTCTGACAGCGTCTGAGCGGTTTACTACTTTCTATCTCTCATATGCACACTGTAGATAAGGTGGCATCAAATCATCAAAACACCAGGGGCGAGTGCCTAGGCTCGTATGTGAGAGATCGAAAGTAGTAAATGGCGCGGAGCTGTCAGAGGCAGAGTTTCTTTGCCTAGCGAGTGCCTTGCCTAAGCCTAAGGGCTGATCTGTTGTCAGATTTAAACATACACCATGTCAGCAACAGTGTTAAATCTGGCATCGTTGTTAATATTCAAATTTCTCCGTCCAGTATGATTTCTGGTAAAGTCTGAAGAGCATGTCGCATTAACTGAGAAGTCATTTGAAGAGAGAAGGAAGGGCAACAAATTTTGAAATTCGAACTCCTGAACCAATGATCTAGGGAACCCTTAGGCTTACAGGCTACAGACGTCTTAAATTATAAAATAACAAAAAATTCAATGAAATGTCAACATAGGTCTAATGTATATGTGTACTACGGCGTAGTGACTCCAGTTAACGTTACTTTCATTTTTCTTGAGCGATAATAGGGATTCTAGGAAATAACTAATCAAAATTTAATTCTTCCGTATCAATTCAGCAAGAGCATACAATTTACATCATTAAAGATAGTTCTATATTGATTATAAACTTTTTGTAACAGTCTTCACTCAGTTCAAGCACTGATGTATTTTATCACCTCAGCCGACATCTTTTGTTATTGGGTTTGCCACTAGAGGTTGTTTGTCCCAAGAGTACGAAGTCCTCTCATATATGCATATGTTAAGCGCATTTGAAACAAGATATACTTTAAAAAGCGCATTGCGTCTGTCCGTGCTTTACGATAATGGGCTTTCAATGATCTTTACAACGTGTCACCTATTCAGGTAATGATGTCGCCCTAATTAAGAAGCAGTTACATACGCTCTTAATGTCACCTGACTTATCCAAAGATCTATCCTCCTCTTTAGAAAGGTGAGTCCACACTAACAACTTCCTGGGCACTCTGTAATGTTTTCTTTATTAATTATGGTTGTTGTTAAAGAGTAATTCAATTCATAGGTGATTAAGAGTTTAATATTTATATTAATGTTTCATATTTCTCACATGTGTGCTACTAATCCATGGTGTCAGCCGTAATATATAACTGTAAAATTACCATTTTTAAAAATTGATTAGAATGTGACCTAATTATTTAATCTGCTCACAGTGTCACTGGCAAATACTGGAGTGAACTTGATGAGGAAAGACCAGTTGATGTCTACAATATCTTCAAACACTTATCCACTGAAATATGCCTTTCCTGTTTCCTAGATGTTGACTTTGATGCAGGTGGAGATTTAGCACAGAGGATTATTGCTCTGACCACAACTCACTGGCATGGTTTGTCAATCTACCAAATGACAGAGCTTCATTATGAAACATTTAGATATACTGGACGAAGCTTCTTGTGTGAATCAATTGATTGTCTATGTGCTAAATCTCTACACAATTGTCCATACAAATACATATCAATATCTCAGTTGATGTTTTGGGAAAAACCTATCAGCATTATCATTATCTATTGACACAGATCACCCAAATATGATTTCTGATGTTGTGAATGTTTTTGATGGTATATTAATTTTTAGCAATTGTAGCTTGTTTTTTGTGTGTGTAAACAAAGGAATTATATCTTTACCACTGAGTGTAACAGTCCCCATGGTCAACAAAAAGTCAACATACTCAAAAGCAGTGGAAGCAAAGGTTGTCTAAGTTATCATTATCTATGTAGTTCGATGTTAGACTATGCAAGTATAATTATTCCCGATTCCTTCTGAATACATTACATTAACATTGCACAGTGTTTTCAAGTAACAGGTAAAGCTTGTTAAGATAATTGAAGAGAAGCTTGAACAGTCCCCTGCTGTTCCTGGGGGGCTGTGTGATCAGATGAAGCAGCAATCCTGTATCCAGCCACGCACTGTCATCAACCACCTCCTATTGTTCACTTCCGCTCTAGTCCCCAAAGCTATAGCTTCTTTGTTGACTTCATTTGTTTTAATCGTGGCAAACAGAGTGAGTGACTTGAGTGCTTTTGTGGTGTTATTTGCTAGATATAAATTGTCACTGATGTTCAGACACATACAAATGATCCTATTGAAATGCTCGATAAGACGCTGTTGCATGACAATAAGTGGTTCATCAATACAAGTGCATTTGGTCACAATAATTGACAAAGAGATTTATTATGCATAAAATTACCACAAGTTGGTGGAATGTATCAGAATTTTGTCTCCCCTTATTCAGAAAGACTATCTTGAGGAAGCATCAAAGTGCCCTGAGTTTTTAGAGTGCATCATTTTGGAGGTGATGAGAATGTGGCCTCCCTTTGTTGGTGGGAGAAGAATTGCTGTTAAGGTGAATAAACATGTCTTCATGACCACCCAGAATTTGACACTGTAGATAAAGTTTTCCCAATCATTGCTAGAATATATCTATCATCATATCACATGCAGACTCTTTTAGAATGGACATACAGTAGAGTATTTTCTCATGACTGACTGAATGATAGGGTATTTTGAAATGATTTGTTTTAGCTGTATAATTGCATTTCATTGTTGTCTGTGTGGTTGGTCTTTACAGAGTTGTGCAGTTGGAGGGTATAACATCTCAGCTGGTCAATCTGTGCTGTTCATGTCACATCATGCTCATAGGGATGCAGATATCTTCATTGAACCAAATGAATTTTTCCCTAGAAGATGGTTGAATAGGTCATTATTAAGTTTGTACTGCAACAAAAATTTTTGTTTTTAAATTTTTAGAGATATATTAAGGCCATTAATGATGTAGTTATCTAGGTCTTTGATTGTTTCATTCTAGGTAAACTGAATTCCAAATATTTTTTTTGTCTCTACCAGAAATGCTGATGACAAGGAAAAGCTATTTTCATTTGGCAGTGGACCTCGTGACTGCATTGGTAGCCATTTAGTGTGGCAGATCATGAAGGTAATGCTAAAGTTCCCTCTTTTTATCAAGAAAGTGCATTTATGCCCTGTTCTGTGATCTTCACAAATTTAATTTTTGTGATGGAAGAAGCAACATGTTAAGATGCATCTGCCTATGAATAGTGTATAACATGTTACCACTTTGTCTTATCTGCCACAGAACATATGTAGCTCCCTGGTGAAGAATTATACTTGGGACGTTGCTGAACACCAGTCCCTCACTTACAAATGGTTACCTGTTTCCCGTCCCAATACTCACACCATTGTCCACTTCAAGAAACGTCTGGAACTTACCTGATACTACTGGATGTTGTTTCAATGCACAAATAACTGGATTTATTTGTCATGAAATGATTTATTCTGCAATTTTTTTTTCTTTATATATATATCAATGTTGTTCAAAGATTTAAAAATAAAATTTTATATTTATTTTCACTCCATCTTTATGACATAGGAGACACATATACTCCCTATCTACTACAAAAATAGGAATGTTACCATTGTCACTTGAATGGACCCCCATCCCTTTATTTGCTGTTTTCTCTATTTACCTATATGATCGTTCATGATGGAGGGGACCTCTTGTCACATTCTGTAAGTGACCTGTGATAAACCGTGCAACTTAAGTGATACAATCAAAGAGATTTTATAAGTACATATTATTTTTAATGTTTATCTGTAATAGTATTTGTTGGAAGTGCTACTGATGCTACTTATGTATGTAATGGTCTTTACCTTTCTTTCTACTTTTAGTATATATCATGTTTAACCATTTTACATCAAAGCTTATTAACTGGGTTCTTACTTAACTCCATAGCAATTCACATGTAGTCTCAAAATCTTTTAAGATATTTGTATAGCATAGAAGTAAGCCATGTGATGTGTTTGATGTTTGCGTAAGTGGACAGTTTTTCATAGTGCTCTACTGCAGTACTGCCCTTCCAGTTGTGAAGGATCAGTTTTCTTTGTACTTCTTACCTGTTAAAGTAAACAAAATCAAACAGAAGCCTGATGACAAAAAATCACCTATGTATAATGAATATGACATGTTGTATACCAACAGCATTGCTTTCCATGAATGACACAATCATGTAACAAATATAATAAATGAACTCTGTAGGCAATAAACCAATGACTAGCTTTATACTAACTTTGTCCTGTCCTTTGCAAATGTGGTCTTTGAATGTAGCATTAACAAAACGTATCTGTGTGTGTGTGTTGGACATGCATTGTATCAAATGCATATCATTTGCATAAATTAAGTATGGAGTAGTAAAAGGAAATGTAATTTGTAGGGTATATAAAACCTCACATCTAACTTGGAACTGAACAGCAGGCAAATAGCTTCAACGGACTTGAAACAACCTTATTGACAAGAATGCTGGTGTGGATCTCATAACACAGAAAAGTGAATGGTTGTGATTGAGAGAAAGTGGGGAGGTGGTGGACCTCCAAACGTTTTCAAAACATAACATTACTGACCAATTTTATTTAAGGCTATGATGAACAAGGTCAAAACGAAGAAACCACCTCGTTATAGCAATTATTCAAAACATTCACAAAACAAAAGCAATCGTTATTTGTATTTGTAAAAGTTTCAGTGACATAAAACGCTATGACATACAGAATGTAAATAATATATTGACATCTATGATTGGGATGACGTTAACGGCATCAACATTCTTGGGGCCTATTGTGTAGCAATTCTTTGCCCACACCAAAGATAGAACGAACTAGTCTCTAAGGTAAAGAAACTTCGCCTCTGACAGCTTCCGTCTCATGTCCGCGCTGTAGATGGGATATCAGATAGTCAAACATCAGGGGTGAGGTATCTTGCCAAGTAGAGTATATGCAGAAACGCGATAGTTGGGTAGCATCATAATGCATGGCGTACGCCCAATGTGCGTTGTGCATTGCGCTGATAATCACTTACATGTGGATCATAGCGTCTCAAATTTCAAACGAAAAAAGTTGAAAGGTAGAAGATATTACTTCAGCAAATGGCAAATAACACATGTGATATTCCCGTCCAAAATTGTACAAGGATTCTAAAATTGTCTTGAGCCATCCGCATACCCTGTCCAATGTTTTATAGTAACAAATGTACTTTTACCGACAACCTTTGTATTAAATTGGTCGTGGAACGTTAACCGAAGAAGACACGGGAAACACCTCGACACAGTTACTTGCATTAAACACTGCTAGTTTCGGTATCGGGCGGGGGGAGCGCCAATGAGCAGCTCTGGGAAGAGCATCCCTCCTCTGCATCACTTAAAGCTCCGTTAAAGGCCTCTCTTCGTTGACCCTCTTCCTTGGCTATCGCATCGCCATCTTCTCCGCTGTTGTTCTTCACATCAGATCGCGCTATCGTGCATACAGCCGTACGGTTTGACGTCGCCACGTCTACACAGAGACAAGAAGGCTCCAGGCGCTGCTTCCACGTCTTAGCAGACTTCGTTCCAAAGCTTCGGATCCTACACGTCCTGTTTGTCCTTATGTCCTTTGTCACTGTTTCGTCTAAAGCGAGAATATCTTGCATGTCCACCAAAGGCAGAGCAGCAGACGTGCACTTTTTACAAGGCTTACTCTCCGGCTGACCACGGTCCGTGTGTCTGGGGTAAACAGCATCCATGGTTACGGTGGTTGTCATGGGATTTGTAGGGTGCTGCTCGTGTGGCTGGGCATTGTGAGGTTGACTCTCCAGTGAAAAGCGCCGGAGGATGTTGGAGTATCGGTTCCGTCGCAAGTGCGACAGAGATTGGGGGTAAGCTGCAATGCAAATTGGGAGAGCCACAGCCTTCTTCCTAAAATACCTACGAATAAGATTCAATAAAAATATTCGAATCAATGAATATGACACACGGATGTACAATAAAATTGGAAGATGACGATTTGTTGAAATCGGTACTAAGATGTGCAGGCAAAATATAGCGTCATAATGGACTGGGAATGGCAATCGAATAGAGGATAAAACTGACCCTTTGCAGAGTAAAATGCCTGTGAAGTTGATGAGGAGGAGTATAATGGCCCCCAGCACGGCCACGCTGAGAAGGATAGCTGAACACAGAGAAAAGTAATACATGAGTGGCCTAGCATGTTATACCGTCGCTCAAAGACCAACTTTATTGATAATCAGTAAATGGTTTCGAAAATAAAATTAAATATAACTGTATATTTAAATTTTCTTGATTGATGATACATTGATTTTAGTCTTTGGATCGATTAACTTAATTGATCGTTAACAACGCGAATGTAACTATAAGAGCTACCGTTAAATTGAGTCATCCGTGATGTTCACCTTCCGGGAAACGTGCCTCGTATTAATGGATAAAATCCCCGAGGCCGTAAATATGTTAAAAGTAATTCCATGTTACCGCGCGGCCTGCCATAGCCACTCGCCTCAACGCGACAACCCCATAAGTTACTTGGCATCTCACAGCATCAATTTGTAAAAGCTGACAGGAGCCAGGTAACGCCGAGGAGAAACAATGAGGCGACACCAGTCAAATATTTGATTCAATGCTACATGACATAATCTGCTTATTCCTAAGTCAAATAGTAAATTATGCGCATACCAATACTTCAATATACATCCGTAGTATCCGCCTTACTCAGAAGAGTACTATCATGAACCTTACTCAGAAGAGTACTTCAACATGAACCTTACTCAGAAGAGTACTCAATCAGACCTTACTCAGAAGAGTACTTCAACATGAACCTTACTCAGAAGAGTACTTCATCATGAACCTTACTCAGAAGAGTACTTCAACATGAACCTTACTCAGAAGAGTACTTCATCATGAACCTTACTCAGAAGAGTACTTCAACATGAACCTTACTCAGAAGAGTACTTCATCATGAACCTTACTCAGAAGAGTACTTCAACATGAACCTTACTCAGAAGAGTACTCTATCATGAACCTTACTCAGAAGAGTACTTCAACATGAACCTTACTCAGAAGAGTACTTAATCATGAACCTTACTCAGAAGAGTACTTCAACATGAACCTTACTCAGAAGAGTACTTCATCATGAACCTTACTCAGAAGAGTACTTCAACATGAACCTTACTCAGAAGAGTACTTCATCATGAACCTTACTCAGAAGAGTACTTCAACATGAACCTTACTCAGAAGAGTACTTCATCATGAACCTTACTCAGAAGAGTACTTCATCATGAACCTTACTTAGAAGAGTACTCCATCATCAACCGACAAACCGTTTCTTCCTCTGGCCTTCATATGCTGTGTTTTAAGTGGCCGTTTTTAGAAATGGCCCGGATGCCGTTCCGTGACAGCGACTGATATCTACCATCTCGCTGGGCTCATAGGATTCGATATGCGAAGCAGCGAAGCTTTCTCAGGCAAGCGTCTTTGTCGATATCATCTACGTCATCTGAGCTGGTTGAGGAAGCCAATATACGGGTTCGTCACGTGCTGGACTAATTGATTCTGACCCATTGCTTCGTGATTTATCTACAGCGCCCCTTTACATTAAGTCTGTTCATGGCTCCGTGCCCATGGAGCTAATTCACCCTGCATTCTGTGCTAGTATTGGGACGCACTTTGAGGTACAAAAACAACATGCTGCTCAGAATGCTAGCTTTTGTAATAGAATGTGGGAATACGTTCTTTCATTTTAATGCTCTTTAACATGGATTTTATTGCCCTTATTTGAAAATAAATAAAGAATGCGCGATCGATTCCCTCGCGGTAACGCCATGCAAGTTCAATCAATGTCAATTGACGATTGGTCCATTGTTAGCGATTGGTCCAGTTAGCGATTGGCCCATTGTTAGCGATTGGCCTATTGTTAGCGATTGCTGCTAATGAGCTCTTATTATAAACATTCCCATACATTGACAGGCCATCATTGGGAACGCATCTGGGGAGTGAACGTCAACATAAAATAAAGACATACCATTCTGTGTAGCGAACTGCTCCTGCAAGTCAAGTCTCGAGGCATCGTCACCGAGGAGAGATGTTTTATGAGACCTTTCTGTCCTGGTTGTCGTACTGACAAATGGTGGCGGAGGCTCAGCGAGGAACTCGTCACTTGATGATAGATTGACCAGAGAGCTGCGCGGCTCATCCTTTCGGCGGTCGATTTTCGTCAAAAACGCTGTCGTAGCCCCGTCCTTGTCTGGACTGCTCCGTCTCACTCGCCCTACATATATGAGATGATACAGCGGATCAGGGTCGTGTAGGACGTCCAACGGATGAAACGGAAATCCGGTTCGTAGATGCATTACTGCGATAGATGTTATCCGCGCGTTAAACAGAGAGTCATATGTAGAGCACGAGTCGTATGGAATGAGCTAATGTTCAAGCTATGTAGGTTTTAAGGGCATCGCCAAGGGAAATGTCGATATATTCGGATGAATGTTGAAGCCGATTGCGATGATTCGTGCTAACGTGGTCACGCGTATGCAGACACCATGCCGACGACGATCAAGCCCATTGTAATATTGGCTGGCTAGAAAATAGAATCCCTAGTAATTGGTTGTCTTATAATTGAAGACTTGTCAAGTCCAAGGAAAAACCGATGTGGGATGACGAAGAATTAACTGGATGATTGTCTAACAGTTTATGAATCACATGACTTCTAGTCATCTTTCCAACGCAAATGACTAGTGATCAGCACAAACGCTCGGGGTGAAGTTGCGCAATATTGCCATAGACGACACGACATATTCACCTGTTGTTCCACAAACCCCGCTAACAACGTCCACCAGCCACGATAAGGCATGCAGCGCACTCTGCGATGTATGCTCTCTCGCTGCGCTCTTAAAGCGATCTGAAAGCTGCCGTCAGCCTGAGTTGGGGACCAGGGAGGATCGCGCTGCAGTCCCAGCTCATTGCAACCAATATGGCCCCCAGCGCCAACCCTAGTGCGTTTTAGCTGTCTCGCATCGTTATCCAAATATCCTCCTCAACTGTTTATCAATTCACATCAACGGCAAATATTCCATGACAATTCACTTACTAGAAGAAAGCCGAGGGGGTTGCGAGGTAATAAATCAGGGGAGACGGACAAACAGGCGGAAAACGCTCTCGCCATGCTTTAACCGCTTCATATGGGAGGAAATAGATTTTTTGTCACTGACATCAAAGGTGACGTTGAATTGAACCAGCGATAACATGCCACTGCGTCTAACCTCGCAGTGGCGAGGAAATAATCTGCTTGAAACTCAGACAGTGTATCACACAACAGACCAGAAATAACGTGTATGCCATAGAGTGGCGCAATTGTCAACAGGACTGTCAAATGATATTGAACAGGAGCAGGACAGGAATGCAATTCAACGCTAATCCAATTGATTTAAGATCGCACATCCAAGTGAGATAGATTAAACAACGGCAAAAAACGGCTAAATAGCAATTGGGCTTAGGGCACATTTGCTGTAAGAACTATTTGAGCGGATGAAGTACCTTCACAAATAGGTTTAGCTTGATTAGCTGGAAGAGAAGTACATTAAGTTCGCAGTTGGAAAGCATGTCAATGACCTTTGGTTGCCTTGGCGACGTTAATCAGCTTCAGCCAGCTGCCGTATCAAAGGGCGCTTTGTCAAAATTGAAGTCGCACAAAGAACAAAATATGAGCAAGTAATCATTTGCATAGAGCTAATAGGCATCTTCGCCGTAGGCTAATGATACTGGAGTGTTGTTCATTGGCTGGCGAATATGCTTCATATCGTCGTTTGGCGCTACCAGATGTATGAGAGCATCAATATATAGATAGTAACATGAGTATCAGCCAGCTACCTTCCATCGTAGCCGTATTGCATGATCAAATGCTGGTTGTATTGTTGACATACGTACGTCATGGTATACGTCAGCGAAGAGGCAGTCCTCATGGTCACTGCATTATGCTCAATACGCCATGATATCGTCATGGCTTCTATTGTACCGCCGAACAAATTGTTCAACAAACGCATCTCTAAGACAGTTTTACAAGAAGAGCGGTAAATCTCGAAACCATGAATGACAATCTGATTGCAACCTGACTGCGCATGCGAATTCGTTATCATAAGATCAGTCTTAAAGCTGCCGATTCGTTTATTCAAACATGTATCCAACACTGCCCAGAGATTCAGGGTTTTGACTATGCTTCGAAAATGATTATTCCGGCCTTATTTTGAATCAACAGTTTACTGATCAAATGAGCTTAGGTAAATCACTATAAATATCATTCAATAATATTTGACATCAATGTTTGTTGCTTCGTACACAATCCCATCAATTGACGCAACGAAATTGTAATGCACTTTGAGATCTGTATCAAGCTGATGTCAATTGTCAATGCATAGACCTCTCAGTAGGTTAGTTGAGGAGGCAATACTTGAACTTGCCGCAGGGTAACTAAGTTGTTATCATGAAAATATGATTTGAACATTTTCATATGTAAGAAATGTTCCATTACAAACATACTTACCTTGCCATCGCAACACTCACGATATACTAATTGACACGCAGGCGCTTGTGCATTATTGTTACTATACTAATTAAAAGAAAGAAACATTTCCAGGTATTTCATTCAAAACTTCACCGAACTGTACCTGTAGCATAAGGAAACATTCGCCGGCTCTTCATTATTTATAACGGACCTTGCAATAATGGATTAAATGTAAAGGTCATGGCTGACGCGCGCCGTTAGCTTTAACCATCCACACATTGAGTGGAGTACACTCCAATTGAACATTCAGAGCATTCCTTTTCTTCTAATGTTCATTCGAGATTTGAGCTAAAGCCAAACAAGCCATTCAAACCAAACCATCGTACTTTCATGGTGCTTATTTACGATGATTGAAACGAGTCTTAAGCTTAGTTCGACTTTTTAGCGATAATATGGATAATGATGAAAACAAATGTTTAGACAACTGTCGCCGCACTTTGAAGATTTAATTGGCAAATACAACTCCTAGCAGCGAAATGCTGTGATGTTTTTTGCAGTGCAATCGACATATTTTTGTACATTATAGCCATCCAAACATGAGCGCTCATATTTCTGCACAGTAGCGATGGAAGCGCATTCTTTCCTATCCAATCAACTTACTTCTATGACTCACAGACCACCTGGCAATTAGACGAAGTTTTGCTTCAGCATTTTCTCCATGTTGATTGGTTGTGCGCCTGCGCAGAAGCTGACCTATTCATCTCATTCTATTATTGTTCTGTTCTCACAACGAAGAAGAAAAGAAGACGACTTACAATAAGAATCGTGCGGTAACCAGGTCTAATTGACATATTGTGATCCAATTCGTGTCAGTTAAATGGCAGTAAATATTTTCTCTCCAACATTGAAAACAACACATTTCAGAGAATGTATCATTACCAAGCTTCAACTAATGACATTAATTCGCAAATTTGTCATAGCGGATTTCTCATGTAATTGAATCGCCGTGGGATAATAACAGCTGGTGTTGTTTATCAATATGACAGCGAATGAGTACACTCCAATTGAACATTCAGGGCATTCCTTTTGTCCTTATGTTCATTTGAGAAAACAAGCCATTCTAACCAAACCATCGTACTTTCATGATGGTTATTTACAATGACTGAAACGAGTTTTAAGCATTGTTCGACCTTGGCGACTTTTTAGCGATAATATGGATAATGATGAAAACAAATACCGAATTATGGCAGTTATCGCATCATCTAAGTTGAACATATGAATAAAAAGATGACAAAAATTACTTTCTTCTACATCACTGAACAATGACCACCACACTGCCGACAAAATATACGGACATTCAATCAGAAATAAAAGCCCGTAAATCCACGCTACAAAATACTAAAGCTGATCTCGAAGAGGACCCATACTCACGCTGGAGCAGAGGATGGTAATGATACAAATATTCATCATAGAGTGATAGATGTAATGGATTACGCAGTCTAGTTGAAGTGTACTGATATGAACCTCGAAGGGATTTCAAATTCATATTGTACAAGTGAATAGGATGGGTGCATGTCACTAGCAATAAAATCCTCTCTACATCATATGGTTTTGCCGCAGAACTCGTAACAGCCGCCATGGATTATTGTCATGGCGAAGACGACAGCCGAATTGGGTCCAGCTGAAATAGCTTCGTCCCAGAGGAATGTCTGTTATGCCAGTCGTTTCTGGTATTGTTCCTGATATATGAGATGCATCTTACTGTATGTTGTATGTTCCTGATAAATGAGATGCATCCTGCCGTATGTTGTATGTTCCTGATATATGAGATGCATCCTGCCGTATGTTGTATGTTCCTGATATATGAGATGCATCCTGCCGTATGTTGTATGTTCCTGATATATGAGATGCATCCTGCTGTATGTTGTATGTTCCTGATATATGAGATGCATCCTGCCGTATGTTGTATGTTCCTGATATATGAGATGCATCCTGCTGTATGTTGTATGTTCCTGATATATGAGATGCATCCTGCCGTATGTTGTATGTTCCTGATATATGAGATGCATCTTGCTGTATGTTGTGACAAATACCAATTCGCATGATTTTCGTTTTGCATGTCGAGTGTGTCGTTACAGTTTTCTTCCCATTGTCTCGTTATCTTGAAAGAAAATCTTTTCATTAATCTAGCAATATGAATGACATATGTAGTTGTAATCAATCGATGCTTACATCACATGCTATAATGCCATACAATGATGTTGCCGTATTGCTCTGTCAACTGCTGTTGGACGGTGCCCGGTGGACTTGCCTACATACATACATACATACATACATACATACATACATACATACATACATACATACATACATACATACATACATACATACATACATACATACATACATACATACATACATACATACATACATACATACATACATACATACATACATACATACATACATACATACATACATACATACATACATACATACATACATACATACATACATACATACATACATACATACATACATACATACATACATACATACATACATACATACATACATACATACATACATACATACATACATACATACATACATACATACATACATACATACATACATACATACATACATACATACATACATACATACATACATACATACATACATACATACATACATACATACATACATACATACATACATACATACATACATACATACATACATACATACATACATACATACATACATACATACATACATACATACATACATACATACATACATACATACATACATACATACATACATACATACATACATACATACATACATACATACATACATACATACATACATACATACATACATACATACATACATACATACATACATACATACATACATACATACATACATACATACATACATACATACATACATACATACATACATACATACATACATACATACATACATACATACATACATACATACATACATACATACATACATACATACATACATACATACATACATACATACATACATACATACATACATACATACATACATACATACATACATACATACATACATACATACATACATACATACATACATACATACATACATACATACATACATACATACATACATACATACATACATACATACATACATACATACATACATACATACATACATACATACATACATACATACATACATACATACATACATACATACATACATACATACATACATACATACATACATACATACATACATACATACATACATACATACATACATACATACATACATACATACATACATACATACATACATACATACATACATACATACATACATACATACATACATACATACATACATACATACATACATACATACATACATACATACATACATACATACATACATACATACATACATACATACATACATACATACATACATACATACATACATACATACATACATACATACATACATACATACATACATACATACATACATACATACATACATACATACATACATACATACATACATACATACATACATACATACATACATACATACATACATACATACATACATACATACATACATACATACATACATACATACATACATACATACATACATACATACATACATACATACATACATACATACATACATACATACATACATACATACATACATACATACATACATACATACATACATACATACATACATACATACATACATACATACATACATACATACATACATACATACATACATACATACATACATACATACATACATACATACATACATACATACATACATACATACATACATACATACATACATACATACATACATACATACATACATACATACATACATACATACATACATACATACATACATACATACATACATACATACATACATACATACATACATACATACATACATACATACATACATACATACATACATACATACATACATACATACATACATACATACATACATACATACATACATACATACATACATACATACATACATACATACATACATACATACATACATACATACATACATACATACATACATACATACATACATACATACATACATACATACATACATACATACATACATACATACATACATACATACATACATACATACATACATACATACATACATACATACATACATACATACATACATACATACATACATACATACATACATACATACATACATACATACATACATACATACATACATACATACATACATACATACATACATACATACATACATACATACATACATACATACATACATACATACATACATACATACATACATACATACATACATACATACATACATACATACATACATACATACATACATACATACATACATACATACATACATACATACATACATACATACATACATACATACATACATACATACATACATACATACATACATACATACATACATACATACATACATACATACATACATACATACATACATACATACATACATACATACATACATACATACATACATACATACATACATACATACATACATACATACATACATACATACATACATACATACATACATACATACATACATACATACATACATACATACATACATACATACATACATACATACATACATACATACATACATACATACATACATACATACATACATACATACATACATACATACATACATACATACATACATACATACATACATACATACATACATACATACATACATACATACATACATACATACATACATACATACATACATACATACATACATACATACATACATACATACATACATACATACATACATACATACATACATACATACATACATACATACATACATACATACATACATACATACATACATACATACATACATACATACATACATACATACATACATACATACATACATACATACATACATACATACATACATACATACATACATACATACATACATACATACATACATACATACATACATACATACATACATACATACATACATACATACATACATACATACATACATACATACATACATACATACATACATACATACATACATACATACATACATACATACATACATACATACATACATACATACATACATACATACATACATACATACATACATACATACATACATACATACATACATACATACATACATACATACATACATACATACATACATACATACATACATACATACATACATACATACATACATACATACATACATACATACATACATACATACATACATACATACATACATACATACATACATACATACATACATACATACATACATACATACATACATACATACATACATACATACATACATACATACATACATACATACATACATACATACATACATACATACATACATACATACATACATACATACATACATACATACATACATACATACATACATACATACATACATACATACATACATACATACATACATACATACATACATACATACATACATACATACATACATACATACATACATACATACATACATACATACATACATACATACATACATACATACATACATACATACATACATACATACATACATACATACATACATACATACATACATACATACATACATACATACATACATACATACATACATACATACATACATACATACATACATACATACATACATACATACATACATACATACATACATACATACATACATACATACATACATACATACATACATACATACATACATACATACATACATACATACATACATACATACATACATACATACATACATACATACATACATACATACATACATACATACATACATACATACATACATACATACATACATACATACATACATACATACATACATACATACATACATACATACATACATACATACATACATACATACATACATACATACATACATAGAGAAGAGAAGAGAGAGAGAGCGAGAGAGAGAAAGAGGGAGAGAGGCAGAAGAGGGAGAGAGAAGAGAGAGGGAGAGAGAGAGAGAGTGAGAGACAGAAGCGAGAAAGAGAAAGAGAGATGGGATGAGGAGAGAGAGAGAGCGAGCGAGGAGAGGCAGAGAGAGAGATGAGAGGGAGAGATATATTATATATATATCTATATATATTATATATTATTTATATATATATATAGCTTCCAAATTTACCACTAAAACTAGAATTTATAAACAGGCCATCGAGAGAGGAAGTGGTCAGATCAGCAGGATATGATGTTGGCGCGGCTTATCATAAATATGACTTATTTCAGTTTGTGGGTAGAAACGACTGAAAAGATGAGTTAGGGCTTCTTTCAGATATAATGGTGAAAGTACACAATATTGTCCTCACCATGCTTCCAGCAGAGCGGGAAGGGTGATGATATATATATTCACCATGATTTGCAGGAGAGTGCAGTTTTCAGTCAACAGATATGAGAGGACCAGGGAGGAAAGTAGATTAATTATGTGGACCAGAGCCAGGAAACTCTAGGAAGACTAACAGATAAGGACTAAAACTTAGAATGAGATGGGCCTTGTTGAATAATATCGAAGATGATAGAGAGCGTTAGAATGAAAATCCGCGAACTAGATTTTAGGGAAAATGAATATATAGAGGGACTCAGGATATGCTAAGGAGATAATATATATATACATATATACTCAGAATCTATTATATGACATTGTCACGTACATATTTAGGAGCGATAAAACTTCTATAGATCTGAGACTAAAGATATATAAATACATATTAGAAATGTACATATCTAAACACGATATCATATAACTTATATATGGCAATTATATATATATATGAATATATACCAGTAATATATCTATATATATCTTGCGATGATATATATACCAATATGCTCTAAATACCCCCATGTCCGTCTACTCTAATATTCTGATCTTTACTAAATCTGTTCCCTGGATCATACATTAAAATTTCCCTCCTGACTTTACCATATCGCCTTCTCTCTATCTCTCTCGAAATATATCCTATGATTTAGAACACCAGTCTTCCAATGGCATCTTGTAGACCATGGTATATTCTAAAGATGTACTCGGTATCTTCCTTACACCTTGGGTCCTTTTAAATCTCTCGGTCCATAGTACTCTACATCATAGGTACTATCTCTCCTTCGCTATGATATTTGTCGACGGCTTCTGTAACCTTATGAATGTATATAATGTTAATTATTATATGGGCTCTTGTATTCGTAAACGTAGACAAATGCGCGAGGTTCTTAGAGTTGAGCTTCAGGAGCTTATCGAGATTGAGTGCTTATTTCCCATGGATGTATGGCTGATGTAGTCTACCGGCGATGGCGTATCTGAGCATGCTGAGCCTCTACTGCGTAATTAGCCGGAAGTTTTTTTATCAGTAAAAGATATTGATTGTACAATTCCTCATAACGATGCTGATATCCCAAAGAGGTTGGCGAAGAGGACTAGTAAGGGATCTTGATTGTAGTTTGAGTCGATCAAAACTATGTGACCAAAGATCATGTTATAATAAGACTACTTTTGTGGATGCTACTGGACGCGCAGCAGCCAACCAACTTCGTTATGACTTACCAGTATGTCTGACTTGAAGTCAAACACAAATGGGCATTTCTGCGCTGCAATTGACAAAGGCCTTTCTACCCAGGAAATAAATGTTCTAGCATTTGTCTCTGGCTATATTGCCCGGATATTAAGTTGGGTGCAATATGCAGAAACAAAATTTCTGTAGTCAATGATATACCTGACCAGAAGAATTACCGAAGTGCAAAGGAAGGGCTGGTTGTCCCAAGCAAATCACTTGTAGATGAAATATGCAGGCTTAAGGAACATTCAAATTCATTGACACAGTATTATACAGTAAGCAAGTGAAAGCCAGAGTTGTAAGCATTCTAGCTAAAGAGGTCTTATTAGGGAAACTCCAAAGTGAATCATGCAGGTGTCATGTTGTGGTAATATGTATTATGGTGAACATCAGGTTGCATCATTCCCTGAGAAAGGCTAACTGTAAGTTAAGGGGCCATAAGGAGAGAATAAATCGTAAGACATTGAAACTTTGTGCTCTTATTTGTTTTAAGTGATGTCGTATGTGTAGATTTCCGAAAAATGAAATATTGATATTTGTTTACTTAGTTCCTTGAAAGCCCTCTATGGCAGATGTACAGGACTATTCTATCATAAAACCACACCAGTATATAGAACTACTGCACTTTAGATTGTAGTGGTGGGGGGAGCTTGTCGAACAAAGGTGTCCCTGGATATACTGATAGAATGGTTGGTTGCATGGTACTCCAATCAGATGTGTGTGTAAGATGGGGCAGAACTATGTCTTGCTGATTTGGTGTGTTTAATGGCATAAGACAGTGAGGCATATTGTCAACCTATCTGTTCAGTGGTTATATGGTTGAATTAAGTTTTAAATTATTGTTGTGTTCAGTGTAGTTTTAGTGTGCTTGTTGTTAATCTTCTAATGTCTGATGATTTCATTTCATTTGTTGTTGTTCTGAGTAAGATATTAAGACTGAGAGTTTTAGTTGTAGTGACCTTAAATATATATATATATATATATATATATATATATATATATATATATATATATATATATATAGTGAGACAGAGAGAAGAGAGAGAGAGCGAGAGAGTTAATGATGATTAAATTCATGATGCATCAATGTTTTTAGTATATGTTATGTCCTGAAATAATTCATTATTATATTGTTATTCATAATAAGCAAGATTACATGTACTACATAATAAAATCATACGTCTGCACAAGGTACCCCATCAACCGACAATGCAGCTTGTTGATTCGGTGGAGGTTCGGGTGACAAATCAAATATCATTTAATCGGGAAATCATGAGCATGTATTTAAATCAGCTTCTTTTATTCCGCCGCAAATATGTCCACACTAATGACAAAACCAATATGATTCAGATTAATCTTTTAAAATCAAATAAGGGTAGACTAGACGTCCGACTGTGTCTTAAAAAGGGGTAAATTCAGCACTACAGAACGTCTGAGTAAGTATGTATTTTACCGTCCGATCGGGGCTAGGCCTGGTGTAGATACTGATATTTGCGACTTCATAAAAAAATATTGTAGTTAATAAATCGTCAAACAAATTGATAAGAATAGTAATTGGCTTTGTTTTTATGTATTGGCTCTATCAAAAAGTCGTTAAATTTTAGAAATAAAGCGGTATTTTTGAGTACGTCCCATCGCCGATCGATCGTTTACCATTGAGCCACGCGCTTTTGTTTACATTTTAGCTTCCACGAAACCGGGCGGCGCGCTGGTCGCGAGCTTCACAACAGAAACGTCCGAGTCGGGTATCTTATTATAACAAGGTCTTTGGATAGACATTGCCCTTCAAAGATGGATCCTTCCTGCCTCTACCAAGGGAGCTGGCAAATACGAAGGCTATTATCAATGTTAAGAATACGGAAGACTACTACATTCTATGGTCTATTGAGGCGGCTAAACATCCTGTCGATAAAAACCTTCAGAGGACATCTAAGTATAATATTCAATTCACAGACATAGGCTTCTTAAGTACACGGGGGTTGAACTACAAAAACTCACTGACTATGATAAACACCTGTTCATAGAGAAAGGCCTACGAGGCGGAATTATAATGGTGTATCGTAGACACGCTGAAGCTAGAAATCCATATAATGAGGGCCTCGAGAAGGATAAACCCACGAGCTATATTTATTACCTTGACGCTACTAACTTGTGTGGGTGGGCTTAGCTCCGGTCGAACGATAATATAAATATATACCTATATATGTCTACTCAGACGTCTTGTAGGGCTAGGGTGGGCTATGAGTCAACCACTCCCAATTGGGTCAATTAAGTGCGTAAATAGCCAGGAGCAGCTCGCTCCCCTAAAATACAGGACCATCCAGATAATGCTAAAACAGGATATATACTAGAGGTTGACCTTGAATACCTTTTTGAGTTACATAATGATCACAATGATTAACCACTGGCTCAAGAGAAAATAACTGCAAAATAAATTGTTGCTAACGGCGACTTTGAAAAGGACCTTTACAAGCTGATGAATAACTCCGATTTTGGTACGAAGGCGATTAGACGTTAAAAATTTTCGAGCTGTAGAAGAGAAAAAACAATAAGCAAGCATGTTGTCAGTTCAACCTATGAACGCCACAAAATAATCAATAGCTACCAGGCTGCTCTAAATATATATAAAACCAGCCTAGTTACAATCCGCCCGATGTATGTAGGCATGTGCATACTAGACCTCTCCAAATACCTAATATAAGACTTCTATTAAAATACAACGAAATCGAAATATGATAGCGATCTTAGGCTGCTATACACATGCACTGACTTGCTGCTTATGGAGATCCACTCAGCTGACATATTCGAAGATATGAAGGCTATCCTGGCAGTTTTTGATACAAGCAGTTACCTACCTGACAGCGCACTACACAGCACCGATAATAAGAAGGTCTTGGGGAAAATGAAGGATGAGTGGGCAGGTGTGCCTAAAAAGGAGTATGTTGGCCTACGGCCTAAGATGTACTCTATCCTGATGTGTGATGCTTGTGAGATTAAAAGGCTAAAGTAGTTAAAAAAAAATTATCACCTATGCCATAAACAGTATATAGAGGCCCTATTCACAATGAAACAGTTCCGTCGTGGAATGAACATGCTGCGTGAGTGTCACAAGATGTATGGCCTACGTCCCTGTCCCTCACTCCGTTTAACGTTAAGCAGCAGATAACCGTGAACGGCATAGACAACTTGACCTACAGTCACGTTACTTTACCGGCAAATTAATGTGGCGATGTCCGGGCAGCTTGCTGCCGACTGGACCATACACGCCTTTCAGAGGTAGCCATTATAATGGTAACCCTAACCAAATTTGCGCTGACTCAAAGAGAAGTCGGGCTTTGCGGTGGGCTGGGCCCAACCCCACTTTCTCTCGAGTGAAACTCAACCTTAAAAACAACAAAAGTGAGCTGGGAGCAAAAACATCGTCCAGTATAAACCAACATTTTGAGTTAAGCATTGATAAAAAGCGGTGGGCCAGAACCGAATACAAAATCCTGTATAAGTCATTATTTTACGCGTAGCCCTGTTGGGGGTCACCTTAGAAAACACCAAAAGTGACAGGGAGCAGAAATAAAAAAAACCTGTATAAGCCGTAATTTATTGTCTAGTGTGTTGAAAAGAGGTGGGCCAGGACCGCTAGTCTCTATACGACTTAAATAGAAGGAGGAGCAGTTTTTAAAAGTCATTATGTGCAGCTAGCGATGAATCAATTCAAACCCTCAATATAAGTACAAAAACATTACCAAGTCACCACTTGCAAATGCTGACCAACTGGATATTATCATGACAAACAATATCAAATATCAACGTCAATATGAGCACACTGATAAAGGGGACGAAGGCAATCAAACATATTGAAGAGGAAATGAAGCAAGATCTGAAATTGCACAGAGAAAGTAATAAGGGTATTAAGGATAAACATGTAAAGAAGAAGAGCGCTGGCGAATTAAGCGAACAATTTAAGTGAATTGATATGTAACCTAATCCCAACTGAATGAAAAAACAACTCGCGGTCTGACGAAAACAAAAGTTTATATAGACGCAAACGTTAAGGGTTAAAAGGGTCAACTGCAGAAAAATGTCAAAGATACGGGGAAAATGAAGTAAATATGGCGTATACAATCGTCACAAAAGTAGTGAGAATCGAGAATAGATCACATGCAAGTTTCGCATGCAACAGCAGTAATGAAAGAGAAGTTATCTCAAGTATTTGATCTAGCACTCCCATGCCGCAATTAACAGACGATGAAGGTTTCTCTAAGAAACTTTGGGCGGACAAAGCTTGGTGTGTGTTTGCGAGATTCAAAACGCCAAAAGGACGAGAGTCAAAAACAAAGGAAGTTGACCCCTAAAGTAACATGGTGAAGACACTATTGTGTTTGAGGCCCTCCATGGAATCATTAAATATCTAAACTGGTTAATTAAGCCGTTCCAAATGTTTAGAAGATCCCGGAAAAGCTGGACATGTCAGTAGCAACCAATGGTCGACAACAAGGTGAAAAGTCCCATGAAAGCCAAGGAGGAAAACATTGCACTCGAACCCATTCAGCTAGCATCCTGTGTGCCATAATAATCACGGGCAACATTGGACATTGTACTAGAAGAAACCCACATTCAAGTAATAGTCACATAATACACCACATAAGTAGTGAGGAAGAACGAACCCTCAAGCGTCAGCACGTGTAAGTATTTTATGCTTGAAAAGATAGTGTTACCACAAAAGCACCAAAACTATTCGACGGAATTGCTCTCAAACAATCACAGATTATAATAGCATCTGAAACCCATTCCAATCGCCGGAGATTTACCAAAACAACGCAAGACCTATTTCAGGTGGGATCACAATTCTTTAAAATGCTCAAGGGGACAGTTCAATAGAGGAATAATAATCGTTATTAAAGACTCCGACATAATTCTATGGCAAACAGCTTATTATGGGAGTATATCGCAGTCCCATTAGCAGCACTCAAAACAATGACAAAACCTATTAAACAACATGCGCAGAGACCAGGTATAAACAGATAGGCTTTTAGCCTTGTATTCACCGAGGGGGATAATCCTGAGTTATGGTGTATCGCTGTATCAGTTGATAAACCCAATCTATTACACAGTACAGTGGATTTCATTGCATTAAATGACGCCTTTTTGTACCAACATGTAAATTTCCATGGATAAAAGCGTAAATTCAGTTTGTTACACCTAGCCTTTAGACACGAAGAATCAATGGCCGAAGAAAAATGTAAGCATGCTGATCCAGCCAAGAGATACTATATTGCTTCATTGTTATGCTATGCAGATGTAACCAGTGCTATAAAATAGAGAAACCTACATGGAGTATACACACACAGAGCTTTGATAGGTACAAGGAACGTGATTTGAAATCTATTTGAGAATAGATAAGCAGCTAAGGTACGTTTATACATACATATATACACAGATATCTGCTACTGTTGTTGCTTTACTTCCAGATTACTCCTTGCAGTTTTGCATTTTAATGAAAACTCCAATAGAGCTGAGGCAGGCACTCAACAATGCCAGTCACAATGGTGAGTGTCCTTTCCAAAGTTCAGACAGGGGGATCCAGTGGTGAAGCCTGTCAAAGTTCCCATCACTTTTGGTTGGTATATATCACAGGATTTGTTGTTCAATATATGTAAATATGAGTTAAACAATAATGTAATGCTGGCATTTATTAAGATAAATTTATTATAAGTCTCCGCTGTTCCATTTAATGATTCAAAGACAATTTATTAACTGGTTATGCTTCAGATTATGTTGACAACCTCTTTACTGAAGTGTTTGTGCTTCGTGAGAAATATCCCAGTTACACACTGGCGAAAGTTCTTTCGGCGGAAAGGAGTGTTCCGCCCCCTATTGCTGCTCAATTTGAAAAGCCAGCAAAGGACATCCTTGTGAGAGCACACCGATGCCGCTTCAATCATGCAAACAAAATCTCCTCAGCTACTTTCTAGGTATACTCTGTAAAGGCCCTCTGGGTCTGGGAATGTAGATCTTATTTTGTTTATGACACATGATGGCAATACTTTTCTGTTATGTCTACCTAATCTGTGCCACACCCAGTAGATGAAACGGCGATAGGCCAAATATCTGAATAACCTGGAGCAAAAAAGAAATGATCATTTCTTAGGGAAATATGAAAATAATGCTTTTTTAACTCTTTTTTTTTGTCAACTATGTACTCAAGATATAAATGTATTGCTGGTTTTGCTGTTTGTTGTCATGTAGCACTGAACGTGATTACCAAATGTATTGCACTACATGGACACTTGGGATACACATTGTCCATGTCCAGAAGTGGCTGTGTGTCTTATATGTGCTTCAATAAAGGCATAACTTACTCATTTGTGTTAACATCACCCCCTATAGGTCCATCGATCTGTATGTACTCGAATTTAGATGCAAGCAGAACGTAATGATCCAAGCAGTTGGACTTGAACCCTGGATGCTCAGTAATACATGGCCACTCTTCCATTGTTGCCAGAGTCTTCGGGCAATTTCGACATCAAACACATTTCCGCAATGTGGTCATCTGATCGCAGTTGTGACAGCTACACCTGAAAGGTTGCCCAAATCAAGCTTTAGCCATTTTGAACTCCAAGTTAGATCAATCACATAACAAATGCTGACCCAGCAGTCCATGTTGGTCCATGATTCACAAATTCTTCTGAGCATTCTGACTTTATTTGTGAGCAAAAGAGTAGACTTATTCTTTTAAATATACACTGATGAGAGATATATTAACAGGAAGTCTAAATTCTGAAAGGGGCCAGTTCACAGGCACCCAAGTCAATTCTATATATTATCATACATGTCACTATCGCTCGGGGAACGCGCTGGGTGAATTTATTGACTTGGGTGTGTGGGCCAGATAGACCCCATTACACGGAATTGTTATTTCTACCGGTGCTAATCCATTTAGACTAATAGAGACGAAAAATTTCTACCCACCACACTTCCACTGGCCTGAACGTCAAAGCGTCTTTGCTGCATTCATTTTCCGAATCGGAATCCGTTTCTGCGCTCCCAACATCATCATCTGACTCGGTTGTTATTCGCAATCGTGTGGGCTCAAATAAATACCCACGGACATCATTAATGAGGCTTCATAATCTTCATCTGATGACGACATGTTAATAGATACCAATCAGTAGGAAGGAAAGTTGCAGAAAAAAAATCGCGGATCGTAATTTTTCTCAGTTTCCGAAATACCGCCTTCGAATTTGTTTTGGGACGAGCCGTAAACGTGACGCCACGCGACATGCCTCCTAGCGACCAACTGGTGCAAAATGGACTCTGGGAATTCAATCGGAATTAAACCCGAGCACCACATTCTCAGCGGATTTATGTCCACAGTACTTGAGAGAATGTAAAATTATCTACCGTAGTTTGATTAAAAGATATTTTCCTACAAATCGGATATGCCAAAAAACATTAGTTTTGATCTTTAAATGACCACATGTCCTGATGCGGATAACCATTTATATATTCACTATCGTTGCCGTTCCCCCAGTGAAAGGAGAAAAAAGCAGAATATTGTGCATGTCCTGTGTTCTGTAGACAATTCATGAAAATGCTTGATTCGCATTCACACTATATGATTTAAGTTCAGACAGGTGAAATCTGGATTATGCTCAATATCTATAAAATAATTCCATTTTAATATTAATATTACAGGATTGCGTTAACGATCAGACAAAGGCAGTTTATGAATCAGGTATTTTGTGGCAGTAAGCTCATGCCGCAGTTCTGCATGGGGCCGGGTGTCTTGATTTGAACCATTCATCAGTCATCACATAATCCCACGAAGAGTATTTGCTGTAAAAGTTTTGCGAGCGAAGGTCGCAATAAAAATGTAGAAAAACGATGTGCCACCACACAGCATGCACATTCTGATGATATCAATGCTTTCCGGCTCATTGTTTGTATTGAATGCTCATGTTTTAAATTGATTTGTATATCTAATGATTATCTATATGTAATGGGTTGTTTAAGTCAACCACGTGGATTAGCAATAACGTCATTATTGCACTATACTATGGTGTACATAGCAGAGATGCATCGGCATCCCGTGGTTATACATGGACAGCCACACAGGAAGGCAACGTTCAGAACATTGACCTTGACTGAAATATGAGCAGCATCAGAATTTGGCTATAAAACGCAAACCCATTCATGAGTACACTAGTCTATCATTAGCACATCATTGCTTGAATAATTATAAACATTTTATTCATTATTGCATGATAACACTAACATATATATACTATTATGTTGAGGTTATACAGGGACAGACATCTAGGCTGGAACCTACTCTTGAAATCGGATTTCTCGATTTAAATGTATACTGGAACTGAATTAGGCTTTTTAAGACGCCAGTCTAGTCGCGGCATGCAGCATCGCGCTCGTTTGCTGCAATTATATTGGTCAATGGCTCCACGGTACACGGTGTGTATGGTCCGGTTGGATGAGCATTTTCAGTCATTACAATGGCAAATACTGCAATCAAAAATTCACCTTCACATGATATTTAGAGACACGATTTTAAAAGGCAAATATTTGACCCTCGGCGGAAATTCTACACCAGAACTCGACATAATGCATTCATTCATGTTCATTTGCTAGATCAAAATGTGTGATGATATTGCAGATATTAACTATCCTCGTGCTTATCATAATAAAACCACCAATTCCTATATTTTTGTATTCATTGGAACTGTGTCGACAAGCAAACAAAGGAATCGGATTGCATATAAGCCAACACCAGCATTGTACAGTAATATATCGCCGGGCCTATAGAAAGGAGTCCGGATCAGCGCAGGTTTCCGCTTATATGAGTATTTCTGGGCAGGGAATATGATTTCAATCGTAGTTTAACTCTGCATTCTCCATGTTGAGTGGGCGTTTTATAATCGTCTATCCAGCTGCTTATTGTTGTCTCCGTGGATGGGGTTAAAACCTGGTTATAGAGGGTTATTCCAAATACGTCTACATATTACCGCGAATTCCAGACAGCAGCCGCATTACCAGACATTACTGAAGAGCGTCACCTGTGGTTCAACGTTAGATGGCATCGCCTGGGAATATGAGCTCTGCTGAAATATTCATGCACATTCCTACCACTCTGTATATCAGCACTTGGTACCGCCTATTCAGCTTTGACAGCTATTACATGAATATAATGGGGTAAAGATCTTTGGAGAAACGTTTGCATGTATGTATGTATGTATGTATGTATGTATGTATGTATGTATGTATGTATGTATGTATGTATGTATGTATGTATGTATGTATGTATGTATGTATGTATGTATGTATGTATGTATGTATGTATGTATGTGTATGTATGTATGTATGTATGTATGTATGTATGTATGTATGTATGTATGTATGTATGTATGTATGTATGTATGTATGTATGTATGTATGTATGTATGTATGTATGTATGTATGTATGTATGTATGTATGTATGTATGTATGTATGTATGTATGTCTGTATGTATGTATGTATGTATGTATGTATGTATGTATGTATGTATGTATGTATGTGTATGTATGTATGTATGTATGTATGTGTCTGTATGTATGTATGTATGTATGTATGTATGTATGTATGTATGTATGTATGTATGTATCCTGTCTGTATGTATGTATGTATGTATGTATGTATGTCTGTCTGTCTGTATGTATGTATGTATGTATGTATGTATGTATGTATGTATGTATGTATGTATGTATGTATGTATGTCTGTATGTCTGTATGTATGTGTCTGTGTCTGTATGTATGTATGTGTGTGTATGTATGTATGTATGTATGTATGTATGTATGTATGTATGTATGTATGTATGTATGTATGTATGTATGTGTATGTATGTATGTATGTATGTATGTATGTATGTATGCTGTATGTATGTATGTATGCATGTATGTATGTATGTATGTATGTATGTATGCATGTATGTATGTATGTATGTATGTATGTATGTATGTATGTATGTATGTATGTATGTATGTATGTATGTATGTATGTATGTATGTATGTATGCATGCATGCATGCATGCATGCATGCATGCATGCATGCATGCATGCATGCATGCATGCATGTATGTATGTATGTATGTATGTATGTATGTATGTATGTATGTATGTATGTATGTATGTATGTATGTATGTATGTATGTATGTATGTATGTATGTATGTATGTATGTATGTATAAACGTACCTTAGCTGCGTATCTACTCTCAAATAGATTTCTAAATCCCTGTCCTTGTACCTATCAAAGCTCTCGTGTGTGTATACTCCATGTAGGTTTCTCTATTTTATAGCACTGGTTACATCTGCATAGACCGTACACAATGAAGCATTATATAGTAACCCTGATCTCTTGGCTGGATCAGCATGCTTACATTTTTCTTGTTCGGCCGTTGATTCTTAGTGGGTAAAAAAAGGCCAGGACCGGTGTCACAAACTGAAATTACGGAGGAGCAGTTTTTAAAAGTCATTATTGCACATGTTGGTACAAAAAAGGCGTCATTTAATGCAATGAAATCCACTGTACTGTGTAATAGATTGGGTTTATCAACTGATACAGCGATACACCATAACTCAGGATTATCCCACTCTGTAAATACAAGGCTAAAAGCCTATCTGTTTATAACTGGGATCTGCGCATGTTGTTTAAGTAGGTTTTGTCATGTTTTGAGTGCTGCTAAAGGGACTGCGATATACTCCCATAATAAGCGTTTGCCACAACTTCTTAGAATTATGTCGGAGTCTTTAATAACAATTGAATCCTCTATTGAACTGTCCCCTGAGCATTTTAAAGAATTGTGACGCCACCTGAAATAAGGTTGTTTTGGTAAATCTCCGGCGATTGGAATGGGTTTCAGATGCTATTATAATCTGTGATTGTTTGAGAGCAATTCCGTCGAGTATGGTGCTTTTGTGGTAACACTATCTTTTCAAGCATAAAATACTTACACGTGCTGACGCTTGAGGGTTCGTTCTTCCTCACTACTTATGTGGTGTATTATGTGACTATTACTTGAATGTGGGTTTCTTCTAGTACAATGTCCAATGTTGCCCGTGATTATTATGGCACACAGGATGCTAGCTGAATGGGTTCGAGTGCAATGTTTTCCTCCTAAGGCTTTCATGGGACAAACCTTGTTGTCGACCATTGGTTGCTACTGACATGTCCAGCTTTTCCGGGATCTTCTAAACATTTGGAACGGCTTAATTAACCAGTTTAGATATTTGCTGATTCCATTGAGGGCCTCAAACACAATAGTGTCTTCACCATGTTACTTTAGGGGTCAACTTCCTTTGTGTTTGACTCTCGTCCTTTTGGCGTTTTGAATCTCGCAAACACACACCAAGCTCCGCCCAAAGTTTCTTAGAGAAACCTTCATCGTCTGTTAATTGCGGCATGGGAGTGCTAGATCAAATACTTGGGATAGCTTCTCTTTCATTACTGCTGTTGCATGCGAAACTTGCATGTGATCTATTCTCGATTCTCACTACTTTTGTGACGATTGTATACGCCATATTTACTTCATTTTCCCCGTATCTTTGACATTTTTCTGCAATTGACCCTTTTAACCCTTAACGTTTGCGTATATATAAACTTTTGTTTTCGTCAGACCGCGAGTTGTTTTTTCATTCAGTTGGGATTAGGTTACATATCAATTCACTTAAATTGTTCGCTTAATTCGCCAGCTCTCTTCTTCTTTACATGTTTATCCTTAATACCCTTATTACTTTCTCTGTGCAATTTCAGATCTTGTTTCATTTCCTCTTCAATATGTTTGATTGCCTTCGTCCCCTTTATCAGTGTGCTCATATTGACTTTGATATTTGATATTGTTTGTCATGATAATATCCAGTTGGTCAGCATTTGCAAGTGGTGACTTGGTAATGTTTTTGTACTTATATTGAGGGTTTAAATTGATTCATCGCTAGCTGCACATAATGACTTTTAAAAACTGCTCCTCCTTCTATTTAAGTCGTATAGTGACTAGCGGTCCTGGCCCACTTCTTTTTAACCCACTAGACAATAAATTACGGCTTATACAAGGTTTTTTGATTTCTGACTTCTCTTTGAGTCATCGCAAATTTGGTCAGGGTTACCATTATAATGGCTACCTCTGAAAGGCGTGTACGGTCCAGCCGGCAGCAAGCTGCCCTGACTCTGCCACATTAATTTGCCGGTAAAGTAACGTGACTGTAGGTCAAGTTGTCTATGCCGTTCACGGCTATCTGCCGCTTAACGTTAAATGCGGAGAGGGACAGGGATGTAGGCCATAAATCTTGTGACCCTCAGTGCGCAGCATGTTCATTCCATGACGGAACTGTTTCATTGTGAATAGGGCCTCTATATACTGTTTATGGCATAGGTGTTAAAAAAATTTGACCACTTTAGCCTTTTTAATCTCACAAGCATCACACATCAGGATAGAGTGCATCTTAGGCTGTAGGCCACCATACTCCTCTATAGACACACCTGCCCACATACCTACATACACCGGGCGGATTGGAACTAGGCTTGTTTAATACATATTTAGAGCAGCCAGGTATCTATTGATTACTTTGTGGCGTGCATAGGTTGGACTGACAACAAGCTTGCTTTTTTGTTTTTTCTTCTACGGCTCGAAAATTTTTTAACTTTTAATCGCCTTCGTAGATTCTCCATTGTTTTACCAAGAGGTCCTTTTCAAAGTCGCCGTTAGCAACCATTCATTTTGCAGTTATTTTCTCTGGAGCTAGTGGTTAATCATTGTGATCATTATGTAACTCAGAAGGGTATTCAAGGTCAACCTCTATTATATATTCTGTTTTAGCATTTTTTTGATGGTGCTGTATTTTAGGGCAGCGAGCTGCTCCTAACTATTCACGCACTCAATTGACCCAATTGGGAGTGGATGACTCATAGCCCATTAAGGCTAGTAACGTCAAGGTATTAATATAGCTCGTGGGTTTATCCTTCTCGAGACCCTCAACATATGGATTACTACCTTTAGCGAGTCTACGAGACACCATGCTAATTCCGCCTCGTAGGAATATGTGTTTATCATAGTCAGTGAGTTATTCGAGCTCAACCTCTGTGTTCTTAAGAAGCGCGTCCCATGACAGACGTATGTCTGTGAATTGAATATTATACTTAGATGGCCTCTGAAGGCTTTTATCGACAGGATGTATAGCCGCCTCAATAGACCATAGAAGGTAGAAGTCTTCCGTATTCTTAACATTGATGATAGTCAGCTCACTTGGTAGAGGCAGGTAGGATCCACCCTTGAACGGCAATGTCTATCCAAATAGTTTTGACCGACTCAAACTCTCAGCAAGATCCCTTATTAGTCCACTTCTCCAACCTCTCTGGGATATAAGCATTGCTACTAGGAATTGCACTATCAATATCTTTTGCTGATAAAGCAACTTCCTGCTAATTTCTCAGTAGAGGCTCAGCATCCTCAGATACGCCATAAGCCTCACCTCCATGGCAAATTAGCACTTAATCCCGTTAAGCTCCTGAAGCTCAACTCTAAGAACCTCACGCATTTGTTTAAGTTTACGAATACAAGAACGTCACCAAATAGGGGATGACCCTCCGGCACGTTCATCTTAAACATGTATACAGAATCGTCTGCACACACAGAATGAATAAATTATCACCAAACGAGGATAAAACCAGTCTATTGGCATTGACTCAATCATCATATTGACGGGGCCTGGCATCCTACAGATATCAGTCGGATGGCTGTTTCACACCCTATATCAAACTGTTCTAGCTGTTACTAGAAAACACCAACCGCCACCGTAGTATATCGCCTTGAATCCGGACGCTGCTATTGACCTCATGATTCGGTACACTCTATTGGTCCTAACGAGCTATGCGCCCGGTCTAAAAACGTGACTGCTTTATATTGTGGAGGATTTTTCACTTCCTGGGTCGAATGAATGCTTGTCGTGCGTGGTAGGTGGATGTCTTTCTCACGCCCGCCATCTGAAACACGACTGGGCATGGCGTGGTCTAGCCCTACAAGACGTCTGCGTAGACAAGACGTCTCCGTAGACGTCTTACCGTTTTTCGAAACAACGCAATGCGAATATTTTTAGATCGATTCAGACAACTACCAAGCACAAAACATACACAAGTGATGGAGTTATAGAATGCAATGATGTTTTACGGACGATTTTATCCCTTTTGGGCGGGGGATTTCATCCATGGTAATTTTTTATAGTTCGATCAATTTGGGAAGCGGTAAAAAGTCAGAAACACAGCAACATGTTTGTTTACAGAATGACGAAGTCTAATGCTAAGCCCGGGGGGGGGGGGGGGGCACTTAAGTGTAAGGATATAGTATACATGTGCCGCACGAAGGGGGGGTGGTTTTTTCGACATCTCGACTTTTACGACGGGTTAGACAATCGCATAATACCTTGTACGATGGAGTATACTTTTTCTCATTCTCAACGAGTTCAACGGGTACGGGATTTCGAGGGTCCCGCGGCACACTCCTATCCAAGTTAGGGTAAGTGCCCCCCACTTGGGATGCTAAGGCAATGCGGGAAATCGCGAGAATTAATAGTTTCCAAAATGGCAGACTTCGTATCGCGATTTGTTCGGAAACGAACTATCGATGGCATTCATTGAAGAATAGCGTCGAGTGGTGGTAAGTTTGTTGGAGCGAAAGGTCTATTTTTTGTAAAGGCTCTTGATATATGTTATTTTCTAGGTGCGAAATATAGCCCCTCGCGAGATATAGTCCAAACGAGATATCGCCGACTGTGTTTGACTAACTCTTCGTAACGGTATAAATTCATGTTACCGTTACACGGAGCTAGGCGTGGTCAAAGCGAGCTTCGTCTCCTTGGCGGCTTGCAGCATCAGCTACTTTACCTTCATCTCCAGGACCAAAATAGTATATTGCTGACAGTCAGATTATCCGCATCGGTGCTGCCATAGCAACATGGCGATCCCAGATTTGGGCCCCCTAGGCGATCCCAGATTTGGGCCCCCTAGGGATGGTTATTGCCGTGGACGATCGGTAAGCCCAAGTTTCTGCTTAACGCAGTGATTCTTTGTGGTTGATGCGGAGGAAATTCTGACCTGTTGGTATAGACGATTCCCATGGGCCTGGATTCATCCTCTGTTTTAGCAAGCAGCTTTAGCTTGGCGGGAAGCGGGTAACGATACCATTAAAGATGACACTGGAAACACTGGCAGCACCTACGCCGAGTTATAAAACGAGGCTCAAGTGCTAGCGTCATCTAGAGTGCAGAGCTGCAATAGTATAACCTCCACTCCAAAAGGACATTCCATGCAGTACTGCGTCACTAGCTTAGCGCTCAGGTCCATGATCCAATCTCTGATCATAGGCGACGAGATCAATCCATGAATACTGAAGTCGAATAAATACTATTGTGAATGAATACCCATGTGATATATCACTGGGAGATAATGGTCGTCACCCGACTCGTTGCCTCGCTGGTGTTTGTGCCTTCCCCTAGCGTTAAGTGCATTTAATGAACCGGACACTTCCGATCAAAGATTGCGCTTCAGTGAGCACGCAGCGGCGCACACGCATTCGTTGAGAGAAAAAATTAGTTAACCGGTAACTTAAAACTGATCTACCTGGCAAATTCAGAGGTGCATAATAACATTATTTATATTGGACGCACCTATGTAACGGTATGCAGCAGCCTATGTAAATGTGTGCTTTGTGTCGCTGCGTGATGTTGCTGATTTGAATAATTTATACAATATACATACAACACATGGACGATTGTTTAAGATACAAGAGTCTCCTTATAAGACTTTGCCCCTAATACATACTTGGGGGACGTAATCGAGTTTGCCGCAAAGATTCTGCAATGGTGCTTAGTACGTTTTTGTTCTTAAATGTTAGTTTATGGAGATCACATGTTAGGTTTCGCCCTTTGCCGGAGGCAGACGAAGGGTCATGTCTCTGTCAAGGTCAACCAAAGGACGTTAAGAAATTCCCACGGACCTCCCACTCCTTCCAGGAGTCGCATTAGGGCAATTTGTTTAACAATACATCTTCCTTTGTGGGGGCAGAAATGAGGGAACGTCCAGATAGGCTGTTGCTCTATTGCACTGCAGCATGACAAGGCACACTAATTGGTTGAAGCAGTTAGGAAGAAACTGCAGTCAGAATGAATATATAAACGGAAGGTGGCGATCTACAAGCAATGTCGGTAATGCTTCCCCGGAATATTTAATCTTTAATCCAGGAGGAGTGAACTGTAACTAACGTGTATGCTCCTCTGCGTCATCTATCTGTCTATGACTAGGTGATACCAAGCAGCTGAAACTAGAATTTACCTAGCGACACGCGGTTATTGACAAAGAATCCTTCGGGGTGAATTAAGTCATGGATTAGCCTGACTAAACAGGAGTTGAACTATTGCGCTGAGTGCTCATATTATCGCCGGTACTGTTGACTTAAACGTAATGGTGATGGTCATTTTCAGAATTATCTTCTACTTTTGAGAAAATATTGGTTTACAAAGGTATTTTATAATTTTTCGCGGAGAACACTTGGCGTTTGCGTAAAGACTGGTATTTGATTGCCGCTTATCAAACGCTTATTTGTAAATTACATAAACTATTTTTGGTTAATGGCTGCTGACACTCACGCCTAAAAATGTGAATAAATGCTTACCAATATTGACAAAGATCAGAGATAGATAGTAAATGCTACTCTTAACGACGAAAATTTGCTACTCTTAGACGACGAAACACTTTGATATGGGGGGCTAAAAATTCCATTCCCAGCAACCAAGACGCTACCCCTCCATCTAATTCAACAACCCGATGCTACCTCTCTCACTAATCAACAACCACGCTCTATGTGCTATCGCTACCCCTCCATCTAATTCCACGCTCTAATGCTATCTACCCCTCCATCTAATTCAACAACCGCTCTATGTGCTATCGCTACCCCTCCATCTAATTCAACAACAACCAGGCTCTATGTGCTATCGCTACCCCTCCATCTAATTCTATCGCTACCCTTCCAACAACACGCTCTATATGCTATCTATCACTACTACCCTCCATATAATTCAACAACCAGGCTCTATGTGCTATCGCTACCCCTCCATCTAATTCAACAACCACGCTCTATGTGCTATCGCTACCCCTCCATCTAATTCAACAACCACGCTCTATGTGCTATCGCTACCCCTCCATCTAATTCAACAACCACGCTCTATGTGCTATCGCTACCCCTCCATCTAATTCAACAACCACGCTCTATACCCCTCCATCTAATTCAACAACCACGCTCTATGTGCTATCGCTACCCCTCCATATAATTCAACAACAATTACGCTCTATGTGCTATCGCTACCCCTCCCAATTCCATCTAATTCAACAAACCAGCTCTATGTGCTATCTCTACCCCTCCATCTAATTCAACAACCACGCTCTATGTGCTATCGCTACCCCTCCATCTAATTCAACAACCACGCTCTATGTGCTATCGCTACCCCTCCATCTAATTCAACAACCAGGCTCTATGTGCTATCGCTACCCCTCCATCTAATCTATCGCAACAACCCTCTATATGCTATCGCTAATCCATCTAATTCACAACCACGCTCTATGTGCTATCGCTACCCCTCCATCATGTGCTATCGCCGCCATCTATGTGCTATCGCTACCCCTCCATCCACTAATGTCAACAACCACCCTCTGTGTGTGCTCTACCTCCCCATCCAATGCTATCGCTACCCCTCCATCTAATTCAACACACCACGCTCTCCTGTCGCTGCTATCGCTACCCCTCCATCAATCCACAGCCTAATCGCTACCTCCCCATCCAATCCCCAGCCACCCTCTGTGTGTGTCCTGTCGCTACGTCCCCATCCAAACCTCTTATCAACGACCACCAGCCGAGTCCTATGGCCGTCTTTACCTCTTACCAATGACCACCAGCCGAGTCCTATGGCTGCCTCTACCTCTTACCAACGACCACCAGCTGTGTCCTATCGCTGCCTCTCCCTCTAATCGATCAACAAACCCTTCCATTGGCATCGCGCCGCTTAAGAACGAGATGCCCATAGGACATGGGTGAACTTGGCCCTCGGAATCTTTTTAAAATTTCAACAACCAAAATTGACCAAGTTACTCAAGATTTATCGATAAACTATGATTCAGAGGCTGACAACAAGGAAAAGCATATTTTCATATTTAATAGTACCGCGGCCTGCCGTACTTGCCGCACCACGCGCATCCCGAGCCGAGAGCAGATTCCTTTGTTCAGCGCGGGAGGCAGGCTGTTGTAAACAAGCCAGCGCCGAGCCATCAGAAATGACACCCACTGTACTTCAAACTTACTTAATGAGAGAACTGTCATATATTTTGAGCAGAAATTTTACACCTATGTTCAGAATTGAATGGGCTTCCTTCGAGCGCAGACAAATTCACGATACGACCATTCACGTCGGACGAACGTCGCTATAACTTCAGATTTGAGTACGTTTTTGCTTTGATTCGTTCGAAACCGGAAGTGACGCAACCGATATCAATAAATTTTGCGGATTAGATTCGCGCTGTTGATGTCAACATCTGATTTAATTTTTATCACCATTGAACTAATCCATTACGATTTTATTAGCAATCGAAAATTTGACGAAAATTTACTGAGTGAAATTGGCTTTTTCAACTCAACGCGCTTTGAAAAGGACAAATATATTGATTGCATATGTCAATT